>SMMW01000605.1:1200000-1550000 GCA_004794655.1 Marisa cornuarietis
ATTACACATTCACGAATATTTTTGAGCATTCCTACCTGCTTTCCTTCTGTCCATAATGCACAGACATGAATATTGAGATTATACTGCCACTTGCCTTCAGTAGTGTGATATGAACTATGATTCTGCTGCATCTAGCTGAAAATAACACAAAAGCAAATATCTGTGCTGTAGCTGCTCAATATCTTTTTACTCTGACCTCATGCATGTCACTGACCACTTAGGTTCTTTCATTGCTAGCTGGTGAATGATGTCACGTCGCACTCTTGGTGTGGCTGTTGCTGTCAGAGCCATTACAGGAACACCAGGAAATTTGGTTCGAAGAACATTTAGTTTCTTGTAGTCAGGGCGGAAGTCATGACCCCACTGTAAATAGATTAGAAAAAGGGAGTAATAAATCCAGACCATGACCCAGGTTTATTAGAAATATTCCAGGAAATAGCTTTAGTTTTCAAAACCAACAAATAGGGCAAAATTTTAATGATTAAAATGACTTTTACCTGTTCAAAAGCATCTACAATAATGTTTCCCATGGCATCCACTGAAAGATTAATGTGCAGCAAAAGTCAAGGAACTGTCAACGAGTCATGTTAGGAAACACAATGTGTTAAAGATCTTGGAGAATTTTGTGCAAACTGACAGCAATAGGACGTGCTTTGAGACTTTATTTTTCTCATAATCACTGACAATTTACTCTTAGCATATTTCTTGATGTAGGGTGTAATATAACAAATTTAAATAATCAACTTAAACTTACCTGGCTAACACAGTGAGCCTCATCTATAACAAATCGGTCCAGCATCTGACGTCTGAACAAGGACTCCAGGCTGCTGAGAAGCTTGTCACTAGCTGAAAGCTAGAAAAAAAAAGGAATGAAAAACAAAAACACAGACTGATGCATAACTTTATAGAAAAGAAACATATCTGTTGCAAAACAAGTTCAACTCATTTTTTGATTTAATAAATAAATCCCTTTCTTTAAGAGATTATTTCTTCAACTTGACTCAGCATCAGATAAAGAATGATTACAGAAACAACATTCACACTAGACGGGGTTTACAATGTAGCATAAATAAAAGCAAGTAGCATCAAAGTTTAACTCATCAGCCTTCATGTAAGGGGGTTTAGTACAATAGCTTCTGCTCAGAACATCAGGCTACAACACATACCTTTTCTGGTGTTACATACAGTAGCTTAACACCAGGCTCCCTTTGGTACAGGTGAGAGTACACCGTGTTTGCTTGACCTGTGTCCATCTCCCCTGACAAGTGGGCAGCAGGAATCTGGATATAAAATAGTCAAATTTTGTGAAATCATTAGTGTATTGTGATGTGTTCAAAAGAGAAACAAATTCATGACTAGCAGACAACAACAATTGCAAATCCCTTTTAATTTTTAAAAAAACCTTTAAAATCCAATCCATACTAATCATGTATTTTTTAAGAAATCAAAGAGTTTTCAGAAAAAAACTACTAACCCTATTCTTTAAATGTTTGTTTTATTCTTGCAAGCAAAATTGTAAATATATGTCTATAGATTTGTGTGCACTTGGTGCTATCATCCTAAATCTTATCTGGGAATTTTTTAATTAAATTTTATGAATAACAAAATTCTTAAATGATCAAGCAGTTTCTATATTATCAATGTACTTACATCAAAGGCAATAAGACGCTGAACCTGATCTTGTATCAGTGCTCGTAGAGGTGACACAATGACTGAAACTCCTCGAGTGACCAGTCCTGGAAGCTGGTAACATAAACTCTTCCCTCCACCTTCACAAAAACATTCATAAACACCAGTGGCAACATCACAAAACAGCACAAACCCTAAGCTCCTGAAGGATGAGAAATGCTTGCAGCCAGTCCTACTGCAAAAATAAATTGTACTGAGGTGTAAAGAATAATTTTTCTTTCAGTTTAAAAAAGAATGGCTCAAAGGAATTAGTCTAAAATGAAATGGACACACTGAATATGTGGCAATGAAAAACTTTTCCACTATAGTCATATAAAATTCCTTTTAGGCTAAACTTCTGAAGCTTATTAAAGTGCATGTAAACCTTAAAAAAAAAACAATTAAAAAAACAATTACTGTTAAAGAAGACAGACCTGTGGGCATAAGAATGAAACAGTCATGACCCAGCAGAGCTGCATTGATGGCTTGTAGCTGGTTGTGACGAAACTCTCGTAATCCAAAGACGGTGTGAAACACTTTTCGTAGCTCCTTGCTGTGAGGAAAGCTCTCTCCATCAAACTCGCCTGTTGCTCCATCATCCTTGTCTGATGATCCAAACATCGGGATGTATGGATCTGCTTCTGCAGATGTGAGGCATGATTTTTTTGAGGGGTCATTTGTTTTTCAAAATACTGCTTAAGTCAACTATTAAGTGTCAAAACAAGGTTCCCACTTATAACAATAGTAGACAGTTTACAAAAAACTAAAACCATATTTGTTTCTGCTGAAAAAACACAAACTGTAGCTGTTTACCTGTATTGGTGGTGTTCAATGAAGTTGATTTCAAAGTATCAGCATCACTTTCACAGGCCTGTTTATCCCACTCTTTCATATCTGCCATGTGAAAATCATCACCATTTTCTTCAAAACCATCTATGAGATTTTCAAATGATGTACAGTTAGAATCTGTGCTCCAGTCAGCATGTCTCTCATTCTGTTTTGTTTTGCAAATACGAGAAGCTTCTGATATATCATAGTCAAACCTAAAATCATCAACACACACATCTCTCAGCGCGTTATTGCTATCATCATTGATGACAATAGGTGAGCTGTCAGAATTCTGTCTACCCCTCGCAGCACCATTTTTTGTCGGCTGAAATTGAAAACCTGAAACTGAAGTGACCAAGCCTGAAAAAGACTCTCTGTCCTTGGAAGCACTTGTTGAGACAGGATCACCAGAGATAACATGTGCAGAATGATTGTCTTTTAAGTAGCTTGTGTGCGACTGGGTGAACTTGTCAGCATCTTCAAAGAAGCTGTCTCCACAGGGAACTGGTGAGGCTGTCACAGACTGGAGCCTAGCGGTAGGAATTTTCTTCACAACAGCATTAGACACTGAAGGAGATGTGTGGGTCGGGACCTTACTGGTGTTAACATTCTCAGCAACATTCACTGGTAAGCTGTTTGAGTGGCAGTTCTGTAGAAAGGAATGTGCACCATTGTCAGGTGATCCACAGGCAGCTGATGATGTGATCAAGCTTTGCCTGTCCTTGATTTGTTTTCTGAGGGAGAAAAAAAATACTGAACTTCAAATAAATTATTTACAAAAAAACATGTACTACATAAAAAATGGTGCAAGGTAGCAAGTAATTTGCATATATCATTCATACTGACTTTATGATAAAACAAAACAACTTACAGGCATATTAGCTATCTTATACATTGTACTTCAAAATAGAGATAAGAACCACTTTCAAACATAGAAATCAAAGAAAAAAAAGTAAATAAATGAAATTTTATCCACAACTTATGATAAGACCCTAAATGATTTGCACCAAGGGAAGTGGTAAGCTGAGAATCACTCGCACAAAAGCTAGCCCTGATAAAAGTGTGCTCTAACACCTTACTTCCCAGCAACTGAATGGTTAGGGGACTATTTTGTTAACCTAACCCTATGAAGTCTGACCTGATAGCTAGCAGGGATTGAAGACGAGTGTAGTCACTGACACCAAGATTCATTAATGCAGCAGTGCTGGCCGTGCAGATAATCTCACACACCTCATCAGTAGCCTGCAGTAACAGCTGTTGTAGCTCACTGTGGTGCTCCTTGGTCATCTGTAGACAATAACTTAACCTTACCTTTATCTGTATACACAATGTGCTAACTTTAGCCTTAATCATCTGCACACACACTGATCTAACCTTATCTTTGGTCATCTGTACACGATGATATGACTTTATTCCTGGCCAAAAAACTTAAGGGACTTAAGATGAACAGGCCTACAAAAGCTACTGCTAATCATTTGAGAAGAATGAGACAGCAAGAGGGAATTACTGCATGATAACAGAAATACAGGCATGCAGTGCTTAATGATGGAGATATGTTTTGAGAAATGTGTCATTAGGTGAGTTCATTGTTGAGCAAAATCATAATGTACATGTGGTCTATTGTTGACTGAAACACTATGCAGTACACAACAAGAGTTTTAATACCAGAAAGTGGAACAAAAAAGGGTTTTCATGTTTACCCGAAAAGCATCTGTTGTCAGCAATGGATGCTTTGTAACATCCACTCTGCTACCCTTACTTAGTTGAACAAATTTTGAACAAGGACGCTTGGTTATGTCAGGAGGTGATGGTGCAAGAGCCTGGGTCTGGTTTAACAGGAGAGTGTCAGCAGGACCTGAAGATTGTGGGACAACACTACCAGCTGCTTGCCGAGACATGAGTGAGCACGAACTGGTTTTCAATGAAGTATTTTCATTTTGATCAGCACAGTCTGCTTTGAATCCATTTCTAGCCATGGGCATTTCAGATACTGTTGTCACCATTTTCTGTGTAAATACTGATCTTGGAAGGAACTTCTGTGTCTGGGGGGTCATTTTGGGTGTTGAAGAACAAAATCCTACTTGATGCTGAGCTAAAGCAGTTTTAGAACTCCCACTTCCACATCCAGACATTGCTGAACTGGTCTTTGCCTTATTCAAGAAATTACTTCTTTGCTGGGAAAGTGGAAAAGTAGCTCTCCCTGAAAAAACGTCGGTATCATTTTCATCATCACTGCTGAGTACCACACTGCGATGTTTGCGCACTGGAGCAATGTCTTCATCACTGTCAGATGCATTCTGAAAAACAAAATTTTTCTTTAATGTTTCCCCACTGTTATGGAATTCCTTTCAACCCAGAGCTCATATTGTAAGTAATTTGCTGTCAGCAAGACTGGCATAAGTATAGGTGGCTCCACAGGCTGATGGTTAATGCACTCAACCATGAAACAGAAAGTGACTGATTTGAGACCCACATATACCTTTGGAAAATTCCTCCTACTCACCTCCCCACAAAAGGTATATGATATGATAATGATAATGAAGATAGCCCAGCACATACTATCGGTATAATGGAACAAATGCATCTTCAGCTGATACTTACATGTTGACAAAGATGACACATGTCTCCACTGAAAGGGAACTCAAATAGAACAGATGTATTAGATGAAGGAGAGAGTTGGACTCTACCTTCTAGATGAGGCGTTGAAGACACGATGAACCCTTTACTTTCACTGTCCATATACCCGCTAGCCTATAGGACTCTACAGTTGAGTTCACCACTCAATTCTACGGCCGGCATGCAAATCCCTACAGTGTTTATGCTTTCAAATGCACTAATTACCTTTTTGTCTCTCTTCCTCTGGCTCCTTGGTGTAACTAGAACAAAAATTATACCCATAAAACAATCTTATTAATACTGTAAAAAAAAATTCTTCTTATAAAGTACTCTTATTAATACTGTAACAGTTTCCCCTTGCTTGATAGTCACACAAAAAAATGAGTTCCGTACAAGGAAGCCTAACAGAAAAAATAGTTGTCGATGACTTTACTTCCCACAGACAGCTCAGAATCATGAAAATAGCTACTTTTCTTTGCATCTAAATAGAAAAGTTTTCTATTCATTTCTCTATCAAGACTGACTGCATCTGGTAGATCTTCCACTTAAACCTGTGGAAGCCCCAGACCACTTCAATGATTATTAGCATGAAGCATAATGCAGATGATGGCACTGTACTGCCAGAAAAATGAAAATGAAAAATGTAGATTTAAAAATTCAGCTTTACCTGGTGCCAAAACTGGCATGTCAAAATCATCATCATCATCTACAATGAAGGTAAGTGAAGAAATATTCTCTTTTAGAGATGTGTCACTGGTTTCTTTTGTCCCCTTGGACCTGGAGACAAAAGTTTTTTTTTCTGCTCAAGTAGAAGCTCTTACTTTCCAGGATAAATATATTCATTATGGAATAATATAATAACTTAAGCCAAAACAAGATTGATATCTAATTTTTAAATGCTAATGACCTCAGACACTCACTCATTAGCATCTGTGTTGAAAGATGTTCCATCTTCAGATCCAGGCAGCTTCTTTCTTAGCCCCTGTGGTGGAACAGTTGCTACTGGTTTGTTTGTTGTTGCCATTGTTGTTGGACATGTAAATGACGACATAGATGACTGGATTTTTCTGGACTGGGCCTGCTATGGTCATCAGAAACAAACAGGATGACTTATATCTACATCATATTGAAAATTCTTGACTATTGTTTCCCTGCCTTTCAGTTCTCTGAAACTGTGTAACACACACTTCATGTTTCAAATGAAGTATCATTATCATTATTACAGGCAATCAATATTTGAGGAATTGCTGGGCACTGTATTATGACTCTGATGAAGAACTTCTGTCTTCTTCACATGTTGCTTTAGTTGTATTTATTTCTGGCATTTTGATTTACTATTGTTGTCAGTTTTTCATTAAAGTGTTTACAGAGAGGGAATAAAAAAAAACAACACCCACACATCTATATACAGACAAATTTACAAGCATGTGCACAAACACACACAAACACACACTTACAATGGATGCATTTGCAGCAGGTGATGCTCCACCTGATGGTAAAGCATTTTCTGGCCTTGGTGTCTGGAGATCTGTCACTTTTTTGAAAGTAAACCTGAAAAAAGCATTTTTAAACGAGCAAAAATTAACCATTTTCTGCTCAGATTGGGGAAGCGGATGGCCGAGTGGTTAGAGTGCTGGTGTCCGAACCGAGAGCGCGCTGGTTCAATTCCCGATAAGCGCAGCAAACTTCCCCCAGTTGACCCAGCTGACGGGAATGGGTACCTGACTCCATAGAGGGTTGGGGAAGGTAAGGCAGCGAGGGAGAGGAGATTGGCACCACCCTCATGTAAAAGCTGGCCCCGAGAAAAGTGAGGTCTCTAACACCTCACTCCCCAACGACCTGAAAAGGTTATGGGATGACCTTTACCTTTTTATTGTCATGTAATGTCATTGACAATTAATTGTATTGTATTAGTGATGGCCTAAGGAAGTAGTCCTCTGATGAGAATGATGCGCATAAGCTGTCTTAAAGTTGAGCTGGTGAAGGGTGGAAGGTGGTCGATCTGAGAAGGATGGAGGTTTGCACCCCACAAGATGCAAAGGTCATGACTGAATCTTAAAAGTCACCCAAAACATAGTCACCTGTCTGTTGCATAGCACATGAGCTCTCTAAACAGGTATTTAAGCACTTGGCACCATTGTCTACAATGAAGCCAGCTCCCAACCTACAGCTTATAGCGCAGTTTTATGATCTGTAGACTCGAACAAACCCAGTCAATGTGGCTGTACATTCTAGACAGGCTGTTCGATGTACGTGCAATGTTAGAAAGAAGAAAACAGTCCTTTTTAAGCAAGCTAGCAAGCAAGCGTGTGTGTGTGCGGGTGCAAATTGTCTCCAACAGGAAAATCCTGTTTATACTTTGATTACATACAATAAAGGAGGTTTACTTCGCAAAATGGTTATAGGCCTATCATGTAAATTTTAATACTGATCGTGGTGTAAAATTGGAACCCTCTCTTCACTAATAAAAATTACTTTTTATTTTTCATCGCTTCCCTGCCTTTCAGTTCTTTGAAACTGCATAGCACACACTTCATGTTTCAAATGAAGTATCATTATCGTTATTACAGGCAATCATCAATATTTGGGCACTGATGTTAAACTAAAATCATTCCTGTGCTAGTGGCTGAAACTGACAGTGCAAGACTGGTTATGTGTCTTATGTAAAAATTACTTTATACTAATAAAGAAATTTATAAGATATTATGTATTTTTCACCCTTTAAATCTGGCTGACATGTCTAGTAGCACATTTCATCAAGGGCGATTAATGTAGTTGTGTATCGTTTTGTTTTTACCGCCATAACTTGCACTCGGGTACATGTAAAAGAGAAATACAGCATTCCAGCAAAATTAATGATTAATTTGTCGATTTAAAATATATAAAGTTATAGTTTCCTTTCAACTATTATAGAAGATGAAACCGAATGCAGGCTACAAAACAAAAATCAAAATTTTAATATTTAAACATTTTCTAAATCCCCTTCCTGAACAGTATAACTTTTTAAAGCACACCGGAAACGAATATTTATGTTTATCATGGAGATCCGGCAACTAAAGAGTGGGAAAATGCACAACATATTTTGCTCAATTATCTGCCATTGATGGTGATACTTGTGCTTAGGTGAGTTAGAATTTAACTTTAAACACTCTCAGCAATTGCACACTATCATTTTCACGCTTATACACTGCTGGCAAAGAGTGCTCGTGGAGCAGCGCGCTGGCAGTGTGTACATAATTATAGATGATTATATTAATGAACTTCAATCATGAACAGAAGGCTAAAGTTATTTGACACAAATGTTAACATTTTTTTCTTGCTCCTTCATAATGATTATATGTGATCTGTAGATTTGTTCAAGGATAAAATGCGTATGAATAGCAATATCCACATTAATTTTTAGTCTATATATAGCCCATGTACCGTGTTTAATTACAATGGTATATTGGAAATAAACTCATTTTTTCTATGGGAATCATCTTCAGAAAGATAATAATTCAGATAAAATTTGCCTGCCGAATCAGAATTTGAATCTCTGATAATTTAATTTTATTTTGTATCAGAAAAGAAGAATTCATCAGAGATGAGAAAGTGCAGAAAGAAGTATGGAAAGAGAAATGCAGGCGACATCATCCAGACCCAGTCTTATTTGTTGTAGTCACTCAAGGCAACATCGAGTTCGACCATTTTCATGTGGAAATGGTGAGAGTTATCTTGAGGAGATACGACCCAACAGAGTGCTTCATATTCAGCACATCAACCCCCAACCTCGTGACCCTCAGTTTGAGAAAGAGATGCATGTGCAAAAGATATACAGAAAGTCTGGTTTTCGTGGTGGTCCATCTGCAAATGGTCCTCTTACTATACCAAGGAGAAAAGCTGGAGAAACGATTTTTCCTTCCAAAGAAGTAATTCTTACAAGTTTGCCAAATTCTGTGCAAAGTCATCCTGGAGAAAGTCACAGAGTTACTCAAAAAAGAGAAGAACCAGTGAACTCAGGCACATCATCTGCATCAAGAGTCAATCTAGCATTACACAACGAGACAAGCCTACAATTGCAAGATAAACAATTATCTCATTCTATCCCAGATCTTCTGAAAATGCAGTCTGTTCCCAGTGATAATTTGCTGGACAAAAATCCTTTAAGACCACAAATGCAAAAGAAAAATAAAGAATGGGAATATCAAGGCAATGTTGAAAGTATACTAGGTAAAAATAAGGTATCAGTAGTACCTTCTGAGAGTGGTAAACCATCAGAAGTATCATGTGTAAACAATAAAATGGCATCTTGTACTCAAACATCTGTTGTAATCTTCTTTCTTCATGGTGTTGGTGGATCGTCTGATGTTTGGCAGTCTCAAATGCACTATTTTTCTCGTGAAGGATATGAAATAGTGGCCCCAGATCTCATAGGACATGGCTTTAGCTGCATCCCTGACAATGCTCAGGCTTATCACTTCAAAGAGATAGGTGCTGACCTGGAAGAAATATTTGACAAGTATTGCAAGAAGAAGAATGTAATCATTGGTCACTCCTATGGGTGAGTCTTTTTTTGTTTAATGGAAAGGGTTGGTTTTTATTTGAGGGTTATAATGTTAGAATTTCTTTCTTCAGATACAGTACATTCATATATAAATAAAACTATGGACATAAATATCAAGCAGCTTTGCAAAGTATTAAACTTCTACCTCTCTGATGTACTGGTAAGATTCGTATCTTTTTCAGTTGGTGCAATAATATTGCAGTGTCCCTCATTCTCTCCAGAGTTAATGCATTACAGTTCTTGCTGGCTTGCATAATGTGCAGCTGAACAAGCTTCAGAGAATTTAGAAGCATGCTGTCTGCATGGTTCTGAGTCAACCGCATCATGCTTCCTACATTGATCTGCTTAGGACACTTCACTAGCTTCCATTTAGGGCATGCAGAGAGTACAGAGCAGTATCGCCTTGTTTACAGTGCTTGCAGTTTACAGTGCTTGCACTGTGATCGTTTTCCTATCTACTCTCATTCACTAGCATAAGCCATCATGGGTGCTGAGATGTCAGGATGCCATATTGCTCAGAATTCTTAAGTTCTCCATTTTGGCAAGCACTCTTTTGCAGTATTTGGACCCACAGTTTGGAATTTTCTGCCAGGGCACTTACACCATACACAGATGCATGGACTTTTAAAAATAAACCCTAACAACAAATCATTTAAAAAAATGCTTAGCAAATTGACTCCCTTGCATGTGTGCATGTATATATATATATATGCATGTTTGCTTTGTAAACAGTTGCTTCTAGCTAAAACCAATAAGACTTTATTATTATTATATAATCAAGTGTGCAGTTTATTTCAGTCTCATAGCAGTGAAACATTTGACTATGAATATTCTATACTCTTTTAGATTTACCCCTCTGTGATCAATAGTGATAACAGTAAGATCTCTTTGTCTCGCTGCCACATGTATTTTTACACATCTGTACAGTAAATATAGTGTCTCTGTTTAGATGCTCTTTTGCTTGCCTCTTGGCAAGACTACGCCCACGACTAGTACACAAACTTGTACTTATTAGTGGAGGAGATCCCAGCCCACTAGCACCACAACCTGGAATCTTCTCTCTACCTATATGTCTTTTATGCTGCATTAGACCCTGTCTCAACTGCGGATTTCAGAAGTAAGTTGAGTAATAACAGTAACTAAAATTCTTGTTTATTCCATGACTTTAGTGATGAAATGTTCCTTCAAGAATGTAATTTATTCTATCATCATTGTCAATAGCATGTAAATTTTGACATAAATGATTAGTATAACTTAGTATATGTATGCAGTTTTAAGTATTAATTTCTAACAGCATTAGCATGCAAAAAATGCAGGCAAAAATGTTAAAGTCACCACAGATATCACAAAAGGCACTGTATGAAACTTTTACATAATTTATTGATGTTTACTTAGAATTTACTAATATTAGGTATATAAGTAGTTATTACTGAAATCTTGTCTGTCCACACCCCTGCCCCAAACCTTCGCTCCTCATCAGACTCCCGCATTCTATCCCTTCCTCCCACAAAGACAGTCACACATGGGCGCTCTCTCTCTCTCTGTGCTGCTAAGCAGTGGAACTTTCTTCCACATCACTTTCGCCACTCTGACTCGAAGGCTACATTCAAACGCTCTCTGAAAACATTTCTGTTCACCAAGTACTATCCCTGAATTACTATCTTAACTCCCTTGTAATATTATCTGAAATGTTAGCCATCATGTAACGAATCCATTTTTATACTGTTTACAGTACCTACACCCCTTCATCCATTGCTTTATGTTCTACTCTTGTACTTCATCTTTATGTTGTTCAGTATACCTATGCATACCTTACCATCCACTGTCTGTTATCTTTTATTTATCATTACTAGTCTGTGCAGTAAGTACAATCTACTTGGTCATGATGCTGCACATCATAAGTACACATTATTTTTTTTAACCATCTTTGTATAAAATGCCAATGCATCTTCTTAAGTTGGTTTAGTTTACTTTTTATACAGAAATGCATTTCACAAAACTCACAAAATGGCTCAGATCAGAGAGGAGGCTTTTTCCATACCCACATATGTCCTGCAGCATACAATGAATGGCCAAGACTGGCCTGATGGTGATGAAGTATTTCATCAGTGGCTGGTGTGTCCAGTGCTGTTGATTTATGGAGAAAAGGACAAGCTGGTTTCTTTGGATGAAGAAAAGGCTACAGCTCAGGTACCCTGTGTGTGTGTGTGTGTGTGTAAGAGAAAAAAGATCAGTTTTACAAGAAACAGAGGACTGGTAAGTAAGGGGGGATTTTAAAATCACTTGATGTGATTTTCAATGCCCCCCACCCCCAAACTCATAAAGAAAGAGAAAGAACTAATGATTGTTACCACCAAGCATTCCACAAAATCCTCATTTATTCCCTGTTGTCCTTTTCCATGCAAGAAAAACATTTATAAATGTTTGACTCTGTAAGTGCCATTGCTTACATAGTATTTTATTTTGTATTAAATGTACATTTGAAACATGTTGCAGGCAATTTTTGATTCCCATTTAGAAGTCATACAAGAAGCTGGTCACATGGTTATGATGGAAGCCCCAGCAGAAGTGAACAGACTCATCCACAATTTCCTGGTGGAACACACAAAAACTTTCAACCATCCAGCTCTGGATATATCATCTGAGTTGATAACTCTGGAATGACCCTATGAGTTACAAAAATTCGTTCACTTTTCTTGAAAGCAAAATATCAGACATCAATTTATGTGACTACTGTACAATGTGAATTGCTTAGAAACACATCGTGCATTCATTGCTGTTTATTTTTAATAAGGACAGTACTGGAGAAGATATGACTTTATACTAATGCTGCTTGTGGCTGGCATTTTGTCTGTGATTTGTGGAGCTCATGTTTTGTGCTATTTTTGGAATCAAAAAGTCACCACAACTGGATTAGCCCTGGTTTAATGGGGCAGTTTGATTTTAGTTTTTTTTTCAGATTTTTCATCAGGTTACCGTGGAGGACAATCATAATAAAAAAAGAACATTTATAAATTATTTTAAATTACTTTTAAAGAGACTTTGGTATAGTTTGTGTACACATTTGTCTTAAACGCATTTTGCATTTTTGCTTCCAGAAATGACTTGCCTGTTACTGTTTCATTAAATGTTGTTTCCTTTCTATAGTAGTGAATATGTAGTGGTGATTCTGGCATCCAGAGATTTTTTTAGACAGCTATTCAAATTCAGCAAACTCATTCATTTTTAGAAATAGCTACCATAAATGCTAAAGAAAGAACCAAAGAACAGCTGAAAGTTTTAATGATTGTTATGTAAACTCATCCCTAAGAATATATAATGCTACAATCTAGTTACAGATTAACATAATAATTACATAATTACATGCTCAGCTGGAAAAAGTGAGCCATTGTATTTATAACTTTTGACTGTGATGCTGTATGCTTATGCAGTCTTCATTTTTTTCCACTTTCCAGACTAATAATCTTATGAAGTACCAAACATTTCCGATGGATTTTTATATATATATTTTTCACACAAGTGTCTGCCCATTAAATGTGATCTTATGTTGATTTAGTTATTTAATGATGTGATATGCACATCAAGAACAATTCTTTGAATTCTGTATTGAGCCTAGTTTTGAAACTTTTGTTTAGATTTGATGTTTCTTCCAACTCCAGGCAAAAGAAAGCTGTGATATATGTACTTCTGAATAAATTTCTGCATTGTGATTTTGATGTAAATGTGCAAATCAGTGTGGTTACTTTTACTAGGTAGGGTGTGATTTTCATAGTATTATAACTTCATGAAGACTCACAAGAGCAATTATTTTTCCAAAATGAGTGGGTGTAAGTCATTTTGTGAGTCTAATTCCAAAATGCTGAAAAAATTAAGTCCTTTCCATTTGAAGGAACCAATCATGAACATTCTCATCAAGGCAAATAAAAATGCAAAATCCATGATATATTGGAACTTGGTGGGGAATCAGATAGCCAAGTGGTCAGAACACCTTTTCTGAGGCTGAGGACATGCATGCTACTTACTATACCCAAGGGTAGCTGATTCCTCAGAGGGTTGCGGAGGTAAGGCAGTGGAGAAGAGGATATGTGCACCGCCCCAAGAAAATTATAGTCTCTAACACCTATGTCTCTATTGACTGAAAGGTCATGGGATTCCATTTACCCCTCCTCCTTTTTTAAACTTAGCTAGACCTAATTAACATTCACTACTTCATTACTAATTCTTCCTGTTGCCTTTGCAAAGGAAGCTTATCCGTGTTCCAGTATCATATTACGGGTTTGACCTATTTATGTGCATGTTGATATTTGAAGACTTATTTCATGTTAACAGAGAGGTGGGGGGGTGGGGTGGTCAAAGCTCTGATTTTGGGACTTGTAGTGGACTCCACTCATTAATTTTAAAATAACAATTAAGAAATGCACATGAGTATTTCATAAGTAGAATTAACTCTGAAATTATATCCCTGATTTAACCCAAGCCACATGCATTCCGATGAGCTTTTGTTGCAGCTGAATATGGTTTTTAGAACCCTTCATCCATGATAAAGAAAACTCATTGTAATTTATAAAATGATTTTTCTTACTGATTTTTGCTCTTTGCAAAGATAATTGTCACTATAACTGTCAAGTTCAGTTTAGTCCATTGACCTGAGTGGTTCTTAGGGAGATCAAAGGAGAACAGCAGCGGATGGTATTCTCCACTCTGACCAGCAAATTGGATATGTGAGGATTTACTTTATGATGCTTATTATCCCTTCTTTTTCTCTGTCGACCTTGGCATCAGCCTATTTAATGGGTTCCTGGAAGGATGGTATTAACGTGTTACCATTGGGTTAACCAGGCAAGCTTGTGATCTTTATGTTGCATTTCACAAAATAAATATTTTTTGTCTTAAGGCTGTCTTTATGGGTGTGTTATTGTGGAGCCTTAGTTTTGGCATCACATAGATTTCAATGCAAACAAGGTTTAATTTCTGCCTACACCTTTAAATTCAAGGTGTGCACTGATAAATATAGAGCTTCCCTGAGAGGAGGATGAAAGCCTTAGCTAAGATAAATACAAAAAACAAGACTGAGATCTAAATATAATTGTCATTCCTTGCTGGGGTCTGCTAAAACAGATATATGCAGATGTCAGATCATGCTAAATTATTCATCAAATCACAGTTGAAATTTTGTATAGTGCAGAGCTTGGCCTGAATTAAAGGATTAATTATGGAGGTTATGTTCACAATAGGATCAGGAACATTCTCTCATCAACATCAACATCGCAGTACTTACAATGCATGAAGTTCACAAACCCAGAATAGGACTCACAAGGTGATGTCACACTTAAGTCGCTGGCAAGGCTGATTTATCACTGACTCTTGCAAAAACGCAACGCATCCACACAAAACACGTGGTGAGAAGTTGCATGCTCACTATCCACCACATATGTTTCAAGACTCAGAGTCTGAAGAAGAAATGAAGATGTCCTCTTCTAAGATGGCAGTGTTCCAAAATGGCTTTGTAGGCACAGTGGTATTCAGAATCACTCACAACATGTCTGGCTTCAACAGGTGCAAGAGTAGCTCAGTGACTGGGAGGAGGCAGAACAAGGTACACCGTTGAAAGGGAAAAGCAGTTATCACTGTCCCATGTTAAAATCTGTTATTCTATAAGTTAACTAAATAATTGTGCCTACACATTGAGTTTTTGCTAGGCAGATGGCTGGTTCTTTATGAGTCTTGTTTAGATTATGAAACAATAATAACTTACAAATACAGTTTTTCCTTTAAATATCCTTTAACATTATCAGCATTATGATGCCCCAACTACACCTTGAGACATCACCATACTGTCAAACTCTGCTATGCATTTAGCATCCCACTGAGTTTTGTTCATAGGCATTAACATAAAACATTTCAATACTGGATGTGCTAGAAAGAATGCATTAAATTAAAACATATTACAGCCATCAAAACCCTTATACAAAGCAAACAACTTATTTGAACAAAAATTTACCTTGCATGGGAGGTTTCCAAAAAGTGATTCAGAAATCTGATAAGCATGTGTACTCTTTGAAGCGGTCGACCTCTCACAGGGACAATTTTTGTGGCTTCGTGAACATGCTTGACAATTGTGCGCCTGCTTTTCCACATCATGATCATGTTAACACTTTCTTGACTGCTGTCATATTTACACTGTGGCATCTAATTCTTTACCATTCTTTCATTTCAGGCCATGCCTCCGACACATCTTGGCGTTTCTGTAATTGGGTAGCTAATTAGGCTCATGGTTTTACAGTTCTGGCGAATCTACAGTTTCTTTACTTTTTTACCTGAGGAGTTGTATCACCAGTTGTGAGGCTATTCCTGGTCAGTCATTGCTATTTGCAACTGCTTGGCTATAAGCAGCTCTCCAATCATGGTTGTTCACATGATTGGGGATTGTAAGTACTGGCGACTGTAGATATTGCTGCTGCAGTTCATGTTTAATTGCTTGTCAGCTATCATATTTTTCTCTGTGGTGAATTTATGCTCCTTACACAGAAACTCTACAAATGAACTTTTTAGGTTCTATAGACTGTGCAGTCTTTCCCTTTTTGGATCTAGAAATCTTGTGCTTTCTTCTTACATGTTCTGCATATTAGATTTTGGATCTAGGCATCTCAACAATGTTGCCAAAACCTCTAAGTGTGTTTTGTGACCTGCATCTTCCCCCCTGTATTTTTTTTTTAGACTACTGTTCTGTTCACTAATGCCTCCTCGGTGTCAGTGTTCAGGTCTACTCTCAATAGTGTTGCCCCTAAAATTGTATTCCAAACAAATTTTCACACCACAAGAGGTGTGAGATCTTTCTTCTTATGATGCTTTGCTACTGTGTCTCCATATATTTTTACATTGTGGTCTATGTGTGGTCTTTATTTTTAATCTATATTGTATATTTGTGTGTTTTGTTTCTATTTCTGTACCGCCCATCAAACCTCCTTTATGTGCTATAAAAATTGACCTTATTAAATTCACAACCTAGGAGTGTCTGTGTTGTTTGATAGAAATGATTTTCTGGAAGACCAACAATCAATCTTCCATGTATTTGCCTAAGTAACAAAACAAACAAAAATTAAAAGGAAAGGTAGCAAGATGTATAGAGTGCAGTAAATAATATTGTTTTAATTCATCATTCTCATTTTCCATTCATAATTATCATTTATAGCAGTGGTTAACAGATCAATGCATGCTCACATCACACATGCATAACACACTAGACTACACACATACTCCACACAGTATTATGCACCATTTTCTCATTAGTGAATTTTCGCTGTCTTTTCTACACCCTGCTGAGAAGAGCAACTTAAAAGACAGTGTGGTGCATATGAGAATAGTGGCAGAACTATAATGGACAGCAGTGTAAACAGTCCAAATGCCCATGGATATCCCACAGCATCTGTCAGAGCGCCAACAAACACTGAAAAAAGAAGCTTGCCAAGCACTTCTGCTGTTGCAAGAAGGCTATAGTGACTTGCTTGACACCTTGCATTTGCTCTTTGGGAACACAGCATCATCAGTGTAAAGGCAGCTGTGGAGATGCTCCCACTGACAACGAGAAGCAGCATCATCAACATTATGCACAGGTCTGAAAAACACAGTGGTGAGGCAGGCTTGAACTAAAAATACCTACAAACATTGGTAATAACAGATGAAACTGGGGGGGGGGGATTTGTTAACTTTGGTCACCAGTATGACCTTCACCTATCTAACCTAATGATCCCACTTCACTCAAATTAAATTTTTACTCCAGGAAAACAACTTGAATGCTAAATGAACAACCCTTAAAATATGTATTCAGAAGATGAATAAATTTCACAAATTTAGTTCAATTTGCTCATCTGGCACAATATATCAGATACATCACAGATAACAAAATGGCAAATTACATGTTTTAAAGAAATTGGAGTACAAAATCAACTACACATGAAGCTTAAGAAACTGGCGATAATGAAATAACATCAGTATGTTACCTTAAAATGTTGTTTCATAACAGTGTAAGCAATCCAACACAAGATACTCACCTTTGGCAGTGCCCAGAGACCCATACTTATCAGCCACAAAGATTACAGAAGCTTCAGCAGAAAGCACCAGAACTTTCATGATACCGAGACTCTTCAGCAGACTCAAGCTTGTGCACCTACAACAATGACAAATACTGTGGAAATCAAATGACTTTACCAAGTTCAGTTTCATTTAACTTTAACATATGAAACAGCAAACTTATAACACACACATATATATATATATCACATATAACAAAATACATGAATGCTTGTTTCTGCTCAAAATTTCAGACTTCAAAAGAATAATTTACTTACAATTGTGTCTAACACACAACCCTGAACTAGTTCAAGGAGGCGACCATGTTTCCATGCTCTTTCATGAAGAAAAACAAAATAATCCTAATTCATCATGTAGAAGACACATTTGACAAGATAGGAGTGTGTGTTGGGGTGGATGCACGCACGCACACACACACATGCTATTTTATTAAAATAACTCTTATGACAAAATTATCTTTGATTCCTTATGAATATCAAACCTCTTCAGAGCCTGCCAAGAACAGCTTAGGAAATCCCACCTGTTGGACCACCACGTACCTTACTGTGGTCAGGGGGCTTGTGTACCTCAATGACCCTTTAGAGCTATACCAACGGGAGCACTAGTTCCTGGCAGGGTCACCCATGTCAGACAGATCAAGGGGTAGAAATCAGACTCAGAGTTGTCCACTGGTCCTCCAGGATACAGGGGTTGGGAAAAGTACTAACGATTCATTCCTGTAAAAAGGATATAGTTATAGAAACTGAAACTAGAGACACCCAATCAAGCAGTGACAGTAGAGAGGCAGACGGCTGGGGACCAAAGCTGGAAGAACATTCCAAGCCTGACAGCCAATCTGCTTTCACCCACAAAACTCATTACTATTGGTTGCTGGAATGTGAGAGCACTGAACTAAACAGGAAAATTAGCACAGGCCCTCCAAGAAATGCATTTACACCGACTTGATCTTGGAATTACAGAAGCATGTTGGATAGGCCAATAAAGAGAACTCTTGCAAATAGTGACACTATTTTGTGATCTGGAAGGAACGATGACCAACACAGAGAAGGGGTTGCAATGATTATCCCAAAACAACACAACAATTCCCTATTAGAATGAAAGCCAATCAGTGAACCCCTGCTGTATACCAGGCACAACTTCAGATTCATCAAGGTTTCTATCCTGACCTGCTATGCACCCACAGATGAGGCAGAGGAAGAGAACAAAGATTTCTACAACAGCTAATAGGCATCCATCGAAAACATCCCTACTCATGATGTAATAATGGTACAGGGAGATTTCAATGCTAGAGGAGGCAGCACCAACAAAGGAGGAGAAAGAACCATGGGAAAGGAAGGTATAGGGTATATAAATGAAAATGGCAGAAAATTGTGTGACTTTTGCAAAGAAAACAATCTTGAAATTAGAGGAACAATTTTTCAACATAAGAAGATTCACAAAGTGACTTGGAAGTCACCTGATGGCAAGACAGGGAGTCAGATAGACCATATTATCATTAATGGCAAATGAAGGCACACACTTCAAGATGTCAGCTAAAAGGGATGGCAGATATAGGTAATGACCACAACTTGCTCATCGGCAAACTTGCTCTAAAGCTCAGAAAAGCTATGGTGGGAGAATAGAGACATCCACGCTTTGACATTGATCAGCTTAACAACTCTGCTCTGCAGTTTGGTGGAAATTCATCAAAGCATTAAAAAATAAGTTCAGTGTCCTAACAGATGATACCCAAATGGCAACTGGTAACTTTAACCAAGCAATGAAAGAAGTGCCTAAGAAGAATATAAGCTATAGGAAAACAGTAAAAGAGAGCTGAATCTCCCTGGAAACATGGGAAACAATAGAACAGGAACAAAATTGCTCAGCACAAAGTCTCCATGTCTAAAAGAGAAGTTGGTAAAAGAATATTCCTAGAAAGACAAGGAAGTGAAGAGAAGCGCTAGAAGAGATAAAAGAAAGTTTGTAGAAAACCTAGCTATAAGAGCAGAAGGAGCTGCAGGAAGACATGACATGAATGTGGTTTGCCCCCCGATGGATCACCACCTTGTCGCGGTCGGGGGGCTTGTGTGTCTCGATGACCCTAAGAGCTATGCCGACAGGAGCGTCAGCTCCTAGCAGGGTCACCCATGTCGGACAGGTCGAAGGGTAGAGACCAGACAAAGAGTGATCCATGAGTGCTGAAGTCGGAGGTGGTGGGCCACAAGGCGCACTCTGAAACAACCACTCCACCACGCAACACTGCCTATATGACACTTGGAGACAGAATTGACAGAATGGTGCTCGCCCTGTGAAGACCCGCCAGGCAGGTGCAGTGCCGGGCTCCGTGCCTCAAAGGAGCCCACCCTCAGCTACTGGAGGTCCCTTCAACCCGTCTCGTGAAGCCAGGGGACGAGGAAGGAAAGCGACTGGCCAGCGTACCACCAAAGCCAAAGACAACCCCAACATTAATATCATGCATTGGAATGCAGAAGGGGTTACCAATAAGAAGACAGAACTAGAACAGTTCTTGCACCAGAACAGCATTAACATCTGCTGTATACAAGAAACTCACCTACAAAAAGAAAAGCCCTTCAAGATCAGAGGATACCAGACTTTCAGGAGTGATCGCCAGGGGAGAAAGAAAGGTGGAGTGTTGACCCTAGTCAGAAACAACATGAATGCTAGCGAGACCAAAAGATACATGGATGAGGCAGAATACATAGAAGTTAAGGTCTCCACCACAAACAACGTCCTCCATGTTATCAACTATCAACTATTACCAGCCCCAGTCAAGAAAATAACATCAAGCTGCAAGAAACAAAAGCCAAACTGCTAAGAATAAAAATAGAGTGCAAGAGAAGAAGCTGGAGAGAAAAGACAGCAGGGCTGAATATGGAGAGAGATACCATCAAACTGTGGAGGCTGACTAAGGCACTAAATGACGAGGGCAACAAGGGACAGAAGATCACCCTTGAAGAAGATGGACAGATATTGACAGATAAGACAGCAGCAAATATATTTGCGCAAGCATATGCAAAGGAGAGCAGCATCACCATCCCACTGCATCTGAAAAAAGAAGCCAGAAAAGAAGAGAAAGAAAGAACAACAAAAGGGGATGTTCATGAATCGATGCAGCAAGATATTACCATTCAAGAACTGAAGAACGCCATCAAACAGTTGAAGAAGAAAAAATCTCCAGGTCCAGACAACATAACGAATGAGATGCTGCAACACCTTGGCAGCACAGCCCTCACCAAATTACTGGACATTTTCAACCTTAGCTGGAGAGAAGGCCAGGTACCTCAATGCTGGAAGGAAGCCAGGATGATCCCTGTTCTGAAAAAAGGGAAGAACAAGTCGCGAATCTTGAGCTACCGCCCCATCAGCCTGACAAGCTGCGTCTGCAAGACCATAGAGCGCATCATCAATCAGCGCCTACAGTGGTACCTGGAATCTGAAAGTATCATCATCCCAGAGCAAGCAGGCTTCAGAAGATACAGAAGCACAGAAGATCAAACAATGCACCTAGCGCAAGCCATTGAAGATGCCTTCCAAGCCCAGAAGGTCACCCTAGCGGTCTTTATTGATATGCAGAAGGCTTTCGACAAGGTATGGAAGGATGGACTCCTGGTCAAGCTCCAGCGAAGCAGCATCAGCGGCAACATGTACCGGTGGATTAAGTCCTACCTACACAACCGAAAAGCCAGGGTGCTTGTAGATGGACACTGTGGCCGTAAGGTGCTGCTACGGCATGGAGTACCACAGGGGGGAGTACTCTCGCCGACCTTGTTTATACTCTTCATCAACGACCTGGTACCTGAGCTCCCAAAGGGAGTCCAGGCAGCACTGTATGCAGACGACCTGGTCATATGGTGCTCAGAAGAGTATGCAACAACAGCAACCCACAGGATGCAGCTTGCACTAGACAAAGTGGCACCCTGGGCAGACAACTGGTGTGTCACCATCAACCGAGACAAGGCAACAGCCACACTTTTCTCTCTCTCCACCAAAGCACAAGCTGGCAGACTAAAGTTGGGAGACGCTACGCTGACACTTGAAGACCAGCAGACGTACCTGGGAGTCACTTTTGACAAAAGATTGACATGGAAGCAACACATCCTGGACGCAGAAACAAAAGCTAGAAGAAAGCTGAACATCATGAGAAAGCTGGCAGGAACACACTGGGGCGCTAACGAACAGATCCTGAAGACCGTGTACCAAGGTACTGTAAGACCACATCTAGAATACGGATCAAGCACGTGGATGACAGCAGCCAAGTCACACTATCAGACTTTGGACAAGGTACAGAACCAAGCACTGAGAATCATAACAGGCGCCATGAGATCTACACCAATAGATATGATGGAACAGATAACAGGCATTTCCCCACTAAACAAGAGAAGAGAATGCAAAGCACTCGTGCAGGCCACCAAGTACAGGCACAGTGAAGACCACCTGATGAGTGCCAGACAGAAATTACTGTCCTCGGGAAGACTGAAAAGATCTAATTTTGTACGAGTGACACAGCCATTACACAGAAAACACCAAACAAAGCTTCCCGCGCAGGTCCTGGTACCGACTCCCTCCCTCGATCCTCCGTTCTGGAAAGACAGAACAGGGAACATCCCCATCTGCACCACAGTTCCTCACCTCGCAACAAAGGATGAGCATAACAACGTGAGCAAGAGAGCCCTGACACTAGCCATGCTAGAAGAAAGGTACCCCCAGGAATCATGGATAAGGGCCTACACAGATGGGTCAGCCACAGATGCTACCCAAAGAGGAGGGGCTGGTGTCTACATCCAGTTCCCAAATGGACAGCGGCAGGCAGCAGCAATACCAACTGGCCTCCACTGTACAAACTATAGAGCAGAAATAGAAGCCCTGGTCCATGCAGCAAATACCATCAGCAGCAAAGCAGACCACGACAGCCAGGTTGTCTTCCTGACCGATGCTCTGTCTGTGCTGCAGGCAATCAACAACAACAAACTGCCAGACCTGGAGGATGCACTGCTAAACACCAAGTGCCTCAGAACAGCCCTACAATGGATCCCATCACACTGCGGAATAGATGGGAATGAGGAGGCTGACAGGATGGCTAAGTTGGGTGCAGAGGACGAGCAAGAAGACAATGCAGTCAACATGTCAGAGATGAAAACCATCATCAAATCTATGTACAGGCCACAACAACCACGAGACAGTTACCATCAGCTGTCCAGACTGGACCAGGTCGTTATTTTCCGCCTCAGGACCGGGCACAACAGACTGCTTCAACATCTACACAAGAAGCTACACCTCGTACCGTCCCCGAGATGCCCATGTGGAGAAGCAGACCAGACTGCAGAACATATCCTACAGGACTGTGGGAACCTCCGTCCCCTAAGGGAAGAGATTTGGCCACAGTCGGAGACTCTGCTTAACAAACTGTACGGGCCAGCGGAGACTCTACGGAAAACCACCAGTTTCATCTCAACCAGGCGAACGACAAAAAAAAAAAAAGAAAGTGGTTTGCAAGATCACAAAAAGGCTAACAGGAAGTAGAAGTGGCAGTCATCATTATGAAGAACCATGCATCACTATGGAATACCACAAAAAATAGTAAATGTAACAAAAGCACTGTATACAGACTTTCATTGCCAGGTGATTTGTAGCAACAGCAAGCTAATGAACAACTTCAACATTACCAATGGTGACAAACAGGAATGGATTCTGTCACCCTTCCTATTTATACTGGCCATGGACTGGCTTATGAAACAAACAACAGAAGACAAGAAAAGAGGAATCTGTTAGACACTTATATCTGTACTGGAAGACAAATTATGCTGATGACATGTGGATTTGATGACATTGCTAAGTTATCCAGCCAACACAAAGATGTGCAGGAAAAGATCAACAATCTAACCAAAATTGCATCAAAAATTGAACTTAAACACAGGCAAAACAAAAAAATGCCAAGTCAACAGAGCCCATCACAACTGATAACAAAGTTTCTCTAAGTCGAAGAATTTACATACTTTGGCAGTCTAGTAAAAACAGATGGAGATACAGAAAAGGATGTGAAGAACAGAATCATCAAACCAAATCAAGCCTTTGCCGCGCTAAAAGAAACTTGGAAGTCCAAAGGTCTAAGAAGGAATACAAAAATTAAGAATCTTCCGAAGTAATGTCCTTTTGGTCTTACTCTATGCAAGTGAGTGCTGGAAGACATCAGCAAAAATCTGGCAGAAACTAGAGACCCTTCAAACCAAATGTCTGAGGACAATTTTCAAGATATTTTGGCCTAACATAATTACCAACAAAGAAATCTTTACAAGAGCCAGCTGCACAAATATGACAGCCACAATCCAAAAAAGAAGAGGGAAATTCTAGGACATGCGTGCAGAATGAAACCAGAGGCACAACCCAAAATAGCCCTTCCTTGGACAGCTGATGGCAAGACGAAGTGTGGTCGGCCAAAAGAAACACGGCGAAGATCAGTAAAACAAGAATTAAAAGACCAGAAACTGTCCTGGAACAGTGTGGCTAAACTTGCTGCTGATAGACGAAAATGAGTGTCTCTAGTGGATGCCTTATATACCACCTTAGGTACAAAGAGGATTAAGTAAGTCATTGAAAAAACAGCAAGTGTTCTCTTCCACAATGATTGTAATATCGAACACATAGTTGCTGCACTGGCATCATGATACTGTTTGTAACTTCATCCTGTCTCACCAGTCTTCTGCACTTTACTCAGCTCTTCCTTGTGCAAAAGGCATAATTATTTTGCGATTATTTTGCAACCTAACATTTTAGTGTTTCTATCATTTATGCCTAACTTGCTATTTCACTTGACATTCCCTTCAAAAACTGTTTTCAGTGGACAGTAGTGAGACCATGGGGAAGAGGCTAGACAATTGGTTAGAGTGCTGGCATCCAAACTGAGTGCACGCTGGTTCAATACCCCATTAGTGCAGCAAACTTCCCCCAGTTGACCCAGCTGGCGGGACAGGGTACCAGGGTTGGGGAAGGTAAGGCAGAGAGGGAGAGAAGATGGGCACCACCCTCACACAAAGCTGGCCCTCCGAAAAGTGAGGTCTCTAACACCTCACCCCCAAACAACCTGAAAAGGTTAGGGGACAACCTTTACCTTTACCTTAGCTTAGTGAGACTGTGTACAGAAACTTAACATTTTATGCAAACATAACTGAATGCAAATTACTCCACAATAAGAACTTTGCTTGTAGCTCCTTTGCTTTGCCTTGTGCACAGGTGGACACATGCCTCATAGATAAACTGTGAAATGATAAGAGCTCATTTAAGCAAATCAATTATAAGTTATTCAGTTGACCATCACTGATCACTTTGGGTCCATGAGAATGGGTTATTCTTGCCTATAATGTTTACCACAATACCTCTGTGATGAGACCATCATGCCACCAATGAGTGATCCCGCAATGGATACAGCTTGACCCATCACACCTGTCCACATTCCCACATCAGCTGCAATCATCCCATGGTCAATCAGAAACATGGGCATCATGTTTAACGCTCCCTGCTCACCTGCCCACAAAATATTTCTTCCCACTATGAAATATATATTAATAGCTCATATCTGATTAACAAAATTTTAAATCTATTCACTTTACAATTTTCAAGAAGTTTTAAATTATGTTAAGATATGACAAGAGTTTATCCCAGAAGGCAAGTTAACAAGCATGGCTGATCCTTGACACAAATTCAACAATGCTGACAGGTATGCACACTGATGCTCAAGCCAGCAAGAAAAAGATAACTGAATTTCTCACTTACAGTTAAAACCTTAAAGATATATTGCAGTCAATGGCATAGACAAATATTAAACTATTGTACTGAAGACATAAAACCCTATCAACTTTCTTTTAACAGCATCATTTTAATCTAAATTTTATTTCTAAGGTCTTATACATGCAAGCAGATTGCATGTGCATGTAAAATTTAAAGGTAACTCCAAACTTATTTTTAAGATTGCATCAAATATACTGCTAGTACGAGCACTATTTGGAATTGCCCTTGGGGATAAATAAAGTGGTATTGTATTGTATATTATAATATGTGCCCACCCTATATACATACCAAGCTTGTATAGCATTACAAATACCAGTATCCAAATGGTGCCTTCTGTACTCAAAACTTCTGAAAAGTGCATTTTTATCCAGTGACCTCCACTTTGACCATAATTCTCTTTACCAGCTACATTGGGCACACAGTAGGAATCTGAACACTTCCTGTGTACACAAGATTCCTGAAGCTGCCGCTCACTAGAATTTGTTGTTTTATAAGTTACTGAGCTATTGTTTACATTTTTATGGCTGGACTTGATATGCTCAGAGGTACAGTAGGTATTGGTTACATTGTTTGCTGTAACCCCTGACTGAAGCAACGTGTTTTTTTTGCAATGGGAATCATCTCTGGTCTGTTGTAACTCCTGTGGTTCTGGTACTGTCATTTCAAGATAGGTATATCTGCATTTTGGAACTAAATTCTTGACAACATAAACTGCCATTGCATAATTCAGAGCAAGTGTGATGAATATTGTTCCCCAGCTGAAGTAGTCACTCAACCAGGTCAAAAGGCCACCTCCCACAATGGCGCCAATCTTATAGCCAACAACCTGTGCAATGTTGCCATTAGCAATCTCAGATGCTGTAAGGATCTCTATTGCCAGACCATCTGTTGCAATGTCTTGAGTAGACGTGAGGAAGTTGAAAAGAAAGAGAATACCACAAAGAGGCAGCAGTGAGTGAGGCTCGACACATGCCGCTATTATGCTGGTTATACATAAGCCAACCATACTCCATGTAAGCCAGATACTTTTGTTGCCATAGTGATCTACCAATGGCGCCCATAAGAATTTGCATAACCAGGGAAAGAACAATATCTTAATGAAACTAATGTTTGAAAGTGACATGCCATGTACTCGGAAATAGATGGGTAAGAATCGAGCTTGCAAACCGTATGGAAGACCTTGAAGAAAGTACATGTAGCACAGCATCAGTGTTGGTGAAATGACTAAATCCATTGTTAACGATGTAATTTTACTACTTAAGTCACACTTAATCATGACACCACACTGAAATGGCTCATAAGAATTACAGCATTAAATGGAGTAACATTTGTAATGTTTTTACTGATTCTCCCGATTATGCCGCTCCTGAAATTTATTTCAAAAGTTAATTATATCATTAACTTTAAATATAAAAAATGCATAACTGATTTTTATTCTCATCATGAAAATTATGAAATTTCGACATTTTTATAGAGGCTTTTATTTTTCAATATCGCTCATCTTGCACTTATCAGTCATCGTCATACAGCAGTACATCAATCATGCAACTCGCGGAGCCTTTTTTCACACTCTTTTAACCGGAGTAACAATCTTCCAATGGCTATAATCTTAGTTTTTGTTCCTGACTGTGCATAAGCTGCCTTGAGATTTTGAGAATCGAAACAAAATTTCTTTTCTGAAAAGTTTTCAACATAGGATGGAGGCCACCATGACTACTAGACTATTGCTATATTCACACACCAAAGAGCGGTAGTTCTGTGCTGCGAGTTAACGCTCCTGTCCCGATCCAGAGTAGCTGTCACAGACTTATAATCACGGACCTTCATCTAGATGAAGATCCGTGCTTATAATAATATATTAGAAGTCTGTGGTAGCTGTAATCAGAGGCGGAAGGTCTCTGGTGTATCATCTATCATGCCCACCCAGAGACGCTGTCTCTGGCCCACCCAACGACTGATCATACAGGGACAGAGCTGTCTGTTGCAATCGAGCACCCGTTAAATTCGGTATCACTGACAAAGAAAACAACTGTAACCGAACAGATTCGATTCGCGTCGCGAAAAAAAAATGGACATCCTAAAATCCCAAGCGCCAACCAGGGAGATAATATTCAACTAAAATTCTAGCTCTTACGTGTCGGGTATGCTACCCAATTCTTCGCGTTGTGTGTGTGTGAGAGAGAGAGAGTCTCAGCACGGCTCCGGCACGATGCGTATCACGTGGTACACAATTTAAGGGGCGTGGCTCAGCTGGCGGACAAACAAGCCTCCACGCCATTGTGCGAAGTATTAGAAGCTGTCGGTATTGGCGGCGTTTTCTCGACATTATGGACAATTCATCAGTACCACAACAATAGGTGTCGTATAGGCAGAGTCTGGACATGCAAGCTTTGTCTAGATATAAAGCATTGAGCATTTCTCCTAACACAGTCCGCACAATGCTCGTCCTTCTTAACCCCGCCCCCTTCCCTCTTGCTACTTTACCCATCTTTCTCGCAGAATCACTATATTTTTCTGTTCCTGTTACTTGATGCCTTTTAATGTTTTCTGTTTCGTCAGTACTGTCGTTTTCTTTCGTCCCCTTTGTTCTGTGTCTACTTAGTCCACGTCTCTTCCTCGTTTTAAGCGCTAAGAGCATGCTCTCTATGAGTGTGAATATGCGCTATAAAAATCTTCACTATTATTATTATTAAAGCAAAAATAGATGCAATTGATGCTGGCCCTTACGAACTGCCCGAACACCTATTTTCGTTCGATCACAACGATCTGCGTGCACCAGAAATGAAGACATTGTAGAGTACCTTGTTTTCGCGAAAAGTAGTTATACGATGAAAGAGTTTAATAAGACTTTCAAGTCTACACACGCTTACAACCAGGTCACATCGGGATTTGTTCACGATTTGAAGACATTCATCCTACAATTGTAGAACATTAATGTTCTAAAAACACATATAGTGATGGGAAAGGTTTATTTGACAACTCCTTATTTCACTATAAGCCATTATTTAGATATATCATTATGAAGACTTTTGTGACATTCTGTTTTTCACTGATTTTAGTTTTTCATTTGCACAAATGTGAGACAATTGAGTTTTTCAGTTAATTGTGAAATTCAAAAGTTGAATGTACTTAATGACAATGTCCCGATAGCACAAAATGAATTTGTGAAATAACATACAAGAAAACATTGAGATTAATGGTTTTCAATATTTTTAAAAACAAACTTCCTTACTTGCTAAGAAAAAGGACATTTTTGGAATAATAGGTATTAGTTAAACCACATATTCTGCAGGTTGTAGTGGACTTTTGCTATATTCAAATAATGTCAATACCTCAGTGTGGGTGTATTATTGTCATTATCATTTTGTAATCACAAAATTATCAGTTTAATGTCATTTTACAGGTGTACCACTCTCAACGCATGAATGACAAGCCTCTTGAACCATGGTTCATAGCTGATCCTGAGCACATTAGTATTAAATATAGTGCTTTTGGTTACTTGCTATATTTTATTTGTACATTGGCACTGTGTGTGCATGTGCATTCTAGCATAGATACCAACTGATAATAAGAGTGACTATTTTTTTATGTTTCCTGAGCACAACATGCAAGGATTGTTTATTCAATATACATCTCACAAACCTTACAGACTTAAGACAAATTTATAATATCAAAATGACAAAGTAAGACATGGACATAGGATGCATGAAAACAGCATGGAAAACAAGAATGAAACACCACCTTGTCTAAAGCTGTCATACCATTTTCATCAAGACTTAATAATGGCAATGACAATGCAGAATCCAAAATAGTGTATTTCTGCCTCACTGTACCAATCACGCACTCCACATAAATGCGAACATTAGCTAACTTCCTGGTTGATTCCACTTCAAATGAAGACAGTTGTTTCTTGCCCCTTGTAAAGGCTGTGATTTTAACTTCTGCACACCTTAGCTCTGCACTTTCATGAATATAAAACCCTCCATCTGCAAAAACAAGGTCGCCTACCTGCAAATTATCCAAAAGCTTATCAGTTCTGTTGTATGTTTGTCACTTGTCCTGCCTCCCCATGCCTTGGAGTTAGTTAGTTAGTTAATTGTTGTTTTATGCCAAGTCAGCAACTAAGGCTATCTCATGGCAAAAACAATGTATATGACTATTCAAGGATTGATATAAAGAAATTTTACAAGTCTAGAGATTTCTCTTTTATTAGTTTTATAAAATAACAGTTTTTTAACACATAAGTTCTATCATATCAGGTGAAACATCTGAATGGACTTTACATATGCCAGGATTGATCTGGAAGAGTGTTTGGTAAAAAGGTCAGCGAGAGTCTGTGCTGTAAAACAGTTTTGACGAATTGTATCTAGTTTTGAACAGGAGATGAGCAAATGTTCTATGGTTAGGGGGTCTTTACACCAAGGACAAAGTGGGGAGTTTTCTCCTGCAAGCAAAAATCGGTGAGTGATAAATGAGTGTCCAGCTTTTAGTCTATTTATAACCACTTTTTCTCGTCGGTTTAGAAATTCTTGTGTTATACAGTCTGATAGTTTTGGAAAAATAGCATGAAGTTTGTTGTGCTTCATGGAGTCCCAATGAAGCTGCCAAAGTTGTGTGATATACATTTTAACAGAAGCGTACCAATCTGAGGCAAATGTTGTATGGACCACAAGTGGTTGTTGAAGGGCCTTTTTTGCTGCTTCGTCAGCTTTAGTGTTTCCTGGAATATTTGCATGGCCAGGAACCCAAATAAAGATAATGTCAAAATTGTTATTTTGCAGTAGTGATAAAAGTTCAAAGACTTGAACCAGTAGTGGGTGATCTAAACGTTGAGAGTGAAGTGCAAGTAGGGATGACAAAGAGTCTGAAATAACTAAGAAGTTTTTCTCTTTAGATGTATGTATATACTGTATTGCAAGTAGAAGGGCTTTTAACTCTGCAGAAAAAATGGAGCTATGACCTTCCAAGCGAGCTGTCAGCGGTGGTGTGGAAATGTCCATCGGCACCGCTGCAGCTGCTACAGTTTCTTTTTCAGTATTTTTGGATCCATCAGTGTATATGTGACAAAAGTCAGGATAGTCTGTGACTATTTCTCTGAAAAGCTGCTGATAGACTATGTCAGGGGTTTCACCATTTTTTTGGTTAGAGAGGTCAAAACGAATTTCAGGTGTGGGAAGTAGCCATGGTGGTGTTCTGGTCAGTGCAATTGGTGCTGTCTTTTGGGGGTCCATTCCCAATCTCTGAAGATGGGGGTGGGCTCGTATGGGTAGAGGTTTTTGTTCATGTTCACGTGCCCTATATTTCTCCAGAAACTGAATGGAGAAAACTGAGTGGAAAGCAGGGTTTTGGGGCAGAGCTCGAAGTTTTGAGACATAGGACAACATTAGTTTTAGTCGGCGTAACTCTAGAGGGGGTTCACCTGCCTCTGCATATAGGCTGTGTATTGGAGTGGTTCTGAAGGCTCCGAGACAAATTCTCAGGCCGTGATGGTGCACAGTGTCTAGCCTTTTTAGGTATGATGTCCTGGCAGATCCATAGACTATGCATCCATAATCCAATTTTGAACGCACTAGGGAACGATACAAACGGAGTAAAGTGATTTGGTCTGCACCCCAGTTTGTGTTACTTATCACTCTCAATATATCTAGAGCCTTCAGACAAGATGCCTGAAGATGACGGATGTGGTTCTGAAAAGAAAGTTTACGATCAAAAATAACACCCAAGAAGTGGACCTCTTCCACTACCTTGAGTGCTGTTCCATTTACATGAATTGAGGGTTCAGGAAAAGGACCTCTAAGTTTTGTAAAGTGAATGCACACAGATTTTGAGGGAGAAAATTTGAAACCGTTTTCTAATACCCATTTTGAGATGTGGTTTACACATAACTGTAATTGTCTCTCCAGACCTGGTAGAAACTTTCCTCGTATACAAAGTGCAAAATCATCAACATATAGCGAGGCAGCCATATTTTTGGGAATAGACTTCAAGATGCCATCTATTTTAATACAGAACAAAATAGGTGACAGGATACTTCCTTGAGGGACTCCCACCTGCTGTTCATGGGTGTCTGAAAAGGTATTTTGTATCCGGACTCTAAACATACGACATGTTAAAAAGTTTTTGATGAAAATTGGTAGTCGGCCTCGAAAGCCTAGAGAAAATAGGTCCAAGAAAATTCCTTGCCTCCATACTGTGTCATAGGCTCTTTCTAGGTCAAAGAATACTCCTATGACATGTTCTTTTTTAATAAAGGCGTCCCTTATAAACGTTTCAAATCTGACCATTTGATCTGTAGTACTACAGTTTTTTTCGAAAACCACACTGAATGCTGGAAAGAAGATTTTGGGACTCTAACACCCAAATCAATCGTGAATTTACCATCCTTTCAAGTAGCTTACAGAAACAATTTGTTAAAGCAATTGGACGGTAACTGTTTGGATCTGAGGGATCTTTTCCTGGTTTTGGTATAGGAACTATTATAGCCTCGTGCCATGCGGAAGGAAGGTTTCCTGTATTCCATATATGGTTGAAAATCTGCAATAATGTCCTCAAAGATGATTCTGGGAGTTTGGTTATGATTTGGTATGAGATACTGTCTGGTCCTGGGGCCGTGGGAGCACTTTGAAAGTGCTTGTTTAAGTTCAGACATAGAGAAATCGGTGTTGTAGGATTCCAAGTTGTCCGATTGAAAGTTACATTTTGTTAATTCTTTGCAAGCCTTCACTTGCTGAAAAGCTGTGGAATATTGTAGTGACGAGGTTGTCATTTCAAAAGTGGAGCCCAGTTTGTTTGCAATTTCTCGATGATCAGTGAGTAAATTTTGTTCGGCTCTTAGGTGTCCAACCGCTCTATTGCTAGTCTTTCCTTTTAGTTTTTTGATAGCTGACCATACCAGTCGGCATGGGGTACGATTTGTCAGTGAGGAAACAAAATGTTGCCAAGAAAGCCTTCTTTGTTGTTTACAGATGTGACGGGCCTGAGCTCGAAGGCGTTTGAAATTTAGAACATTCTCGGGGGTGGGAGATCGAAAAACTGTTCTCTGTGCCTTTTTCCTATTTTGTATTGCCTTTCGGCAATCCTCATTAAACCAGGGAACTTTGGGGAGCCTCCTGTGGTGGCTGTAACGAGGGATACTTTTGTTCATGACCTCCAATAGTGCTAAGGAAAAACTTTCCATTGGATGGTCTGTAGAGGTTGTAGAATCCACAGGTGAGATGAATCGTTCTAAGGGAGACAGCATTGATTCACAGAGTGTTTTAAAAAGGTTCCAATTTGCCCGTGCTAAATTCCAGTGGTCTTCCTGTTTTACTGTATTAGTTGAGTTAGAAGAAAGGATGATAGGGTAGTGGTCACTTCCACAAAGATCATCCCACATATGCCAGTTGAAGTCAACTGTCAGTGTGGGATCACATACTGAGAGATCTATTGCAGTTGTAGATGCATTATGGGGTCTATAAAAGGTTGGACTACCATCGTTCATCACACATAAGTCAAAATCATTAAAAAAACCTGATAAAAGTTCACCACGTGAATCACTAACATCCCCACCCCACAGGGGATGATGTCCATTAAAATCCCCCAAGAGGAGTACAGGGGAAGGAAGCTGTTGAAGAAGATCCTCCAGGTGTTGACGAGAAACGCTAATTGAAGGGGGGAGGTATACACTACATACTGTGATGGTTTTCTTAAGGGATATTCTGGCTGCCACAGCTTGTAATGGGGTGGAAAGGGGGATGGGGCTGAAAAGAATATCTGAATGAATTAAAAGAGCTACTCCACCAGCATGAGAGTCATTTGCGGATGCCTTTCGGAGTATCTGAAAACCTTTGCAGGTAAAAGTATCTGTGTCCTGCAAAAAGGTCTCTTGGAGGGCAATCACTTTAGTATCTGTTTGATGTAAAACAACTTTTAGTTCTTCAAAATTTGCCCTAATTCCTCGGCAGTTCCACTGTAACAGATTTGTCATTTATAATTTAAGTATGAGAAGATGACCTGGAATGTCGTGTACCAGAGGTGTTTGTGCGGCCTGGGGGTGAGGTTGAAGGAACCCTTCGTTCCTCCATATCCATCAAGCTATCTGAAAGGGGTGCAAACCTATTTGAAGTAGGTGATGGAGGGTGTCGTCGTGTGCGAGGGCTAACTGTTTTTGACCCAGGGGGACGGGAGGTTTGTTGAGGTTTTAGAGGGGATTTTTGGGGAGTGGCGGTAATTGTAGTTTGTGACTTTGTAGGTGCAGTTTTTTGATGAGTACGTGTGGGTGCACGTGCTGTTGATCTGGTTGAGGTGTATGCTGGAATTGGTTGAGGTGTGGAAGGTTTGGGTTGCTGCGTTTGGTCTGTAGGTGGAGGTGGCATGAGTGTGTGTGTGGGTTTGGGGGTTTCTGTGTTTATCCATGTAATATCTGTTTGGCATGATGTAGATTTTACCGATTTCCGGGAAACCACCCCTGCAAAAGATGGGTTTCCGGCTGTTTGTGTGGAGACTTGAAGGTTTCCCAAGACACGGCGACGTGCCTCTGGGTACGACAAACCTTGTTCTGCTTTTATCCGCTGGATTTTGTCTTCCTCCTTCCAACGAGGACAGTCTTGGGAGGAGGCTGGGTGACATCCAGCACAATTTGCACATTTGATTGTTCCATGACAATCATTTGGGAAGTGAGATTCACTGCACTTTACACAGCGTGCTTCTGATCTTCAGGTAGATGAACCATGTCCATATCTTTGACACTTGAAACAACGTAGGGGTGAAGGGATAAAAAGTGCCACCTTCACCCGAAGATAGCCAATGTTAATGGAGTTTGGGAGGTCTGGAATACAGAAGGTGAGGAAATATGTGTTTGTGGGAATCAACTTTCCATCTTTCTTAAGGGTGACCCTATGTACATGGGTTACACCCTGCTGAGACAATTCAGTACGTATGTCTACTTCTGACAATCCAGCAAGATCTCTACACCTGATTACTCCTCTAGATGAATTTAAAGTTTTATGAGGTGTTACTTTTATGGGACGGTCCACAAATTGTTTTCCGTCCCATTTTCTTAATGCTTCGGATGCTTTTTGATTTTTGCATTGGACTAGGAGTTGTCCAGATCTTAGCTGCTTTACTGACAAAAAGTTAGAAGATATGTTTTGTAAACATTTCTGGACGGCAAAGGGGGACAGTCCCGAGATAGGTTTCTCCGGATCCCCACTCTCCACAATCAAATAATGTGGCCATGCCCTTTCTACAAACTTTGTCAAGTCATCACGTGCCTCCTCCTCACGGTCTGAGGAATTTTCATCAAAAGGTCGAGAGCGTTTTCCAGGATGTGAAAGTTTTTTGGCCATGAGAAAAGATGAAGGTTCATTTCTCCTGTTCCCCACCCACCACGGAGTCCAACTAGGGGATGCAGCCGAGCGGTACCACATGGGTATATCCAGCAGGGCTGCACCAGGGCTACAGGAGAAGTATACTCTGACCCACAAGGATGTGAAACAGATTGACCCAGGCCGCAGCCTTCTAGCAAAACTAGGGCATTGCACGACCAGCCGATTGATTGGTGCGGGCCAGCACCAACCTCCTGTCTAGGAGAAGTTTGGGCCAAAGAGGAATGTTGGTATGATGGGTCGCAACCCATCAGTGACCTCAGCCTCCAGGATCCCATTCTCCTCCGACACAGGTCGCCCTGCACGGCAAACGCAGGGGGCCTAAAGAAGGCCACTGAGAAAGCAAAAAGGAAGAGAAAGAGATATTTTGGGAAGCATTGAAAAAGGGGAAAGGACCAAAAGGCAGAGGATAGAATAGGAAAAACGGCAGTGAAGGACATAAGTGTTTTGACGAAAAATGAATAAAGGTGAAAGGACCTGTGAGACAGAAACCAGTACAGTGAGGAGGAAAGAGGCAGGCCACTTCGTCACCCATCCAGAGAGAAGTTGGGTGTCCACCCCCGGCACTAGGAGCCGGGCCCACGGGGGCCCCCATGCCTTGGAAATAAAAGTGATCATGCCCTGTGGTGCAATACCAATGAGAAATTTCATAGTTTTTCCATGTTTATAGTTAGAAAATCTCTGGTTGTGTGCTTGGAGATTTGATGATTTTTCTAATCTCTCCTCAAAGCAATAAATGATTACAGTCACCTTTCTTTGAAAATTTTCTAGAAAGCTTTCTCTGTCAGGCCAAAAAACTACAGGCTGTAATTGCACAAATAAAACATCAAGAACAGTGTAAAACAGTCCAGCTGCTGAACGTTGGGAAATAAAAAAGTGTGATAACAAATCAAAAGGTAAATTCAGACCCAATCTCATTAGAGTTAAAACCTGCTGAAACTTTGACAGCATATTGTCTTTCACATTTTTTTCATCCATGTTTACAAGAGCTAAGAGCACAACCATATTTGGCAACCCTGTGTAAAACCTAATTCTGTCCAGGTTTTGGTGATAACAATTTTCGGTGTGCATCTCTTTTTCACAAATTTTCCTTTTCAATGTAGCATTTTCTGTTGTATACTGGTTAATGAGATCATTTAGTTGGCTAATATAATCCATCGTGATATCTGTCTGTGTCTCTTTCTCTTCGTATTGCACCTCAATCTGCTGCTCAGTCTCCATCTCCTGTAAATTGGCCAAAGAATCTGCCATACATTCTCTTTTGATCCTCTGTCTGAGGCGTTGATATTATTTTGGATTTGTCTTTTTTCTTTTGTTACCTAAGTTGATACATGGCCTCCATTCAGAATTTGTAAGATCATGGGAATTTGCTGGCTTTCCTGTAAGTGATAAAAAAAAAAGAACTTTATGAAGACGTCTTCATTTCTAACATGCACACACGTACACTATCGCGCACACTGTCAATGTTTCTCGTCATTAAACATTACCTTACCCTTTCTTTAACAATTTTGGGCCAAATGAAAAAAAGCACATTCACAACTACTGACCTGAGAGAAAGTGAATGGAGCAAACACGATGCCATGGTTTTGCAGTGCTTTCTGCAATCTCTTCCCTACGAACCCGACTCAGCCATTCTCGTCGCTGATTTGAAATAAAGTTTTTCTCTTCCTCACTGGATTTTTTTTACAACTGGAATTCGAAAAGATCTTACATGTTTGTCTCGTTTGCTGCGATGACTGCAGCCAACGATACAGCAAAAATTCACCATTTTTATAGGTTCGAAACGTACAGACCCCGATCAAAACAACGCTGGGCATACGGCTTGTGGAGGCTAGTTGTCCGCCACGCATGTTTCGGTGACGTCACGCGCCGGAGCCTAGTTCGTGGTCTCAGCAAGCCGATTTTTAAGTCCGCAGATTTAAAAGTTTGTATTCTAAGCGTAGTCGACTCAGTACGTTATTCAGCTGCGGACTGCATGGCTTATTAACAATTGTCTTTTGCTCGGGTTTTTAATGTACACTGGACATCACACAGTGGCGTAGGAAGATGCTTGGCTTTTGAGGGGGCAAGCTCCATGCTAACAATGAACGACGTTCACATTCTTGCCTTCCCAGCATTTTATTTGGGGGGGGGGGGCACCCTAACGATCTGTCTCCAATCAAAATCATGGAACTTGATGTGAGAAAACACAAATTTAACATATATATATATATATGCAGCAACCAGGCGACCTGTGCGCTAATAGGAGTAAGGGATTGATAATGTGTATGTACGTGCTGCTCTGCGAGTGCCATATTATCCTAGTGTATGCGAGTCTGTAACGTGGCCCCCTGGCAGGACCTCCCACGCGACTGCCGCAAGGCACTCACTCACAAAACCACCACAAAACCAAAAAGTGAACAAGACTTAGTATTTGTAAGTAGCCATGGTCAAGAGACAGTAGTGACGAAAGCAATGTACAGGTGAGAGTGATTGAACAAATGTCCATTGTCAACACACATTAATACTTAATCACTCAAGTACTCATTTTCTCGCGTTTTGATTGATGGGCACTGTGAGGTACTGTACTTCAGAGGTTGGTAGATACACGAGTTGTCTTTGTTTTCAACGAAAAAAACTCTTTTAGTTGAATCTATTGACCGGGAGGTACAGATGCCTCAAGGCAGCAATAACAGTCGAGTCTGCGGCTACAAACCCACAAGCGTTTACTGTCTTGTTCTGTAACTGTGTGTGTGTGTGTGTGCGCGCGCGTGTGTACAGCAAGTCTGCTGTAAAACTGAACACGAGACGAGGGTCCGAAGACTTTTCTCCTTTAGATTTTGGAGGACAAGATAACCTGCAGGAAACGCTGAAGCGAGTGGGGCTGCCATGTGGGGTGTGTGGCCACCCGAAATCTGATGTCACTGTTTACCCGTGTCAGCATAAGTGTGTGTAGCGGTTGGTAGCAGTCACGTGCTGCCCTCTGTGACGAGCCTGTGAAAGAAAACAAATCAACACAGGACGAGGTAATTTTTCTGACATACTAAAACATCTTATGATCAATGTAGTTACTTCGTGAGTAACGTATCTATGTACTAATAACTACATTTACGCGAGAAAGAGACATGAAATGGCGGGAGGAAAATTATAAGCATTCAGTCTTTTGCACACTTCATAAAATGTCAAAAAGAATTACAAAATTAATTGATGAACTGAAATATCTGTTACCTATCTCAAGCAGGCAGTGTCAAAGAAATATGAACAGAAAAACCAAACACAATTGAAACTGTTTGCGTGAATGTACTTTAATATTGGATTGGGTTTTAATGCTTTTTAATAGAATTTTTGTTTCCTTTTAAACAAACTTTGTTAATTTGGTTGCAGACGATGTGGTCTTTGACCTAGAGAAGATCTGATGTGATCGGATGATTTTAGGACGCACCTTATAATGACTGGTCGCCGTCAGGAGGTTGCTTATGATAACATTGCACTAGACAATCAAAAGAACACTTTTGGGGAAATTGTGCTGCCAACACGTCTTGCTACTTATGTTATCGCTTGATCTGTTTATAAAGAAACATTTTTACTAACAGGATTCTGCCAGCTAAATTTAGCTAGAGGTTCTAACAGAAATACATACTAGTGTACCTGACACGTAGGTAAAATGTTACTTATAATTAAATACCAAGTCAAAACACGGACAATTGGTACTGCAAATTTATAACAAACGTACAAGACAGGGACGGGAACGTCCAACGTACACAAATTTCAAAAAGATTTTACGCTAAGCAGACAGCTTGGAAACAGACAACATGCAAAAGCAAGACGAGTCCTACGGCCCTCAGTAGAACTATACACACTAACAGACATCGGAGACGAGGACACAAAACAAACAAACAGGCTGTCCTAAGGACTGTCCCTCGCTGAAGCGATCACCAGAATGTCACGGACCACCCGCTGACATGCGCATTCCTTCCAAACACGTACGAGATCGCTTCAGTTCAGGACGTCCCTTCCCGGACACATTATACACTCGAATGTCAATAAGCTAACAGTAATACTAAAACTGTCTATTTGCATCAATAACAGGCAAGTCTTTAAAAGTCTTCAGATTGCACGCAAGCAAGTCCTCAGCAGTCTCTAACCTGCATACCTACAAGTCCTCAACATAACAGTCCGCACACAGACAAATCTACTGTAATTACTGAAGCCTCTCAATCAACAGTTTTACCTCTACCCCGGGTAGAAGGTGGAGAAAAGTCAACGAGGTGACGGAATCTCCCTCTTAACTGGAAAATATGTAAAAGAAAGTCTTACTGTATGTACGCCGTGTCTCAAGGAAGTCCGGCGTCCCCGATAGCTCTCGTGTTTGCCCTGCGTCAGAGGTGCCCGGATGTAACGGTGCGGTGCACGATGGACGTGGCTATCTTTGGCTCGCTGCCCCGGGAATACCGCGACGGCCCTCCCCTCAGTCGGTGGGTTAACGTCGTTGACACTGATATTGATGGAGCACAGTAGTTCGACACTCTGGAACGATGATGTGACTCGTGCCGCCTTTTTCGGCAGCTCCGGTTGTCCTGACTGGTTCTGGCAACCTTCCGTCAGCTTGGCGCTTGTTGTCCGCTCACAGCAGCAGAATGGCGTAGAGTCTTCAGATCTCTTCGTAACAACCCGTCCGACGACACCAACAGTAGCCTCATCTCTTCAGTAGCAAAGGTGCGACAATGACGAACCAGCAGCAGTGACTGCAGCGACCCACTGGCCGCTTGCGGTCGGGATTAAATACCCACCTGTGTTCACCTGGACAACAGGTGAGCTCACCCCGGACCGCACGAGAAATACAAGTTTTACGAAAACTTCTAACTTCCCCGGATCTCTATGCGGCAGCGACTAGCAAACCGCCCTGTTTACCTGGACAGAGGGTGAGAGAAAGGAAAAGAAGGAAAAAATCCACTCACCAAGGCCGGGCCCCCCTTCACAACTGCGGGCCCGGGTACACCAGACCCCCCTGTCCCCCCCTCTCGTCAGGCCTGCACTGGTCCTGCGAGTAAGAGCTTGTACATAACATACTATATAGCAAAGCTAGGAGCCTTTGTGAAAATTAGCCATCTCTCATGCGCACTGGGGTTATGTGCGGGTGTGAAGCAAATATTCCTGTTAAATGTGGTTGGGATCAGACAATGGATGTAATCAGTGGTCACACATACGCGAATATTGCCACACACACACACACTCTCTCTCTCTCTCATATATATCGTCAAATTTCAAGACAGACTGCTCTTCTTGTACAGAATTTGCACACATGCACATACAGCATACATGGAGGCAAGGTACACCCAGGAAACTTTATTTCACAAAAAGTGCACACTGATATCTTTTTCTCTTCTTTTTTGTCCAGTCAAAATGTAATAAGTCTCAGCATCAATAAAATGTCAACTTCCCCTCAGTTATGGAAACTTATGCCACACATCTTGGCGCACTGGTATTTGCACACAAAAGCTGAAAATAGATCTTTCCTACAGATTAACTTGGAACCATCATTAGTAAGGGGTGACAAACTGTTTGGCCAGAAACAAACACCAAGCTAATCTTTTCATAACAGATCACACCACAAACTTGTTTAAGGCGAGATACACTTGACGGTTATTACCTTAGTTAAAAAAAGAAAAGAAATACCAATATAGATCTTACCCCAAGTTAGAAAGAAAGAAAAATGGGACAATCACAAGAAACATCAATAAAACCTGCAGCATATAGCCGTATCTTGTTTTGCTGAAATTTGCAAAGAAGATATTTTTGAAACTGTCGATTTAATTACTACTTAATCAAAATTACCGTCTAAGCGTACCCCAGAAATCATAAGACCTCTGAAGAAAAGGTGAGAACTTTAGTAACAAGTACCAAATGATCCAATGATTGGTTATAATTAGACAATCACAAGAAACATCAAATTAATCAATCATGCAGAATACAGCTATAGTTTTGTTAAAACTTGCGAAGAGTTTGAGAAGATTCTTCTGTTAAAAACTCTCAGTCGATTTAATTACTGCTCAATAAAAATTATCAACTAAGTGTACCCAAGAATCTACAAGACCTCTGAAGCAAAGGTGGAACTTCAGTAAGAAGTACCAAATAATCCAATGATTAATTATAACTACTTTCAGCCTTCCCTCCTTTACACGAAAATGCTAAACTATGTTTTCAATTCAACAACATGACTGGTGGCAAGACATCGTCCATGTTCTTTTGCCAGTATATTCTTCTGGTTAATAAGGTGTATGCTGAAATGCAAATTCCACAGCTACCCTTAAAAGCACTTCTTAGGCCAAACATCTGAAATCAAAGGTAGGGTATATGCAATAGACTCACATAAACAATATCCAACATGCTGGACAATTCTGAAACTTATTTCCCATCATTCTCACACAAGAAACTACTCAAAATGTCAACCTTCTGTAAAATCACAGCACAAAATACACCAGTCACACCCTGTTCCCTACAGTGTAAGACATTTACCAGTGCTAGAAGTGTTAAACCTGCAGTAATGTGGCATCATGTTGATTTTACTCTTTTCTCCTCTTCTCATCTCTTAAGAATTTACCCAGAATATGAAGGCTCAAGGTTTTGTATGATAGCCACAAAATGCAGTACCCAAATAAGACCTGTACCTTATACTGCAGTCAAACAATTTCTAAAAAGCCACTCTCATAAATCTTCTCAACAAGGCTGTTTGAAAAATAAAAACTTTAGAAGACGTTTCCCTATCTTCATTCACTATATTAAAAAAATGTAGTTATTTCTACTTTAAAAGATAAATGGCTTGGAACATTTAAAATAGGCCTATTCTGAATACCCCAACACTGTTGCAGAAAGCCACATTTATATTGGGATAAAAGAAAAAGCCATCTTGGTTTAACCTAGTTGTCAGTACACAACCAAGAGCAAAAGCTAAAAAAAAATAAATAAATAAAATAAATCCCAAGAATGTCAAATTAAAATGTCCCTTCTTGAAGCAATTTATTTTCTTTCAGCAATGTTATAATCTGCTTTGTTATCTTTCATCAATATATTGTTATGAAACATTCTGTCATGAGACAGCATGAGAATTTTTAAGTCCTTTGCTGCATCACCAAAAACTTGGGGTGAAGAAATTTTGATGGATTAAAAAGCCAAAGATTCATCTTCCTATGGTTTAAATGTTTTTAATAAAAAAAAAAATGTCTGTAGCAGAAAAGCTCCAAAATCAGTGATAATAAAAATTTTAGTCCAAGTTCCCTATCACAGCTGGCTTCACAATATTTCTCATCCTGTCACAATATCACTTTCAAAATTGTGAAACATTTCCTCCTTCGCTGATAGAGCCATAGCTTCAGATTTACAGAACCACTTGTTTTTAAAACTACCAATCTACCAACTACAAAGCTACTTCTTTTACCCTTAGCTGTTTTGTTTTAAACAATTACCTGTGATCCACTCAGATATTCTTTTTATGAACGTCAGAATGAAAATGGAATATATATGCATTTCGCATCAAAGCAGACCTTATTATGTCTACTTTGTTGCTAATTTTAACCCCCAACACAAGTTGATGTGTTAAAAGTCAGGTGAAATAAACTTCTCTAGAATGCCAGGATGAACAATTTAAATATATCTGCTCATTAATTCCCTAACGTCAGATCACTGCTTTCCCTCTCCAACTGTCCACACTCACGAGCTACCAAAAAGAATAGGTTTCTGGTAAAACAATATACCAGTTTTTTAACTCAAAAGCCAAAAAGACTATCTTCTTTCAGTGTATCAGTCATAGGAGTGTGAGTAAAGATAACAACAAAACACTCACATTGTGAATTTTGAACCCCACTCTTAAAATGCCTTATTTACATTCCACAAAATGTCAGTTTTCTTTCCACACCTTTTTCTAGATGGTGACCCTGTGAACACCCTGTCAAACACAGTAACTACTATTGAGAAAAGCCTTTGGGGTTCATGTAAAAAGAAGGGTGGGGGGAGGGAAATGGTCTACACCCTATTTCCCAATCACTAGTTTATATAACAGTTTCATGTTAAAATGCATGCTTATAAACATTCTCCATTAAGTATCTATTTAGGCAGACTTAAGCACTGCCAGAGACATACAAAACATTAGTAATTTTAAAAAGTGTTTTAAACCTGAACATCACATTCCTATTAAAATGTTTAAACATCTATGATCTTAAAACTCCATTACAACAGTTTTCCTGCTACCTATACAACCACAAAAAATGTAGAATGTTAACTATTTTTAAGTGACAATGCTTCTTTCAACCAGCACACTTGATCAGATAGCTGCTACTTATTTGTTGTACACAGCTGCGTTGGTCTCCAACTACAATACTTTATTCAGTACACAAATATGGGAATTACATTGTCTACTCTATAACCAGTAATCTTTTTTCTCTTAATCTGACATTAAAAAAAAGGTAGAGGAAAGCATTTATTCACAGCAATACCACTTCCCCGGTGTATCTCAGTTAAGAGATGTCTCCATTTAACTAAAATGTTTAAAAAATATGACAGGATGCAAAAAAGGGGTGGGGTGGAAGATGATAAACAGATAAGCATCATATACATTTTAATATTTGTCAGGTATGTTATGCTACAGTTTACTTCACAAAACATGAGGAATGAAGTGTCTCTACTTATGGAGATATACTGATACAAACATGCATTTGAGTGAAAGAAGGGATGCTTCCCCTTTGCTAGTTCTATGTGAATATTAGTTAAAAACAGCAAGGGAAAAAACTTCAACAGCATGCAAAAATGTGGAGAAACAGACACAACAGACAACACTGTTTTGCATGCTTAGTATGATAAAACCTGAACATTGAAGGATACAAGCCAATGACATTTTACTTGTCACTGACCTAAAATCACTCATCTGTCTTATAAGCTAAACGTTGAGGTTAAACCCACCACACATAAAGCATTCTAACCTTCTCAGTAGCTTACAAATTTTGAAATAACATGCAATTTTAAAAAAGACCAATCTAATGTTGTCTAAACATACTTAGAGGATGAATTTTCCAGTTGGACTGATGGTGCAAAGACTGCCAGAATAGACTCGTGCCATGTGCATTGTGAAAAGATGGCACATAACTTGTTCCCATTATAATCAAAATATACACCACAAGTCAGCTCTGACTGCCGGCTTTCACATGCTGCCACTCACATAACTTCTGAGAAAATCATCAAGATCATTTTCTTTTACCATTGCTCCTGAACTGAAAGACTGTGGCATAAACAGCAAACTTAGGGCACAGTCATGATAAATATTGAATAGTCAGCACTCACACTTTCTTGCCTTGCTGCTCTGCAGGATGATTGACAGAAGGCAGAACTTGTCTTTCAAAGAACAGATTGCACTACGTCACTGTACTACAGCTTCAATTTTCAAAATCTTTGATGAATATGAGCATGCTGTAAGTCAACTTTGACTGTAAACTGGGATGTCTGCATTGATAATAATTACTGCCTGGATATGAACAGCAGTACAGAACTGTAGATGACCAAACTGTTAAATAAAAACTCAAAAGAAAAAGGCTGTAAGTGTTACTGGAAATATTTGTTGTTGTTACATCTTCAAAATTTTACACAAACATATACAAAGTAGTTTTCTTGCAAACACAGTTTTCCCTTTTCTAAGGGCATCACAACATACCAGTGAGCAAATGCAAGCTGGTATCATAGCAATATATTTCTGCACTGTCTAATGACAGCATTTGGCATTCGAGATGACAATTCTATGGTACGCACCAAATATTTCATTTGGAAAGAAAAATAAATACAGATGACTGTTTGAAAGCACAATATCCTTTCTCTTTTGCATTACTTTATTGACAAAGATCTGAATTTTAAATATATCTTTTACCATCAAAGCTCTCTACAGTGATTAATTGAGCTGAGTAGTGAAAATTTTAAGGTGCCACGAGGTGTTATGGAACTTTTTGTTTCCATTTTTCCAAAGTTACATCAAAAACTAACAATGTAAATCAGTAAATCTTTCTCCAGCAGCCTGACATGCACTTTGTAATGGGATTCTGGATCAACAAAATATTACTTCGTAAGTATGAGAACATATAGCTCCGGCATGTTCAAACATATGTAAATGCCTCAAGGCTAGATGTTTTGTCCAGGAAGCAAAATGGTGAACACAAATATAAAATATGCAAGGTACACACACCATAATTATTCACGCTGTGATCCGCAGTCTCATTCCATTCTTCATCCGCCAAGATCTCAATCAGATTTTTCTCACGCCAAGCAAACAAATACCTCCATTTTTCTAAAAAAAATTCTTGATGTGACCTGTCTGCCTGCAGATAGGTATTTTTAAGACAAACACATCACCTTGCCAGCCACACAATTTTCTTCGTGCTGAATGCATAGCATCCTTGTTGTTATCATGAATCAGTCGTGTTGACTCATAAATGCTTTTCGTCTAGCATGGAACATTATCACAGAAAATGCTTTGGTCTTGATGCGTTTGAATATTTATGATGTTGTCCAACAGAGTGGGGGAACCTAGAGCCAACGAGAACACCATTTCAGGGTAGACTGGCAAGTACGAATAATGTAGTTTCAAATACGGATAACATTTCTTCAGATGTGTGAGGTCCCTTTGGCAGAATTATGTACATGTATGGTAAGGCAGCAATAGCAAATTTGCAAATAATATTTGCAGATTGGGAGCTCTCAGTTCTTGTCATCATGGCAACAACGAAATGCAGTGCTCCCCCTGTCATCCTTTTAGCCATCATCACAGACTTGGGTTTTTTCCCAAACAAAAATGTTCTCCATGCCCTTCAAAATACCTGGGCTGAATGGTAAGGGTACTGGAATGATTAAAACATCAAAAGTGAATGCATTCTGAGGATATTTGTTTTTTTGATGCTGACAGTAACAATCATGCAGAATGCAGATGAAGTCTCTCCTCTTCTCCTCTGCATGCTGCACAGTAATGATCCCAAAGGAACTCTTTTGAGCTTTGTACTTTCATAAAGTCCACATTTGTTTATACAATTTTGGTGACTAGCTTTGTGTTGCCAGAAGTTCATAAAAAATATAACATTTTCTGCCTGGCATGCTGGATTGTCAGAGATTCCACAAAAGACAATTAAATTCAGTCTATATGGCTGGAGTCAGAATATCTGTTGGGCTGCAGCACTCATATTTAAAATGTCTCAATCCAACTCAACTCTGGCACTAGTAGATTGCATCTGTAAAGAAATGCCAACACCAGGTGGTGATGAATTTGGACAAACCAAGACTCAAAACATGTCTTTATCAATTTTCAGTCTGAGACCTTTAAAAAAATGTAATCACAAGGCAAAGATTCTCAAAAACAGGTGCACAATACCTGATATAAGTGCTGGTCTACATTTTATGTAAAAGGTTTTTGAAATAATCCGACCACCTGATACAAGTAATAATCATGGATAACATCAAGTAACAACTAACCAATCAACAGAGACACTTAGCACAAAGCGGTTTACCAACAATTCCATCATCTGGATACTACACATATTTACAAAGATGTCTTTATGTAAACCTCAATGTTTTATACCTGATGACAAAAAATAACCAAGTAAAAATGAAATCTTCTTACACTGATGTGCCATTTATTCTCATGTTCTAAAGATCTCATGGCAGTTGTTGCTTGTGAAAAATGTGTTGTGCAGTGACTGTTAGTGGGATGTCACATCAAGTGTGCAGCTTTATGAAGTGTATGCACAATTGTTCTTATGCTGAGGTGCTTTCAAAGAAACTGATGCAATAATGTTCTTTCTTCTTGGTACTGATTTTGTGTACATACATAGACAGTAACAAAGAGATCAAGCATTAAAGAATTAAATTTAAGAAAAACCCACTTTAAGAGAGAGGCCTTTGCATCAAGGGATGGGGTATTTGGGTTTAAAAACACAAAAAGTAGTAAACTGGCTGCTAAATCATGTTCTGGTTCTGTTGAAAATATTTTTGCATTTTATATTTGGATTTCATTCAACAACTAACAGAGTTTTGTCTAAATATTTCCTGTGCACCTTTACACTGATAACGTTAACCTAAACAAAATCACCCAGCCATATCCAGCACACAGCTGACAAAACATAGGTTTCCAGTTTGGTGGATTTAGGTAAAAGCATGGAGCAAATAATTCAATCAAAATATGTGAAATCTAGTTGAACTACTTTAGGTGAGGTCTGCTTGTTAACAACAAAACAAAATACCAAACAGAAATGTCTCAATAAAGATCTCTGCACAGAAGTTTCACAACAAAAACATTTCTTGGATCATGTTCTAAGTAAACTTCAAGTAAACATCAAACATCATTTTTCGACATATGTCATTAATACAAAGACACCTCCGTGGTGAAAACATGTACCCAAGAAAAATCACATTAATGTGGACAGCAAAATTATAAACAACATTAGATATTTAAAAGACATTATCTTGATAACATTTATTTCAGAGCCACTGTGTGATAAATGGTTGTATTCTACAGGAAACAGAATGCAGACTAGAACAAGATGGCCTGAGAGATATTAGGCAGCTAGACAGGATGAACAAAAGATTAAGGGTGCCAGATTATTTTACAGCAACCACCTTAAAACAAAATACTTGTTGAAGAAAGTGCTGCTTCTAGACAATGCTACAAGCTATGTTTTTATGGATGGTAGCATTCTTTTCTGCTTCAAAATACTGCTTTTGTGAAAACCATCGAAGGTCTAATGTTTATCAAATGCTGCATCTCCCATGTTTGGAACTTGTCTTCACATTATTGAACATCAAACAATTTTAAGAAACAACTGATGAAGGTAATTTTTATCATGATCTTCTGCAATGAAACATGCCATTCTTCTCTCCTAACATAGCCTGAAGCAGTCTCACACAGTGTGCGTGATGTTTCATCATGTTTGGTCCTTATCTGCACTCTGGTAAGCTTAGTGCAGTCTATTACAGTTGAAACTGTTTGTTCATGCGATGAGTCAGAGCCACATTTACAAGTTCAACATGTACTATTTCTTCACTGATAGACAATAACAGATGATGTTATGCTTGGACATTAAAATGAGATGGGATTTGTTTTGAATCTTAAAAGCTTTTGTATCTGCTGGCTAATCATTCCATAAATATTTCAACTTGCTATTTTTGGTTTCAAAACAGCTAAAAGACGAAGTTGGTACAAATTTCTTAAGCAAGATGTTACTACTTTTTACGTTTCACTAAAGTAGGGGGATATTGATCAGCAAGCAAGATGCTCATGTAGGCTTTTTCTGCATCTGCCCTACTGTTCAGGATGGCATTTGGCAGTTCTCGATCCGAAAGGGGCCACCACTCGCGACCAAGACTGTCTGATACCTGTGAAACAAATGGAGTTCATTATTTTAACTGGCCCTGCAAAATACAAACCAAAAAGGCACTCTCCCCCCAATTCACCCACACCCACATAATTTTCAAGGCAACTAGAAGAAATGTTTTGTGAAATTCGAATGCGTAATTCATGTTGAACTGGCTTGATTTAAAAAAAAACTATCAAAAAATAATACTCCTTACCTGCTGACTAAAGTATCTGACCTCCTCACCAAGAACAACAAGGGGCAAACTTCCATAGCTGCCTTCCCAATCAGAATCAACCATGGAATGAGATATGCAGCTGACTGGTATGTCAAAGTGTTCTAGATGAGGGCCCCTCAACCGTGCAATTGCGATAAGGTCACTGGATGACATTTCTAAACCTGTTTGTTGACAAACAGAAATACTCAATACTCCTTATATATATATACACAGGAAAATGAGGCTACATCTAACTAGCTCAACAGCTTTTGTGTTCTCTGTTTCTTAATATTCCTGGTTGTGTGTACAGCTGACTTCTGCCTTTGTATGTGCAAGTTCTTCAAGTTTAGAACTTTAATTTCTACTGTGTTTTCTTTTTTCTTTTGTTCTGCCACAGCATATTATTCTTCAGCTGGGCTGGTATTCTTCTGGCACTGTTACAGACTTTTTTCAACATCAGTGCTCTATATGCATTAAATCTACATTTCTTGATTTCAAACCACTGCAGTGATCATCAGCATGCAGTTATTTTAAAAATAACTTTGTTAAAGACTACTGCTCTGGTTGAGCTGTATCTGTCTTCAGTTCTTTAGTTCAGATCCATGGTTTTATTTACAAACAATGATTCTGAATCAGCCTTCTAGTTATGTTCAGACAATGATTTTCTATAGCAATCTGCATTCTTTGCTGAAGGATTCAGCAGACATGCAGAAACATACTGCTGCTGCTCATAACATGTAATCTTTCCTGCAGCTGACATCTGCAATTCTAATGCTTTTCTTTGATGGAATCTCCTGTTGTCGCATGACTGTTCATAATCCTTTGTAAATCTTTGTAAACCTCCTATGAATTTTACATTTAGCTTTCCACTCAAAGTGGGATGCTGCGCTCCATGAATTTATATTTGATATATATATATATATAGATATATGTGTATATATGAAACACACATTTGTACAGTAAGGAAGCGCTCTATAAATCCTGTTATTATTGAGTGTAACATGTTACAACACACTGAGCTGCCTGGTGTGTACTCATATGTGTGTGTGTGTCAGAGGGGTGGGGGTGGATGCACCATACAAATTATCTAAATTATTTGTTTTTGATGATTCTGTACAAATGCACATTACTGCATTTGGCTTCTTTAAAATTAAAACATCATAATGAGCATTCCCATTTCATAAAGGTAACACTATCTTAAACCATATAAAAAGATCCTAAAATAATTAAATGGCATCACCGATTCACTATAACGTCCTATTTGAAACCTGTTTTATGTTTAACTGGTTTTTGTGTGCTTCATTTTCCAAAACAGGTCAGAAAATGCTGAGTTCCAATGTTTAGGCAAATGCTAATGAGACGTTTTCTGTAATATTTATGTTTATGCAAATGAATTATTTGTATAAACTCAATCATTTCCTAGGCAAAAATGAGTAAGTCATTATAACATATTATCCCCATCCTATCATTGACATGCAGCTGAACTAGAAAAAAATGGTCTTAAACACAGTATAACACAATATAAATTGTCTCTCTGCTAAAGACCTCAATAACTCTTCATTTTTTGTATAAATTTATCATCACACAAGGTATTACCAACCTATTAGGCGAAGTGTCTTAAGTTTGGTGCACCGCCAAGCAAGCATAACAAATGGGTCTTCTGGAGCAAAGGACTCATAGTAGACAGGGTTTGTTGATGACATCCCCTCCAGGATCTCCAGTGACTGGATCTCATCACTCATGTGGTTCCCCAGAAAGAAAACAGCTGCGGCATTTACACGTGAACAAAAATATTGTCGTAGAGCCACCAATGGCATGCAGGGCTGCAAGATGGATAGCAATGCACCTACACCCCCATAAGAGTGCACTAATGTCAGGGTCACTTCAAGCTGGGGACATGCCTCTCGTACTTGTTGCCAGGTGGCATTGTCAACATGGGGGTGGTCGGGCTCTACTCCATGCACGTGAATTCCTAGTTTCTTCAGTGGGCTGCGTCCAGGTTTGGCAAGGCTGAGAAGCAAATCGGGTGTCACGTTGTCAAAGTCTAAGCTAAGATTCTGAAGATTGCAAAAAGGGGCCAAGTCAGTTGAGCTCAGGTCCATGATGTCATAGCTCTCTGAGTCTTCTTTGACATTAGCCAAGTGCAGGGACTGCAGAGTCCGAGAATGACGCCTTGCTAAAGTTGGAAGCAGTCCAGGAGCATAGATCATCAGCTGCTCCACACATCCCATAGAGAAATGGCAAAGGTGTCGTGCTGTGCGGATCAACTTCTCAATGCTGTTCAAGTAGCTATTAAAATTAAACAAGAAACACCCAAATTAATACATAACTGCTGAAAATGCAAGTGCAAAAGTATGTACAGCACATGAATGCAACAATATCAGTACGAAAACCTTCTAAACATGATATTACTTAAAAGTAAAGAATAGTAGTCTAAATGCATATCCTTTTTGCCTCCTTAAAACTTGGCAAACTCTGCATCATGTTTGGACCAGCCTGATGCTTACTTCAGAGATGACGTTTAACTTGCAATTTTTTTTTTTTTTTTAAAGTCTCAGCCTTTTAATTGTTGGGGAGAGACTGTATTATCTCAAGGATCGTTTTTATTTTGCTTGTTTGTGAGGGTGGTGCCTGCCTTTTCTTCTCAAAGCATATAAAAGATCAGCTACCTTTTCAACAGTTGGGTCAAGTGGCTTGTTTGTTGCCTTCAGTTTCTGATGGGGGTGCTCTAACCTCTTTAGCATTTTAGGTAAATTGCAAGAATGAGCGATGAGCACAAATGTACATATATCATCATAATTACAAATGACGTATGATACTGGCACATTAAAAATCATTTAAATAATAATGCTGAACACCTTCTGCCATCTAGAACTATAAAACTTTAAGTGACCCTTACAAGTTTAATTTCCTTAAGCTTTTGAAACCTTTCTTCCAGTTGAACTTATGTAAATTTTGATGTCTTAGTACCTGTTTATGTGAACTGCATGTTGATTTCCACATGACACTCAAAATAGTTATTATCACTTTAAGAAGCTTTAATGGATCTTTCTTGAAATGTATGAAATATTATTTGACGACTAACAGCTAATGTTGCTTTTTCCGTTATTGGATGTTAAAGCCAAAATGATGTACTGCAGATATGACATTACAATTTGATATGCTGCTGGCACTGTCAAATAGTCATTTCTTAAGCTGGAAACCACTGAAAATTCTAAACTTTTTTTTTAAACAAGGCTGAAAGAGATGTCCTAACATTGTTTTTCTTAAGATATGCTTAATGAAACGTTGTTGCTTATACACTATATAAGCACGGAAGTCAGCATCTTCAACAGTTATTTTACTGACATATTAATAGAATGATTATGTCCTTTCGAAGAATTTGTTGGCACGAAGCCAGCTGGCAAACCACTTGCGACTGCACATTCGTGCGAAATACAGAAATGGCTTTGTATGTTGTATACAACCATTAAAAACACCATCTACACAAAACTTTATACTGCAAGACTTCATTCGCTTGAATGGCAAACGTAAGCGTCTGCAGCCACATCACTGCATTGATGGTAAACAAACAAGTGACCCAAATCTTGCTTGAAAACGAGGCTAGAGATGTAAACACGGCCTCGCGGATGGTAGACAACAACTACGCAAAATGAAACTTGCTTACCTGTCAATAATATAGAACTCATTATCTGGCCAGTCGATGTGACAACTTGACGGCTGCAGCGAAAAGCTCTCAAGATTTTTATTTTCTGACAAAATATGAAGAATTCGCAGGGATTCCCTTACTTCGGTGATGCTACGCGAGTTGAATTTGACGACTGCTTGTTTCACGAAACGACCACATCTGTTTGCAAGGAAGTTGCTCCGAAGCCGCTCTCCACAGTTGAGCTCAAGCGTAACATCGGACCACAGTGATGGGTGGAAGAGACAAGCCCTCCATCGCCGAGAAACGGCTGAAGCTGCAAGTCTATCTTCCTGTGGCAGATAACTGTAAATTTCGACGATTAGCACACTGGGCAACACAGCCCAGTCGCCAACATCTGCCATTTCTTCATTTCTGACGTATGTAGTCACGTGATCCACCTTTAGCGTTCAGTAAGAAGTCATGTGACGGAAGTGTTAAAGTTAAAAAACAAAACTTCGGCTGCCCGTATTGAAAGTAACGATATACATGTCACAGGAGACTGTTGGTTTTACAATATTTTTTCATCCTCTAAATTCTAAAGAATGTTTCAAATCCTGAGTTGGATGAAGTGCATAAGTATCACAACTATCGAACAGAAGGGAGGCCACTCTTTTAAAACTAGAATCAGTTGCGCTTTAAAATTACCTCCCTTTGACAGCGTAGCCCACGTTAGTGGGTCGCTCGCTTGCTGGCAAGCAAGTCTAAAAATAGCTTGCTTACTCCCTTGCACGATTGGCCAAGCAAGCTTCCAAGCGCCCTCGCTCGATAAAGAGACGAGACAGGCAAGGCAACTCTTTTAGCTTGGCTGCCATGTTGTTTGCATTCGGATGTCTCAAAGAAATAAAACGCTTGGATATGAAACCAAACAAAAAGCGTTATCCGTGTGTGACACATCGAGGTTTGATCATCGGATCAGCAATTTTCTGTATTTCGAGCTGAACGATTTTATTTTTTAAAAGGTAGGTCAGTGCTACGCTCTTGGTAGCTGTTTAGGTTTTATCTTGGCACTGTGAAGTGAGTACACCTGTATCTACCTTTTGAACCTGTCTGTACCACTGGACATTCCGTTTTATTATTGCACGATTTGAACCACGTGTTGTTTCACATCTCATATCGCCTAGCAAAAGGTCAATCAAAAGGTCAGTTACTGTTAAATTAATAATAAGATGAGTGCATACAATAATCAGATACCCGATACCTTAAAAGAATTTGTGTCAACTGTCTTGATGCGTTTGAATCGTAGACAATCTTTAAGAGAACCGTAACCTTGCAGCCCCATTGGACGGTGACGGCGTCTCCGTCAGCATGAACCCTTCGACTGAAGTAGCGAGTGGGAGTAATGGTGGCTGGCGGGAGAGCTACAGAACAGCACAGATGATTACACTACCTGACGTCACGCGTGTGTGTGGCTCAAAGGCGGGGCAACTTGTGATTGATTTAGCGCAGGGGACAGGATGCCCTCATGAGTATGTCCTAATGCCTTTACTTTCGATTTGTGCAGGTGAGATTTTTAATGTAAGTTCTGTTGGTCACATGCTTTATCTGCATGCCTGACTACACCTAGCTGTGGAAGCTTAAAAATTCCACAGGAAAAGAGAAAATCATAGCAAAATCAAATTATTGCTGAAAACATGGCATTGAGTGAAATAAAAAGAGAAAACTGTGGTTGGAGATAACTATCTTACTTTTTAATTGATGGTATGTGACTTATCTGTGATAGATTGAGCACGAGTTCACTGGCTAACAAGTGGTATAGATTTTTTTCATACCGTGACTTTTCATGCATTTTCATAACCACTACGAATTTGAAATTGACTTTATTGTGTTTAATAATTATTATAAGTGGTGTTATAACCACAAACATTTTTCTGCATTTGAAAGACTGCGTGGGTGAAATAAAATAAAAATTGAATGGAAAGTTGTCTTTCCGTGAGAAAACACCATGGGACTGGTGATACAGCTTTTCTCTCCGTGCTGCTCGCAGCCTTGATGGGCCCGCACTCGGAAGTGCGCGTGCACTCGAGCTGGAGCGAGCCGCCCGTGCTGTGGATTGCCATCGGTGCACGTGCAAGTTCTCGGAAGTCGGCGGCTCTGAGACAAGTCCTGACGCCGCTGCTCTGTCTCATCGACGACGTGCAGCGAGAGCAAAGACGACAGCTGCAGCAAGGAGGCCAGGCACATTGCGACGACGGAACGTTCCCTGCTGCGGTGGAGTGGAGGCTGCCTTTAGTTCACACTGGTCGGTACTCGAGCACCAACTTCCCATTACACTGCGATGCCAAACTTCGTCTGCTTTATGACAAATTGGGTCGTATAAGGCAGGGGGAGTTTGATGTCATCCGTTGCCGAAATCTCTGGCTTTGAGTTCCTGAGTTTCCGGTTGTTCCCTTTTGTATTGATTTGAACACTGAGATACTGGAGAGTTTAAAGTAGTTGTCGGGCTGATTCAACAGGGTGTCGGAATTTGGGTAGAGCTGTAATAGCGATTTCTCTAATCTGGGGAGGAAATCATAAATCTATGTATAACCGAGTGGTGGGGGTTTATGGTTATGGTGTGACACACTCAAACAGGAAATAGCCAGCAAGTGTAGGAATCTGTGCAGATAACCTCAGAGCTGTTTTAGTTCCCTCCTTCTCAAAGGATATGATAAGCAAAGAATTACACTTTTTTGTTTTGCTTTTATTATAAATTAAATTAAGTCAAAGCATGTTTTGAGCAGGAAAAGTTGATAGCCCATTGGTTACAGCAATGGTGGGCGAACCTTTAGGCGAGCACGCTACCCGGTTCAACCCTCGTTTGTCGCTGCATACTTATGAGTACCAGTGGGTACAAATGGATACCTAAATCATTAGAGCTAGAATGTCAGTATCTTATACATAGAAGAAGAAATAATCATAATACTGTTTTCTAGTATTTGAAAAGATAGGTTTGCTAGCTTTAGTAAAAGTGATGCAGTGTAAATAGAAGATGAAAGTAAATTAAGATTTTTCTTTTTAACTCACGCGACTTTACTTACTGTGATAAAACTGGGCATGTTGTTGGAAAACAGGCACACCAACAATGCAGCAGCTGAGGAGCCTGGCCCTGGAGAGTGAAGGACGCATGCTGCACGTGACAGAGAGACTAGAAGACAGCCACCACCGCCTCAACATCCACCCCCAGAACCCCGACATTCTGTCCCGCGCCCAGATGCAGGACCTCTATGAAGGCTTCGCGGGCCAGTTCACCGTCTCCCCCGACAGCGGCAAGGAGCATGGCCGGCAACATTTGCATGGACACAGCGCCCTCTGGCCGCAGGTCTCGACCGTCCTATCTCAGGTTTTGTGCTTCAATCAGTGCGGCTTCGCGGATCCGGAATACATTGTAAACCTCACGGTCAAGTCTCCCAGCTGGATGTCTGGTAGGTTTCTCATCTGCTGCCCGTCTACGGCCGAAGCTAGTCCCACCTCTTTTTCCGTCCCGCCAACGGACAACGTGGAGAGCGGGTACGGGGTCAGGGCCGGTCGAGAGCGGAAGTCGAGGTCATTGACTTTGAAGAACATCTACCGGCATCTTGCACAAGCTCACTCGAGGGGCTCATGCCGTTATGTGTTCACCCCAGAGGCTGTGCTAGAGCTACGGCGATTCCAGGAAGAGGAATGGTCCACCATCATGGCGCAGCTGAACACGGGTGACCACTGCGGCGTCATCAGCAAGTCACTGGGTCACGTGGTGCGTTTGGCTGGAGTGCTTAAGGCCCTCAGCGAAGCCGCCACGTCGGCAACCAAGGGATTAAGCAGAGACTACGCGAAGAATTTGAGTATGGAAGAAGAGGAGCCGAGCGAGGAAATGGACGTGGATATAGGTATAGACGACGTTACAAGAGCTCTGGAACTGGGCAAGTACTTTGTGGAGCAGAAAATGTCCATGACCTTTATGTTCAGTCCAGGGTTTTTTCGCAGCTGTTCCACCTCCTCTCAAAACTCGCAGCAGGACCAGCAAGGTTATGGGAACAACAACAGCAGCAGCAGTGTCAGCAGCCAGCGCGGCAGCCGCCTGATGACTAACATTATGTCTGGCCAGGGTCGCTCCATGCCCGGATCGGGTGCCATGGCAAACATGGGACTGCATATGGGCATGGGGGCCTTGCTGCAGTCTCAGCATCCCATGATGGGGGCACAGAGCACAGGCCCAGCGGGCCACTTGCCGCCGGCCGCGGGGCTGACCCCTCAGCAGCAACAACAGTTGTTCTCCGCCGCAACCCACGGGCCGGGGGCATCCACACTGTCACCCCAGGGGAGGGGCCATCTCTCCGCGCCGTCCGCCTCCGCGCTGGCCCACCACGTGCCTACCTGCACGATCTCACCTGCGCCGTCCGTGGACATCGACGTGACGCAACTTCCGGCCACCTGGATGCCTGCTACGCCGGAGGAGGAGCTGGCGGAGATGAGCCAGACCGCGGAGTTTGTGCAGTTGGAGCCCACCCAGTTTATCGCCATGCACGTGCGGCGGATCAAACGGCTGATGGAGTGCTTCGACGATGGGTGCGGGGTGTCCGCCACCACAGCGGCGCAGAAGTCCATCGCACCTCCTGTGCGGGTGGCGGGTACCAACAATAGACACCCGGCTTGGGCGTCGGCGCTTTTTTTTCAGAAAGTGAGTAGTCGATTCAATTTCAGTATATTGAAGATTTAGTTTGACAGTGAAACGATATTTACCAAACGGTTTAAAAAACGCATGCTAATTTTCTCTTTTTCTTTGTCACTCTCTGTCTTGTTATTGCTATGTTAATACCTGTCCTTAAACAGGTTTTCTTACATAATTCAACAGTCACAACCTGTTAGCTTCTGTGCATTATTTTATGTATTTCAATATATATATATGATATACATCTATATCAACGACGATTGCCCATAAGAAATAAATTTCTCGTCGAATTTCTTTTTTTTCTGTTGTTTCCTTCCCTACTCCCACCATTTGAGCGTACATCATTATTGACTAGAAATTTGAGGCTTAGATGACAGATGTTTGATAATAGTAAACACTTTAAGGTGAGTTCTACGCGTCATGTCTGAGTTAATTGAACCTTAGGTAATTCCTCTAGCCTTGAATAGCGAGATGTTTTTAGATTCCCTCCCCTTGTCTACCGTGTGGGCGTCAGGGGACCGACTCTGAGAATCTACTTGAGGTTAGGTGAGGGTGTGTGTGAGTGTGGATTGGCGGGGTGAGGTGGGGATGGAGATGTAAGCTCACAGGTGCTTGGAAGGTATTCACTTTTATTGCCAGGTGGCCGACCTGGGACTGGGCATCGCAGAGCAGGTACGCCATCCGACCAACGGGCGGGTGTACTGGCGCTTCAAGCGTAAACCTGTGACGGAACTGACGGAGAAAAACTTTCAGCTGCTGCAGTACCTGCGGGTGGACATGTCGCGCTACGCACGGCTTGGCCAGCCGTCCCTGGGGCCCATACCTGGCTTCGACTCTGCGGCGGACGCCTCGCCCCTGGGCGGGGTGGGAGAACCGTGCGGCTCGGGTACCATGCTGCACAGCGGCGGCGACGAGGCCAGCAACGCCAGCAGTAAGGGCGACAGCGGAGACGAGATGAGTTCCATAAAACAGGAAGTCCTGTGACGTCAAGACACTTCCGGTCACATACGGTCTGGCGCGTGGCTATTTCTTTGTTGTCATGGTAGCTAGGCTTTTGAAGACGTCTAGGATGGTTATTGAGGAATGGTGCGGGTTTTAACAGTGACTGGCAGAGAAACGCGGGGACTCCTCCAGATTTCCACATTTGTTAAACTTCTCTGTGAAGGCATTCAGTTTTCTTGGAAGAAGGCCTATTAGGTGATTGCTGACACTGGTGAAAAGGAAGTTGGTCATTTTACGTGACAGCTTCGAATGGTTGTGCTGTCTTTTATGTCTCTTAACTAAGTGAACATTTTTACTAAATCGGGTACTTTTAACGATTGACAAACATGCAGATCGCTTGTTATTTACAATCACTAGCTTGAGAACCAGCTTGAAGTGGCTCATTCATATCCAGAACTTTTACTGCCGCAAACCATCTGCAAATTTATTTTTCAAAGGATTATTTTACCTTCGCTCATCTCACACGAAATCGTGCAAGTGGTTCTTGACTCATATCTCGGAGGTTTATCATCAACGTGCTAAGCATCTCACAGTGCATATTTCAGCTTGATGCAGCCATTTTAAAATGCACAGCATAGTCAACACTTAAAATCAAGGTAGATTAATGAAATAATCAAGCAGCTCGTTGAATGAACCAGTTTGTTGCTTCTTTGTGCTAAATCGTATCGTTGTCACTGCTGCACGTTAGTCAATGAGAATAATTAACTGTAAATATATACAAGTGTTAATTATCTCTGTTGACGGGGATTGGACATATTTCACTACCCATCTATAGTTCTTTTATGTTGTGTGGCTTTATTTTAAAGACCCAGGATGTAGTTCAGCTGTTGACGGTGATAGGCCTGTTATTCTTGAGTTGTTTCCCTTACTATTGTAGGGCTTTATTGAAGCACCAGTTCACAAACTGGTCGTCAGTTGCTTCGGACGTTTTCAAACTCAGTGTTCACTCCCTGTGCCAGTCTGATGTAAAGTAATTTTTACAAATGTTTTATGAAGAACTGTTAAACTCAAGAAGCCATGACGAATTGGTGTACCTGTACATGGTCCTGGCGTCTCTTGTTTACCTCTTTCTGTGTATACTCGGGGGAAAGGACAGCCCAGTGGTTAGAGCACTGATGTTCGAACCCGAAAAGGTTAGGGGAGGACTTTTACTTTTAGTTCGATAACGGAAGTGGGGAGTATTTATCCTGATTTGGGGAAGCAGTATCTTGTACTGAATCATCATCAGAAGGAAAAAATACACCCCACCTGCGGATCACATGTCGAGAACAACATCAGAGTGAAATTTGCTGATGGGTTTGTCTGTATCATTGTACCCATGTACATGAGTCCTGCTGGCATTTCAGTCCGCCAGTATATGAGCTAGATGTGAGTAAGAATTATGTGCAGATAACTAGTTCACATGCTTAGTATCCTTTCCGCGGTCTGTGCCAGAAAAATGAAATAAAAATTCACTTTCCTTGGTGTAAATCAGAAATAACCTTTTCAAATGCAAAAGTAGAATGAAGGGTTTGTGGTGTACTATTTGTCAGTTTCTCAAACACTGCTTCTCCTTTCTACATTTTGTCTCGCCTCCTCGTCCGTTATTTTTCTTTCTGCTCTCTATACTTCAAATTTTCGTCCTCCTCTCCTAAATTACGGTTACATAAACACAGGTCTTTACCGTCTTCCTCTAACATACCTTCTCCCCTCCCCCAGCATTCTTTTTCTTGCTTGCTTCGCCATTCTCCCTTGCCATCTTTGTCACGATCTTCGCCATTCTCCCTTGCCATCTTTGTCACGATCTTCGCCATTCTTCCTTGCCATCTTTGTCACGATCTTCGCCATTCTTCCTTGCCATCTTTGTCACGATCTTCGCCATTCTCCCTTGCCATCTTTGTCACGGTCTTCGCCATTCTCCCTTGCCATGTTTGTCACGATCTTCGCCATTCTCCCTTGCCATCTTTGACATAGTCTGCTCTTACCCTTCCCTGTCTCCCTTGCCGTCTGTAGGTATGTTCGTCTTTGGAGGTTTAAAAATTTAAAGAGGTGAGAAAGTCGTCACCAACCAAAGAAGTCTCTCAGTCCACTGGGAGGGAAAATGTAAGAAGTATGTGTATGGTTCGGGCAGGGTGCTGTTCTGAACGCCGCTTTTCTTTCGAATGAGCAGACAGCAAAGCGATGACATTAGTCAACACTACCCTGATACTCACCAGAGACAACTACAATGGTTATAGTTGATAAAAGTGTGTGTGTGTGAGTGAGCGAGAGAGACAGCATGGTAAAGTAGTGTATGCACACACACACAGATTTGCTGAACCTGTATCGACCGACCAAGTCTACGACCCAGTTAAATGCCTATCAGCAGGCGACGCCTCCTGAAAATCAAAGAAGACGTCGATGGCGAAGACGCCGGCAAACAGAACAAAGAACATCTCTCAGGAAATGACAAGCGGTCCGGGATGTCGTGTAAAGGTAAGTGTGGTGTAAACGATGGCTCCCGCGTCAAGCAGTGGAATCTTGTGTTTCCCTGGGGCCAGTTGGACAACACGTTTCTAAACCTTAAAACTGTTCTTAAGAAGCAAAATCTCTTTTTGCCATTTTGATGCATTGCAGAAGTACATACAAAAAATTGTACTGACAGGATGGAAAGTCTTATCTTACTTAAAGCAGTTTTAGTTTTACAAATTCTAAAATTGTGGTGTGCACTTTAAACTAATTATCTAAATAGAGTTGAGGCCTAAAAGTGTTTAAAATTAGAAATATGTTGTGCAACTGGCCCCTGGCCTGTAGCAAGAGTTGCTTTGTATTCGTAGGTAAGACATCACAGTTTTTTTTTAAATCACATTTTGTGTTCTGGTACAAGGTGTGCACTAGCATAGATCGTTCGCAGGTAGCTCACTTAATCGCTGGCACAAACAAGCTGTCGTTTGTTTGTCTGTTCGAACCAGAGACGATGTTGTACCAGCACAGCGTATTCGGGTACAACTGTAGTAGTAACAGACGTGGGTGTCAATTCTACACAAAACGCCTTTTACTCAAACAAGACCACACTGACTGTGCAGAGAACTACATCCCAACTACTCAACGCGATCTGAATATACCAGAGATGGAAATTCCACTCAGTTCCACTCTGTTCTCAAATGTTGTTCACTCTAGGTACGAACTCTGTCCTCAGATCCTGTTGGGTACGGATGAATGTCGCATACGACCATGCCTGTTTAAAACAAAAACGAGGGCCCGACAAACCTACTGATATGAGGACTGGGACCTTGGGCCTTGTCAGTTGGACGAGCTGAATAATTCGGTGTTATCCTAGCGCCGCGTGACATCTTTAAGCCGAGAGTTTTCTGCGCGGCCATTCTGTGCCATCCGAGGACTGCACGCGCCGCAGTTTACAACCATAGTGAACATTGGTACTGGGACACAGCCTCACGCAGGCCTTTACGCACTGGTCTATCGATTTCTTCCATTCCTTTTTCACTTGTTTTCATACATTCCTTGCTGTACTGGGGACATGCAGTCTCTTTCTGCTCGTTTTCGACGTCTGCTTATTGTGCAGTTGCCGTTTGCAAGCACTTCCGGTCGCTGTTTTTTTTTTTTTTATTCGATCAGCTTAGTAGCTGTCGCCTGCTTCGACGGAAACTGATGTGTTTTTTTTTTTGACACATTTTTGAACCGTGTTCCTCGAACATTGCTGTCATTTTTTTCTTCTTCTTCTTCCCGAACTGCAGCGAAAGGCCCCAGCTTGGCTGGCCATTTGGCAGTACTTGCTTCGTGAGCAGAGGAGGACCTTCCGGTTGCGGCGCAGTAGGTGAAATTTCAACGCTTCTTCCAGACAGCTTTTGGAAAAGCGAGCGATTTCCGTGCGGTGGCATCCACGTATTGACATGTCTGGAGCTTGTGTGCGCATCGCCAATTAGCTGACATTGCAAACCGTTGAGAGAGTCTGTCAGGCAGTGTCAGCAGTGCTGTGCCTCCAACATCGCAGATGAACAGCAGACGATGTCGCCTGACTGTCTTCACGCGGCTGCTAGACCGATTTTTCTGGCACTTCGAATGAGAGACTGTTGTGGTAAGTCTACTACACAGATAATTCGTTCAAATTTCTCCCTCAGATTCGTGCCGTGGTATACTGTTTAATAGCCCCTAGGGTAATTAATAGTGGCTGATGGTGATGGTGGTGATTGTAGTATTATCCTTGTTGCTGTTACCGTCAAAGGCGAACGCACTGTGCAAGGTTGTTGTTGTTGTTGTTGTTGTTGTTGTACCTTATCGTTTGTAGGAGATGTATTAAGAAGCCAGTTAACAGGATGAGACATCACACAGTGACATTTACATTGACGGGGAACCAGTACAAAAGAACCATGCCATTTGTTAAATAAACATGACTTTTCGACTATGTTCAAATAAACATTAAATTGTACAAGATTTAATCGAGTTGTCTCTCGCCATCCCCAGTAATTAACAGTATTTAAGGCTAGTTGCCTTTTATTGGGATGAAGCATTAAAAAATCTGTTATTTGCATTTGGTCAGGTGTTTTCATTACGTAACAAAAAAACTTATTTACCTGACCTTATAATGTACATTGGTAAACTGTGCAGCGAGGCATCGTATTTCTTCGGTTTCAAAAAAGAGGGCCAGCTTCAAGACACGAGATGTGTGTCTTTAAATCTGGACCACTGCGAAACAACTGGTCTTGGGGCGCCCGGTAGTGTAGTAGTTAAAACACTCGTTTGTCACCACTGCAGTGAGAAAGTCAGGGTTCGGATCTCGTCTCGGGACATTCTCTGTATGTGACACCTGTCCACAGAGCTGGGTGTCGGGGGTTTTCTCCGGGTACTCCGGTTTTCTCCCCCTCCCTCTTCCCCTCTATAGTGCGAAATCAGCTCAAGGTGGAAGCACTTTTCTACTAAACCAAGCAAGCAACAAACGAACCAACCCCCCCCAACCACACCCACACACACACCCCTGCTGGCGTCTTTACACTCCCCGCATTCATCATCCAAAAGGTAGTAATGGCAGGCAACATGTTTTATTTCTCAGTCTATCAACAGTAGTGTCCACCAGACGAGGTGTTCATCTACACTAATGTCGATCAAGTCACCAATACCTGTCAAGTCTAGATGCTGATGTCTGTCTGGATCTTTGACAGCATTATTCCACCTCATCGTTAATGTCAGACATCGTGGATAAAAATTAATAATTAATCACAGAGAAAAGCTTTAAAAAGAAAAAGCTGAAAGCTTGAAATCAAAAAAATATTTAAGATTTCTTCTGATTCATTCTGGCAAAGACAAAAACTAGTCTGACCACTTAATTCCCTTGTTTGTTGTATGCTGTTGCCTTGTTCTGTGTGCGACAATTTTGTTTTATTCAGCTCTGAATATCTTTGGCTTACTTAGAGATCACTTTCACTTGCTTGTGAGGAGTCTTTCACAATCCCCATTATGACCCTTCACCTTCATCTTATGATAGATATTTCGGTATCTTTCACTGCAATATGAAGAGATATCACTCTTCTAGACTACCGTTCACTTACGGTAAAACTGTTTATCAAACTTTTAAAATTTAAAAATTCACAGAAAAAAACTTCAACTCAAATTTGGGTACGTGAGAGGTTGCCGTCATCTTAATAATGAGCATTATGTAGTATGTAGTCTTATGTAGTATGTAGTGTTGTGTAGTAGCCGAGAGCAGTGCAATGTTCTATACATGGTAATCAATGGCGATGACAGCAGTGTCATCTGTGCTACTTTCTGTGGGTAAAATCGATCCAACCGACGACCATCGCCAGGAAACTGTCAACGATCGTCACGTCCTGCATACCTCTCTCCTACCCCACCCCACCCCCCAACATACTTATAGGAACTGTCGTAAAGGATGACATTAGGAAGCTGGAACAACTTTTATAATTGGTTCGTGAGCCTGCTGGAATTCTTCTGGCCTCCTACCGATGTAGGGGATGGAGTTGGATGAAGGGTACTTCCTCCCCGTGTGCTGTACTTTGTCAATATCGTTCATCTCGCACCTTTGGGAGTGCACGAAGAATGAGTAAACATTGTCGCTGGAAACATCCAGTAGTCTGCACTGAGATTCCGAAAGACGACCTGAGAAAATAGAAGTCAAATATCCACAACTTCCATCCCCCAACCGATCTGCCGAAGAGAAAACTAAGTTTTATTATTTTTTTAAATTGTGATCAAGTGCTTTGCTGGCGTATTAATAAAGTAAAACGAAAGAAAGTTCCTTTTTTTGAAAAAAAATCTTTATCCTAAAAGTATTAAATAGCATTATATTATGAACTCAAATGCTGATTTAGGTATTTAGTTTGGTTTCCAGGCATGGTTTTATAAAACAATCCCATAATAACATATGGTAATAAACCTCGCGTAAGATAAATAGCTACAGAGGAAACCTTTTAAGACAAACTTGCTATAGTCTGTCACACTGAGTGTTCCTTCTTTTTAATCGATACAAAAACTGAGATTGTACAAACATACGACTTTTAAAAAATGTCCTCACCACTGCGCAAGTTTCTGAGGGCATAACTCCAGTCATCAGCTTGAGGTATGTATTTATACAGCTGTTTATACTATAAAATGGTTTGTATAATGGAAATTGCAGAAGGCTTGATAACTAGAAAGAAGTTAGAATAAGTTTTGAAGGACCAAACGGAAATCATCCAACGGTTTAAAACAACAACAACAACAAGAAAAACAGCCTCGTCATCATGCTCGCCAAACGTACTCTCACAAAGAAACGAACCTTCACCCTTTTTCTTGAAAGTAGCTATGGCCTGTGGAAGGAAGTACACAAAACACGTATACACAGCACTTCTCGACCCGTAAACACGTGTACACAAAAAAGAACTCGACCCAAAAAAGCTGTATCCGTTTTTGAATGAATAGGAGGTGTGACACAATATTTCAGTTTCCTACCTTGTCTACTCTCCGGTAATGTTCACTGTCGACACTGTTCAGGGTATTTACTCTGCTGTGTCATTGCAGACACCCGAATCTGTCAGTGACTTGGTCAAGGTTGAGTGGGTACTGGTGGCGGCCTAAGGCGGGTGCAGAAGAAGTAGAGGAGCGAGTGAGTGTGCACGAGGCGAGCAGTCAACATGCCGGCGGACACGGACAGCCACAGCAAGCGGCGCAGTAAAGACATGGAGTGGGAGGTGTCTACTTTCCTGCCTGCCGAGAGTAAGTGTGTTTACAGGAGTCTCCCCAGTGTCCAGACACATGCAAACCTATATATATATATACAAATCATTAAGTCCCCTCTGGGTAGTTCTATTTTTGTGACCTAATTATTTGTTGGTGACAATCTTACACCAGAATGTTGGGCGTGTGCGACTGTGTACCAGGTCATCACTGCCAATGGCGCAGTTAAACACAAGCTTCATGTTAGGTTAATATTTTCAAATTTATGCGCAGGCTTTAGAGGGTTTATTGATCAGGCTCTTTGATCCTCTTCGCCAACATAATCGAATGAAGATCTAATACCTCGGACATCTGTAGAGTCGGCATCCTTTGATTCGAGTACTCGAAATGGTGGCGCGCTGCTTCCAGCGATTAGCATTTTCCCTTGCACGTGCGACAAGCATCAGACCTCTGATTCCTTCGCCATCTCCATCCTTCTCTCACTGACTTCTCGCCAGAAGCCATTTAGTTCTCTGCTTTAATAATAATAATAAAAACTATAGGCTACGAGGCTCTACATCCCGCGGTGACTTTGGAAAAACCGATGTAACCAATGTTTTGTTTATTTCTGGCATAGGAAAAAATAAAGAGATTCGAAGATGTTCAGTTCTCTGCTAGCACCTTGTGTAATGACCTCGAGTACCTATGACCTAGAGATATATGTATAAAACCACACATGGTCGTTGAACCGTGTTATAGTTGAATGAGAGACGCTTAATCCAGTCTGTAGAACAGGTGGCTGAATGCTCCTTCTGTAAGGCATCTGCTGTTTACTATGTATGTAAAAGGACTTGTGGCTACTGTACTTTATTGCTGGTCAATGCTAATCAGAGATATTCTCGAGCGCCTTTTAGGCTCCTGATTTTGGATAAAACATAACTTGATGATCTTTTTAGTAGCTTTCCGGAAGATAAACTGTCCATCCCTTTGGACCAAGTTGGTGTCATTCTTGAAAAAGGAGCCTTCCAATTGTCGGGGATTGGCAACAAATGCGAGCAGATTTCCCCCCTCGTTCTTTTTCAGTCTATAATGATTTCAGTATTATTTTATTTTTCAAAATTACTCTACTTTATTGTGTAAAAAAAAGATTACCTCTCCTTTTCGTTCCAATTGCAATTCCCGTGTTTTTGATTGCTCCTTCCTTTATAGTTTATCTGCACTTGGGCGACTTACATGTACTAGTACTTACTGGATAAGCTGGTCTTCCTTTTCTGCAAGTGTTTTGGCTCCTTTGGTTGCTGTTCATTCAGAAGTGTTCGAGTCTTCACTATGGTGTGTGTGCTGCAGATAGGTTGGTGGAGGTGTCCCATGTGTCACCACAATTCTCGCTCTGTCATTTTGTTCTGTATTCTGCAAGGTCGCTTTGTCAGGGCTAGTATTCTCCTCTAGTCTGCAAATGTGGGTCTTCATGGTGGAATGTCAAGTATACCTAAATTTGATCGAACCGTAAAGATAAAAATACAATTTCTCGAAAGAAAATTTATAGAAAACATAGGTTAACAGTTACCTTTGTCTCTCAGTCTGGGGAATAGTATTCTATCAACATTAGACAAATCAGCTTTTGCGTATGTGCAGAACACAGTGGGGATAACGGAAGTCCCTCGCCCATGTTGACCTTATTTGATCACGTGACTAGAGTCAGTTGTTCAGTCATGCCATTGAAATCTGTGATCGGTCGATAGGTTAGTTAGTCGCATGGAGGAGATAAATAGAATTCTTTTCAACAAGGCCTTATTAACCGTATTCTGTCTGTTAAAAAAAAAACCCCGAGGACTGTAAGTTTTTGTACAGTCGGCCATATTTGCCATGGCATACAGAATGCAACAGTAACCCAAAAGCGTAAGAGGAGCCGGCAGTTTTATAGACCACCTCGCAGCAAGCGGTATCGACATATTCCTCTTGAACAAAGAGAGCGCACGTGCGTCGTTGAAATACCAGGACGCGAACAATACTTGAAATAATTATTTACCACTCGACGTCCTGCTGTTATCAGGGTGAAGAGAACCATGCGGACATTAAGTGGAATTTTATTTTAAACGGTATGGTGAAAATATTAAGTGATCAACCAAAGACTGGTGTGTGTGTGTGTGTGTTTCATCAGATGTTGAGACAATATTTCGTTATGTCTGTTCCGCAGCCCTCACACTACTAACCCGCGCGATACGACCACGATGAACTAACATTTCCAATGGACCGACGTGTGTCACGTGATACGATAGTCCCAGTGCTGGCACCAAATATTAAACATGCCTTTTTTTTTTTTTTTGCATTCGTATGTGCTATTGCTTATATATTCAACATCTAATCAAAGTGTACATCTAAACACATTTTATTTTTAGTAAAGTCTTTTCCGTAAATTTCTTTCAACTGTCTCGCACAAAGCTCTCAGGTTTTCCTGCTTAAGGTTGATATGGTTTCGTGCAAACCTCCAACAGATAATGATGTCTGCTGGCGATGTTGTCAGCTGGAATTATGATCAAGTATCGCGGCTACCCCATCCCCTGACCCACACATACACAAAAGTGGACATGTTCCGTGATACAGCCGTCTTCTGTCTGCTGCCCCAAAGAAGTGTTGAGGTTATTGTTATTAAAGATCGAGAAGGAAGCAAAGGGAGGGTAGAGGCTGGATTTCCAGGAAGAGATTATTTATTTTTTTCACGGTTCAGAAACATCTACTCGGAAAGAGGGCGACTTCTTTACCAGCTGAATGGGCATGATGCAGTCGTACTCTTCAGTGTAAGAGCAGACTCTGTGGGTGATGGCGCCTAAAATCAATAGCAGCAGTTTATCCAGCCGCGAGGTTCGTGGACTCCGCGCGCGGCGCGCATTTTCCTGTGCAACAGGATGTGAGAAGACAAAAGAGCAGCGTGTGGTCATCTGGCGGACTGCGGGCTGGTTATAGCACAGATAGCCATGGAGACAAGCAGTGTGGTCATCTGGCGGACTACGGGCTGGTTATAGCACACATAGCCATGGAGACAAACAGGGTGGTCATCTGGCAGACTGCGGACTGGTTATAGCCATGGAGACAAACAGTGTGGTCATCTGGCTAACTACGGGCTGGTTATAGCACAGATAGCCATGGAGACAAACAGTGTGGTCATCTGGCGAACTGCGGGCTGGTTACAGCTCAGATAGCGATGGAGACAAACAGGGTGGTCATCTGGCGGACTGCAGGCTGGTTACAGCACGGATAGCCATGGAGACAAACAGTGTGGCCATCTGGCTGACTACGGGCTGGTTATAGCACAGATAGCCATGGAGACAACCAGGGTGGTCATCTGCCGGACTACGGGCTGGTTACAGCACGGATAGCCATGGAGACAAACAGTGTGGTCATCTGACGGACAAAGTGCTGGTTACAGCTCAGATAGCCATGGAGACAAACAGGGTGGTCATCTGGCGGACTACGTGCTGGTTACAGCTCAGATAGCCATGGAGACAAACAGGGTGGTCATCTGGCGGACTACGTGCTGGTTACAGCTCAGATAGCCATGGAGACAAACAGGGTGGTCATCTGGCGGACTACGTGCTGGTTACAGCTCAGATAGCCATGGAGAAAAACAGGGTGGTCATCTGGCGGACTGCGGGCTGGTTATAGCACAGATAGCCATGGAGACAAACAGTGTGGTCATCTGGCGGACTACAGGCTGATTATAGCACAGATAGACATGGAGACAAACAGTGTGGTCATCTGGCGGACTACGGGCTGATTATAGCACAGATAGACATGGAGACAAACAGGGTGGTCATCTGGCGGACTACGTGCTGGTTACAGCTCAGATAGCCATGGAGACAAACAGGGTGGTCATCTGGCGGACTGCGGGCTGGTTACAGCACAGATAGCCATGGAGACAAACAGGGTGGTCATCTGGCGGACTACGTGCTGGTTACAGCTCAGATAGCCATGGAGACAAACAGGGTGGTCATCTGGCGGACTACGGGCTGGTTATAGCACAGATAGCCATGGAGACAAACAGTGTGGTCATCTGGCGGACTGCAGGCTGGTTACAGCACACATAGCCATGGAGACAAACAGGGTGGTCATCTGGCGGACTGCGGGCTGGTTACAGCACAGATAGCCATGGAGACAAACAGTGTGGTCATCTGGCTGACTACGGGCTGGTTATAGCACGGATAGCCATGGAGACAAACAGGGTGGTCATCTGGCGGACTACGGGCTGGTTACAGCACGGATAGCCATGGAGACAAACAGTGTGGTCATCTGGCGGACTAAGTGCTCGTTACAGCTCAGATAGCCATGGAGACAAACAGGGTGGTCATGTGGCGGACTACGTGTTGATTACAGCTCAGATAGCCATGGAGACAAACAGGGTGGTCATCTGGCGGACTGCGGGCTGGTTACAGCTCAGATAGCCATGGAGACAAACAGGGTGGTCATCTGGCGGACTGCGGGCTGGTTATAGCACAGATAGCCATGGAGACAAACAGTGTGGTCATCTGGCGGACTACGGGCTGATTATAGCACAGATAGCCATGGAGACAAACAGGGTGGTCATCTGGCGGACTACGTGCTGGTTATAGCACAGATAGCCATGGAGACAAACAGGGTGGTCATCTGGCGGACAACGTGTTGATTACAGCACAGATAGCCATGGAAACAAACAGGGTGGTCATCTGGCGGACTACGTGCTGGTTACAGCTCAGATAGCCATGGAGACAAACAGGGTGGTCATCTGGCGGACTACGTGCTGGTTATAGCACAGATAGCCATGGAGACAAACAGGGTGGTCATCTGGCGGACAACGTGTTGATTACAGCTCAGATAGCCATGGAGACAAACAGGGTGGTCATCTGGCGGACTACGTGCTGGTTACAGCTCAGATAGCCATGGAGACAAACAGGGTGGTCATCTGGCGGACTGCGGGCTGGTTATAGCACAGATAGCCATGGAGACAAACAGTGTGGTCATCTGGCGGACTGCAGGCTGGTTACAGCACACATAGCCATGGAGACAAACAGGGTGGTCATCTGGCGGACTGCGGGCTGGTTACAGCACAGATAGCCATGGAGACAAACAGTGTGGTCATCTGGCTGACTACGGGCTGGTTATAGCACGGATAGCCATGGAGACAAACAGGGTGGTCATCTGGCGGACTACGGGCTGGTTACAGCACGGATAGCCATGGAGACAAACAGTGTGGTCATCTGGCGGACTATGTGCTCGTTACAGCTCAGATAGCCATGGAGACAAACAGGGTGGTCATGTGGCGGACTACGTGTTGATTACAGCTCAGATAGCCATGGAGACAAACAGGGTGGTCATCTGGCGGACTGCGGGCTGGTTACAGCTCAGATAGCCATGGAGACAAACAGGGTGGTCATCTGGCGGACTGCGGGCTGGTTATAGCACAGATAGCCATGGAGACAAACAGTGTGGTCATCTGGCGGACTACGGGCTGATTATAGCACAGATAGCCATGGAGACAAACAGGGTGGTCATCTGGTGGACTACGTGCTGGTTATAGCACAGATAGCCATGGAGACAAACAGGGTGGTCATCTGGCGGACAACGTGTTGATTACAGCACAGATAGCCATGGAGACAAACAGGGTGGTCATCTGGCGGACTACGTGCTGGTTACAGCTCAGATAGCCATGGAGACAAACAGGGTGGTCATCTGGCGGACTACGTGCTGGTTATAGCACAGATAGCCATGGAGACAAACAGGGTGGTCATCTGGCGGACAACGTGCTGATTACAGCTCAGATAGCCATGGAGACAAACAGGGTGGTCATCTGGCGGACTACGTGCTGGTTACAGCTCAGATAGCCATGGAGACAAACAGGGTGGTCATCTGGCGGACTGCGGGCTGGTTATAGCACAGATAGCCATGGAGACAAACAGTGTGGTCATCTGGCGGACTACGGGCTGATTATAGCACAGATAGCCATGGAGACAAACAGTGTGGTCATCTGGTCGACTGCGGTCTGGTTATAGCACAGATAGCCATGGAGACAAACAGTGTGGTCATCTGGCGGACTACGGGCTGATTATAGCACAGATAGCCATGGAGACAAACAGTGTGGTCATCTGGCAGACTGCGGTCTGGTTACAGCACAGATAGCCATGGAGACAAACAGTGTGGTCATCTGGCGGACTGCGGGCTGGTTACAGCACAGATAGCCATGGAGACAAACAGTGTGGTCATCTGGCGGACTGCGGGCTGATTATAGCACAGATAGCCATGGAGACAAACAGGGTGGTCATCTGGCAGATTGCTTGTTGTCGTAGACGCGGCGACGAACACTGTGGTCGTGCTGCATACAGCCAGCAGCGCCATGCTGTGCAGCCCCGCAGCGTACATGACCGTTGTTGATGTACAGGACAACAGCTGCACGCGCCATTTCCTACATAGCACACAATACATATCACGTTACACTCGCAAACGCACGCAGGCACAGGCACACACAGATATATAAATAACGATGGTTGAATTAATTAAATTAATTATAAATTCTCGTCACCCTCCTCCTCATCATCATCATGCTTCCGCTTGCACTTACGAAAGCAGATAAGCACACGTATATCACGTAGTATATCACGTAGCGTGAGTCACGTAGTATCGTATTTTACGAAGTCGTTTCCCTCACGCAGTGTCTCGCAGGGAACAGCGTTTCCATGAAGCGGCTTCTGTCAACGACGCCGATAGTGTTCGCAAGCTCATCGCGGAAGGAGTGGGCATCAACTGCCGCAACAGTGTAAGTGCTGCACTTATTGAAGTCTATTCAAATGTTTAGCTCAGTGTAAGCAACTATCAAGTCTGTTCAGATGCTGAGCCCACTCTGAGCATCATAGACACTGCTTGTTATAATCGACATCGCCGCCATCATTATCATTAAAGTGACTTTCATTAGGATATTTCTGTGTAGCTGTTTAAATTAAGCTGTAAAATCTTTGTAAAATCCATTTTTGTTCCTTATACGAATGTTTCATCTTCTGTGTCTTTCATCTTCTGTCTTTATAATTGTGACTGCATAAGTGGTTGTTACTATTATTACTTTTTATTCTTCTGTACAAATAGTAGTGTGTAAATGGTTTATTAATATAGTCTACATATTTATATTAGTTATTAGATCATTTTGCTTTTATTTTTGTAAGCAAGTATTTAAAATTCTGTTATTGTTTTACTGTCTTAGTACTCTTGGAAGCCTTTCCAACGTTTCTTTTGCAATGGCTCTTTAACATTTACAACTGTAAAACTCATTTTTTTTTGGCAACTCTTCCATCAGTGTTTGTCGAAGCGTGGTGGTGAAAGTTAAGGCAAGCGAATGGAAGCATATCACCCTGGACTATCACACGTAGACATGAGTGGCTACTCTGTTATGGCATACACTGACATAAAGGGAACATGTTTGATTTTAGTTAGATAGGACTGCTCTCCACTGCACAGCCGCATGCGGTCACGTGTCTGTCACAGAGGCCTTACTGGAGAATGGGGCTGACCTGGAGGCCAAGGATAAGGTCAGATTTATCGACTTGCTACTTCTCGCTCCAAATTCTTCAAAAGAAACTTCAGGGACTTTTTATCTCAAACGATTCAAAGGAAATAATAGAAATGAGATGGAAAGGGGAAGAGAACGTGAAAGAAAAAAAAAACAAACTTGTTTTGTTTCGAGAAACAGAAAGAGCTTTACACTTAGTCGGACTCCTTTTAAGAGGGGTACAGTTGAGCTGATTTAAAAAGAAATTCATTATTTATTTAGCCGACCAGCAGAAGTCAAATGGGGCAATTGATCTGTTGTTTTAACCCGTTCTTTATTCTCTGGATTCACAATCGATCTGTATTTCCTTCGAATTCGTAGCCTTATAATTCACGCCTCATAATGGTATTGGCGCGTTCTACATACACATTTTAATTATCATTTTCCAAGCGTGTGCCAGAAAGTCCCTTTTCCTTTCCAAGTTTTGCACTAAGTTATTATGTGCACATGTATCGCTTTTTGATTTTTTGTTCCATTAATCGAGGTATTATAATTTTCTTTTATGGCCAATGTTGTGTAAAGGTATTTCTCGTTTTTCTCGTGGCAGTACGGGATGCGTCCAGTGCTTTGGGCAGCGTGGTTTGGACACTTGGATGTTTTGCGTCTCCTAGTCAATGCTGGCGCCTGCAAATACAGTACTAACAAGGTTTGTACTCCAGGTCCACCAACACCACCCACAGCACTTGCACTTAAAGCCTTAAAAAACAGAGCACAAACTCACTGGATGCCTTCAAAAACAGATCTTTAGTGTTTTGCATTGCTAGGCCAGACACAGTAAGCACTAGCAAGCGTTCATTCTACTAACAGAAGTTTTTATGTGTGTGGTTGTTGAGAATGTGAATCGTCGGGAAAATTCGCCAGTAGGAAATATAGAGGAGCCAGCACTAACCTTTTCCTCCCCGAACTGTCCGCATGCTTGCCTCGAGAGAGTGCGTGCGGCCTAGAGGTCAGCACGTGTTCACCAGATGCCCGCATACATTTTGACCTGAAACTCTGTGCGGCCAGAACAAGAGAGAGCAGCATGGCGGTGTCTTCCGGCCCCAAACTCTACTACAACCATGTTAGAGCCCTGCTGGATGCATGTTAGAGCCATCCTGGCTTCATGTTAGAGCCATGCTGGGTATATGCTGGAGCCATCCAGGCTTCATGTTAGAGCCATGCTGGATTTATGCTGAAGCCATCCAGGTTTCATGTTAGAGCCATGCTGGATGCATGTTGGAGCCATCCAGGCTTCATGTTAGAGCCATGCTGGATTTATGCTGGAGCCATCCAGGCTTCATGTTAGAGCCATGCTGGATTTATGCTGGAGCCATCCAGGCTTCATGTTAGAGCCATGCTGGATGCATGTTGGAGCCATCCAGGCTTCATGTTAGAGCCATGCTGGATGCATGTTGGAGCCATCCAGGCTTCATGTTAGAGCCATGCTGGATTTATGCTGGAGCCATCCAGGCTTCGTGTTAGAGCCATGCTGGATGCATGTTGGAGTATCCAGGCTTCATGTTAGAGCCGTGTAGGATGCATGTTGGAGCCATCCTGACTTCCTGTTAGAGCCGTGCAATGGCCCAGGGATCGCAACATGGAAGCGGATGGAGGGGATAAAGATCTGAGGCTGTACATACTGTAGAAATATTTTTAAAAAAATCATGAATCGTAGGAAACATAGTACACGACTCTGAACCTCCCTTTCTTTTTTCATGTTCATCTTCTTTAATTCGTTCGTTTTTTTTCCTTTTCCTTCACTTGTCTTTTTGTGTTTATGTATTTTTTCTTCCTTTCTTCTCTCATTTTGAAGGTTAAAAAGAAACTCTCTTCTTGATTTTCCTTTTTATCGTTTTAGAGTTGTTGCCGATTATGAAAATCTTGTTTACGATAACTTGAGTAGATGGAAAGGTGACAGTGACCAGCAACCATTGTGGGATATTTCAGCAAGGTATGGGCCTGGTCCACTGCGCGGCCACCAACAACCACGTGGATGTCATTAACTTTGTCTTCGAGTCTCTGGAGGCTGACAATGTCAATGCCGTGGAAAAGGTAGACGTGCAACGCGCTTGCTGTTGTGTGCTTTCTCTACTTTGTCTTGTCTTCTCGTGCTTTCTCATGCAGTCACATGCTTTCTTATGTGATCACGTGGTGTCATGAGCTGTCGTGTACTTAGGCGTATGCCTACGATGCACTGTAAAGTGTGACATGTTAATTAATTAGGGAGAGGGTAATAACGATGTGTGCAAAGACGAGAGAGACGACTATCATTTATCACATCTATGCTGTGTGTGTGCGTGCGATGCAGAACGAAAGAACGGGCTTACACTTGGCTGCAGAAGCGGGCCATCTGGACATCGTAGACAAACTGCTTCTGATGGGGGCCCAGATACAGAAGAAGGATAAGGTGAGAGGCTCACAGGTGTGTGTAGTATGGAATGGAGACTGAGAAATGTCTAGTTTAACCCGGGCCTAGAAACAATTCTACATCACACCCTAGCAGCCGGCCCTGCCAACAGGTGCCGCACGCAGAGAAAAAACACCGTGCCCTAGACGAGATCTGAACCAGGGACAACCGATCACTGTGTTGGTGACGAGCTTTAACCGCTGCGTCAGCAGGCCACCCAGTGATTAGCAGAAAACTGGCGATTGACAGACCGTGAGAACCAAAGACTAAGATTGAGCAAGATAAAGAGGCGATATGGTAGCAAGTTCTCAATTGTATCATTGAACGAATGTGAACTGAGTGAATGAATAAAGGAACTAACATTACGAATATGAATTGCAAATGGCAAGTTGTGGTGGGTGGGGAATAAGACTGTCAGTGATATTTTCTTGTTAACACACACATGTAGCAGTGTTTATAGCACGTATTCTGTAGTACACTACTCCACTGTGCAGTCCGGAGCTACGGCAGTTCACCTGGCGGCCGAGAGGGGTCACGGTCAGGTTGTGCGACGTCTCCTGCTGGTTGGAGTCGAGGTGGATGACCGAGATGTGGTAATCAGCTTTTGTTTGTTTCTTTGTTTCTTTGTTTGTTCGATCTTATTTCTTACTTCTCCTTCATGCACTTCATGTGTCCGACTCAATGGCCTTGAGTATTTTGGCAACAGGAGGGGAGGACGGCGCTGCATATGGCTGCAGAGCATGGTCACATTGAGGTCGTTGACCTTCTTCTGGACTACATGGCTAACCCCAACTGCGAGACCATTGTGAGTGCCTCTTCTTTACTAGTCACATAGGTCTTCTTAGTCTCGGAAGTCATAAACATGTTTCTCTCTTGGACTAAAAGTTACGGTTTCTGACGACAGCTGCTGAGGCGGAAAAAAGTTTTTATTTAATTTTCTCATTTTTTCCAGAAAGAAATTACCCCTCTGCATCTGGCAGCAACCGAGGGCTATGCCAGCATCTGCCGCAGCTTGGTGAGGGCAAGCAGCAACATCAACGCTCAGAACTTTGTGAGTACATAGCATGTACAACTTATGAGTAGATGACAACATTGTGTGTGACTACGATGATTTGATGAGTAGACAGCAGCTGTGGGTACATTACTATGAATAGATGACAGCTGCGAGTACATGATTGCTTTATGAGTAGATGACAGCAGTGATTACGAGATTGCTTTATGAGTAGATGACAGCTGTGATTACGAGATTGCTTTATGAGTAGATGACAGCTGTGATTACGAGATTGCTTTATGAGTAGTTGACAGCTGTGATTACGAGATTGCTTTATGAGTAGTTGACAGCTGTGATTACGAGATTGCTTTATGAGTAGTTGACAGCTGTGATTACGAGATTGCTTTATGAGTAGTTGACAGCTGTGATTACGAGATTGCTTTATGAGTAGTTGACAGCTGTGATTACGAGATTGCTTTATGAGTAGTTGACAGCTGTGATTACGAGATTGCTTTATGAGTAGTTGACAGCTGTGATTACGAGATTGCTTTATGAGTAGATGACAGCTGTGAGTACGTGACTGCTATTTGAGTATATGACAGCTGCGAGTACATGATTGCTTTATGAATAGATAACAGCTGTGAGTATATGATTGCTTTATGAGTAGATGACAGCTATGAGTATATGATTGCTTTATGAGTAGGTGACAGCTGCGAGTACGTGATTGCTTTATGAGTAGACAACAGCTGTGAGTACGTGATTGCTTTATGAGTAGATGACAGCTGTGAGTATATGATTGCTTTATGAATAGATGACGACTTTGTGAGTGCTCACTTCGACAGGCAGTGGTGGAAGGACAGGGCTGTTTTGAATCGTTCCCTTAAAATGTTCAGGCTGGAGGTCCGTGTAATCTTCGAACGTACATGTACAAGTTTTGAACAGCAGCTACAAAATCTAGAAACTGTTTTATAGCCTTGCCTTAATTACCCCAAAATACATTGTATTATATTTTCTTAACAATATAGAAACATCGCTATTCATCTTGAAAGTGTTTCTTCTTCATTCCTGCTTCATGACCAAACTGATGCTTGAATAAATTCGGTTAAATAATATGGTTAAATAAATTGCCAGCGGCCCTAGCTGGGTGCTTGGTGCCATGTGTGAAATGTGATGGGGCAGGCACTGGAGGTAGACTGTCATCACCGGCCTGTTTGCGTTGTCAACATGTTACTAAGCATCAGGCAGGCCTGCTGCCGCTCGACAACCAGTCCCGGCGTCTGAGCAAAGAATGTGGTGGTGGCTATGCAAATGATTTAGTGGTAGTTATGCAAATGACTAAGCAGCAGAAACCTGGATGGATTGATCTTTTCAGGAAAACTGAATTTCAGGTGAGAGTAAGTTGCAGTATGGCGCTGATCACACGAAATCATTAGGCGATTTCTTCCCCCCCCCTCTCTCACTCTTACACACACACACACACACGAAAATAGTACGTGCCCACAAACACATACACGCTGAAACACTCTGAACTGCATGTTTCAATGTTTACCCAGCAAGGAAACACTGCACTTCATCTGGCGGCAGCTGGAAATCATCGAGAGGTGGCGCTTTTGTTGGTGGAGAACGAGTGCGAGTTAGACCTCCCGAACTACGTGAGTTATGTTTGGTGGCAATGGCCAGTCTCTCCAGTTAGGTTGCAACCTGCTTTGTTACAATTACAATTTATAATTCACGAGCCATAAGTGAAACGGAAGCTAACAGTATCAGAGCAGGCGAGTTTGCAAACTTTTATGACTTCATACTTTTTTTTTAACGATTAGTTCAACTGAAAATTCTAGTTGTGACGTATTCGTAGATAAGCGTTTGTGTTCAGGTATTGACGGCTTTTCTCAACAGACAGGTAACTGATTGTTGTTTCTTGTATTTTAGCGGATGCAGACTCCTCTGCACGTTGGTGTGGAGTCGGGGCACCTGGAAGTAGTGCAAGTTCTTTTGGCTGGCGGCGCTAGCCTTGAAACACGTGAAAAGGTGGGCGAGTCAGCCATGGTGAAAATCTGTGATGCAGACTATGCAGCCATCAAAACATATTTTTTTATAATCTCATATAACCATCAGCATTCTTTTGGTTTTTCTTTTGTCAATTAATGCAATCATATAGCATATATCCATGTCTAATCGTACAATATACGCCTTGCATTTCACTTTCGAGTTAGCTGATCCATCACCACACCTCACCCAGACCTCGGCTGCAAAATCGAATCAAACGAGTAGCGTGCATCTCGCACAATAAAAAGTTCCACCGGTGTCAGCCTATGAAAGGGCGGGGTCGACAGAAGAAAGCTATTGTCTGTAATGCCGCGCCTTTCTTTTTTCAGTCGGGGAAAAGCGCGCTGCAGCTCGCTGCACGTGGCAACCACGTGGCCATCGTCGACATGTTGATCCGGGCCCAGCGTTACTATGGCGTCGCGAGGGTGAGTCAGAGGGCACGGCGCTCGACAGCTGTGACTAAGCACATACGCGGAAGTGACCTATAACCTATTCCTACCGTTTATGCCACGTTCGTACATTGTTCAGAAATGTTGGGTTGGGGGTATTGTGGAAAAGTATTTGGTTTTATATTTATTAGTATCTGGCGGTGTGATTAATAATATTGAGTGGGGAATTTTAATCTGAATTTTTGGTGTACAAGCATTTTTGTGTGTGAATATGTTACAAACACACGAAGAAATTAAGAATTTTACACACTCGCCGACATTTCTGTGGAGAAGTAAAGAGATTAAGATTATTTTTTGTTGGTGTGTGGAGAGTGTTCGTCACACCTGTTTGTTTTTTCTATACGCTTATTCTGTCTTTTCTCACAATTTACAACGTTTATAACAAGTCTTAATTTTACTATGGACTGTATTTTTTGTGCATTAAGGTTGAATGGCTTATTACTGTCACATTCAAACCCAGGCATATCTAGACATGGACGTCGGGTACGTTGACCCGGAGCTGTACCTCCGTAAACCCGCACATCCATGCGCTGGTCCCATGAGGGAGGTGTTGTGGCGGCTCGCTACCCGCCAGCTGCGGCCAAATGACTGGAAGTTGTTGGCGCAACATTGGAACTTTGCACCCGAGCATGTCAGGGCAATAGAGCATGAATATACAGGTAAGATCAGAAAACCTGGTGTGCCAGGCATAATCCGCTTTAACTTTTATTTTGACAGTGCGGAAATTCGCGATTTTTCTTAATGTTTAAATTACGTTTTGTTAGCGAAAATTTTATTTAATTAAACTTGTTACTCTTGAAGTCACCGTAAAGGTATAGACAAAGATTTATGCCAAGGAGTCGCTTCCATTCTGGTGGTGTATGTAGAGAAGTTATTTCCTATTTCAAAATGATGAACACTAAGATGGAAAAAGAGACATCGCAAACTACATCGCCCGGAGTAGCACTACAAGTATGTTTCAGGCCCCAACAGCTATCGCGAGCATGGTTATCGCCTCTTGTCTATCTGGTTGCACGGAGTCCGAAAGGATGAGAACGTGGTCAAGCTTCTGTTTGAGGCTCTCGTGGCCATCGGAAGGCGACAGCTTGCGGGTGAGTCGCTGAATCTTTTTTTTTTTTTAACTTAGTTCCGTGATGGGGGGGGGGGAGTTTTCAAAAACTTCGGGTGGGTAATCATCATCTTTCAAGGGTCGAGGAATCTGGGACCTTTTTTTTTTTGAGACAGGACAAGTGACCACACTGGTAGCGCACCCTCAGCCTACCTTTTCACAGAGTTAAATGATGCATGCTTCATGTGATAGGTTCTTCTTCCGTTCAACCTTATTCCAGCGCAGACTTCTTACATTCGGTAGATATATAAAGTGCGGTAAATCGGTTGCTTAGCAACAGTAACGACTGCACTGCCTTTCGGTCGGTAGGTCCAGATATGCAAGTGCGATGGCGGGATCATATCTTTTAGACTGAGGGAAAGCAGCTACTTCAGTCTCCTCCTCCCTTTTTCACCTTACTTCACCCTGCGTCTGATGTCTCAAAAACACAAAGCTTACATGTCTCCCTGCTTCACAACACACATACACACACACACACACACACACACACACACACACACACACACTTCCTATGTCTCAAACACACGAACATATCTCCCCGCTTCCCAACACACACACACGCACACTTTGCTCATCTGTTCGTGGAAACGGTCTAGTATGATTGAAACACTATTCATGTTGTATGTTTCACTTTACAGAACAGATTCGCAGACGGGTCAACCGCGCAGCAGTGGACAAGGAGAAGACCTGCACTCCTTCCCCCATGATGTGTGCCGTTTCCTAGCAACAGCTAATGCGTTCATGCCGACTGCCGTTGCTCCCGGTAGTGCCAGACAGTTCACCGTAACTACTACCAGTTGTGCCGACTTCCGACGGATAGGGCCATCTGCCTCCCACCCAGACAACATTGCTCAGACACACGGAATGCGTTCTTCTTCGCCATCGCGTCATCAGTCACGTGACCTGCAACAAGCTTAACATGGTTTCCAGAAGTTTGTCAGGAGAAGTCGCTGTGTTCGTCCTACTCTCGTTGCCTGCGTTTTGTATTTAAACATTTTCTGCGAAAGTCAGTGGTAGCCATCTTTTTACATTTCGTTACGAAGGTGCTATTGTATTACGAGTGCATGCTGATCGGGTTTATCTGTTTTAGAACCTGTCACAGTTCGCAGTGTACACACCACTGATGTCAACTTTAAACCTGGTGCAGGTTCAAAAGCCGTAGTTTCAATATTCTTTCAAATTTCGATCTTCAGAATTCCATAATTCCATTTCAAGCAGTTGCTGATGTGGGAGTGTTTCTTGTCTTTGGGAAAGTTTGACCCTTAGGTGGTGATAAACACCACGGGTGACCGGGACAAGGCTTTATGCCACTAACATTACTGACAATTTGAAGGGAGTTTGAAGAAGCCCCCGCTAGCCCTGAGCCTATTTCAAGGCAGGGTAAACACCAGGAAGAGCTTTGACACGAATACAGCGCCACACTACACGGGAATGGGATCCTTGATGTAATGTGTACGTGTATACTGATACTGGACTTTTGAGCAGGCTTGCCCGCCATAGACAAATATGAAAAGCATTAAAAATTCAGCTGCATTCAGCCAACTCTTTCGCTGATCATACCAGCCACGCAAGGTGACTGGCACACATATCTACTCATCTTCGTATTTATCCACATATCCATTCTTCCATTCACGCAGACTTAAATACAGTCATTAACTTACACACAAACATACATAAATACAAATTGAGTTGGATAGCACACTTCGAGTCAGATGGGGTTAAGAATGGGAGCTGGTCGATTCGACTGTTTACCAATTTTACCACGCACGAGTCAATTCGACCACAGCCACGAATCGATTCGACAACCGATTACAGAAGTGGCTGGTCTCAAAACTACCATTGTATAACTAGGTAAAGATTTGAAAAAATGAACTCGTCAGGGTTAGAGAGCACTATAATTGATCTCGGCTCTCGTTCCCACCGCACACACACACACACACACGATAGATCGAGTCAGACTTGTAGAACAGTGCAACATGTTGCGTGGAAAAGGAAGGTGCAACGCGTGGAGAGTGATTTCTACCTCATTTACATACAAGTTCACTATACATGATCGATTGGTGTGTGTGTGTGTGTGTGTGAGAGAGAGAGAGAGGGGGGGGGTGAGGTTCAATTAGTCAATCAGTTAGTCAGTCAGTCCCTTGCCTGGCACCTGTCGTTGGGGGTATCACATGGATAGACGCGGTAGCTGACAAGGCCGCCACTCTTGTCTATTGTGTGCGATAGTCAGAAGGTCCTGCACAGGACGACCAGTCCAGTCTTTGATGTTCGTAAGTCTGTTCTTTCTCTGACCACTGCGGCGTCGACCACCCTCCAAGGTGTCTTGAAGGATAGTCTTCGACAAGGTGTCTTTCCGGGTCACATGGCCAGACCAGTACGTCGTTTGACTGTTGATAGTAGATGTTCCTGGTGTCCTACCACTACGAGTGTGGCAACCGCGCTTCATACAAAGTCATTGGTTTTATGTTCATTGTGCGAAATACCAATCAGCCTCCTCAGGCACTTGCTCTCGAATACCTTTATTCTCCTCTCCATATCGGCAAGCAGAGTCCACGCTTCACATCCGCAGAGCAGGATCGGTACCAGGGATTAGCACAGATTTTTACTTCGTAGTAAACCTGATGTTATGGCTGAGCCAGATCCTGTCTAGCCTAGGTATCGCTGCTGTTGCTGTTTGCAATCCTGTCACGGATATCTGGCGTGGAGCTGCCGTTCTTGGAGATGGTGGCTCCCAAGTACTTAAAGGTGCTTACCTCTTCGAGCCGTACCCCGTTAATGAAAAAGTAAGGTGCCAATATAAACTTTAAAAGTAGAACGCAACTGCCCGAAGCCGCACGCAGATATTACCTTTAAAAAATCTTTTAAAGAATAGTGAATGATAAGGGAGACTACATCAACGTTCATTTATTTTCGTATTGGAATGAATGACCAGTGTCTGTCAAATCGGCTCGTGCGCTGGTCAAAGCGGCAAATGATCGAATCGGCCGGTGACCTTACAAATACATAGTCAGAAAAGCATGTACATTGTACAGAATGCTTAGGACTGTGCATAGGAAAGCTTAAAGGAGGAGAATAAAAAATGGATATTTTTATTTGCCAAAAGTCTGCATAATTGTACAGTAGGATTAGCGGTTAGCCGAATAGCTCTGTTTTCTCGGCAACACTTTGCTGGAGCGTGTCTGTGTGATGGGAGATAACCTAACGCTTGCCTTGGAAATCAGGCCTAAAATGTGCCACCGATTTTTGTTTTTGTTTTTTGACTCCGGGTCAGCAGCTAAGACAAAAACATAGCCACCTTGTTGTATACACACACACACACACACACACACACACACACACACACACACACACACACGAGTGTTCACGAGTGTTTTATTGATATGAAATATCATGTTAGACCTCCAAGACCACTACTGAAATATACACTGACACCGGCGTTGGCGAGAGATGTCAGTCTCAAGGACTTAGTCATGCTACCCAAGGAAGGTCATTTAAAGACCTCTCACTTGATACAAAATCGTGTTTGGTGCTTGAATAAAACAACATTTCTGTTCGCCCGCTTACCCCTCTCGCCTACCCAACTCACACGTTCAGCCTGATAGTCTTGCTGGTGTAACATCTGAAATGCGGGTGGGGAAACCATGCAGGTAAGCCCCGGGCTGATTAAGCACGTTGATATACTTCATGTTTTCGAGACCTTTTTCGCTTTATTAGAGATTTCAATTTTCTACTACAAGGACACACACCGACTGACGTCTAAAACAAACTTCATGTTGTGATATTCTCGATTTTATGTGATATCGACTTTGTCATCTCTTTCAATAAAGATATTAAAACGATTCGTCTAGATATTTTCGTCTCTCTGGTTTTTTATACTTTACAGAAAGTATGGACTGATTATTTGTCTAATTCACTTCCTCTCTCTCTCTCTCTGTGAGCGACAGCAAGCTTAGTAGTTTAAGAAACAAAACTCGCCTGTTTTACAAACATTTCATTGATGGCCGCCGCTATAGTGCATTTGTCATGACTGCTATTGAAATATTCAGGAAACCGACTTAGTGCCAATCCGTGCTCACATCCACGCTGAATCATCACATTCATTGACTCGTTAACGGGAAAATTATATTTGCATGAAGAACACTTATGATCTTTACAGAAACGGATGAATCATGTGACACGAAAGGTGATACACATCATCAGTGATAATATTAGATGTATTTGTTGTAACATGGCTTCCTTGGACAGCTGGTCAAGAAAATTAAAGAATGCTCGCAAAGGTGTAGCGTCGCAGATTCGCAGTCAACCATTACAACCCATTTTGCATTTGGTTACAAATAGAAAGGCTTATATTTCATTTATGATCAGTTTAATCACATAATAACAAAATCCTAAAAGGATCACATTTCTAGATTCTCTGATACAGCCTTACCTCAGTAATAAATAATAGGTATATTATGAAAACGTATTAGGGGATGTTGAGCAAGAATGTTTCGCTGTTGACGAGAAGTCAGCCATTTAATTTGCCTCCTCAGCAGACTACATGTAGTTCAGCCCAACCCGAGTGTTGACTGGGCTACTCACCTGCGGCACAACGCTTGGAAAGTAGGTCGGCGGGGTGAATCCTCAAGTCAGTGGGCGTAGACGAGAATACAAATCTCTGCAATTTGCTTTTAACAATTTGAATGTAACAGTGGGTAATATGAATGAAAGGCTTTTCTCTTATCTTCTAAAATAACCTTTATGTTCTGTCGTTTGTATGCATGCAAGGAGAAGTCTACTCTCCCATCACATTCAGTGAAGTCGGTTCTTTTCTTGGTGCTAACGCTGAAAACCAAACGTTGCACCCAGAGAGAGAGAGAGAGAAAAAAAAAGACGGGCCTAAATGTAAATAATTATAGGTACATTTAAAGCTTCTCAAGATGATTGCTATTATAATAAACACACATACGAGCGCATAAGCTCTGCCACTGGTTCTGTCCCTATGTACTCTGTCTGATATGCTCTTGCTACTTTGCATAAATCCTTTCACACATTTTTATTATGCTCACAGTTGAACCCTCTTTCTCGATCACTCTCTATGTGCTTAACCATGGAGAGATTGAAGAGTAACACAGCCTTACTGCCACACTAAGAAGTACGACAGAGTGTTATAATCTGAATGGTACATGACATGCGTATTTTTTTTAAACAATCATAGAGGTAAAATCATCTTCATACACGTCGAAAAGCAGCACAGAAACCGGTTTTTACTATCTCTTCTGTGACTATAGGGTTGAGTTATGTAGACTCATTAGAACTGGGTCGTCACGGTATTCTGCTTGTGTCGGGTCAGAAGAAATTTCTTGAAAATCTACTCGTATATATATATATCCACAATGCGTTGGCAAATGTCTTAGTCTCTGGGTGTGGCTTTTTTTTCCTCTACTAAAATTAAATGCCCAACACCTCATCGCAGCAAGTAATTACCTCCATTCGCAAAATTGATGGCGGTAGCCAGCATCCTGAGAGTAAGCCATGCTTAGTGACTTCACACTGAGTACCGGCAGCATCATTCCATTCACACCACTTTACGCTACTCCCACCCGCTTGAAACAAACAAACGAACAAACAAACAAACAAAAACCCCGGTGTCCGAAACAACTATCCAAAGAGTAGCGGCAAGTTCATTGTGGCGCAACATGCTGTAACACGTAGTTCATACTCAGCCCTTTCATCTACGCTTGCAATGGTCGGTCGGCAGTTTGTAAAGCACTCCACCCAGGCCACCCACACAACTTCCCGAACTATTCATGGCATGAAGGCGTCGAGTGGATGAGTAGATGCAAGGTTACGCTGCCGCATCTCATCGCATTCACCCGGCCAGCACGTACTCGCAACCCATTTTACACAAGTTCAAAGAGCAAAAATAACACCTTTTAAATGTTAAGCTTGAGCTGTGCACCTTCAATGACGTTAAAAAAAACGATGCTTGTATGAAAGTTCAGTCTGTGAAACAAAAGACTAGTCGCTGACACCGGAAACAGTTAACCGACGCCAAGGTACGCTGTCACGTGACTGAAAAAAACGGCGCGAGCACGCGTTGCCGGCCGGCCATTTGCAGTTTGCAATTAATATTTTACGGACAAGTTCGAATCTTCATCTTTATTTTTTGTGTTGAGTCGACTTTCAGGAATGGCGACGAAGCAGACAACACGGAAAGTGACAACGACTGTATTCTCTTCATCGTCAGGAAGTGAGACGCCCGGAATGAGTACAACATCGCCTCGCAGACGTGAGCGTCCGCCATCGCCGGCTCGCACAACTCGACAACAAGAGCAGGAAGAGTTGCAGGGACTTAATGATCGGCTGGCCAACTACATCGACAGAGTACGTCACTTAGAAACAGAAAATAGCCGTCTCTCCACGCAGATTCAGTCCACCGAAGAGGTGATCAAGCGTGAAGTGTCTTCTGTGAAGAATTTATACGAAACCGAATTAGCAGATGCTCGTCGTCTACTCGATGAGACAGCACGCGAAAAGGCGAAAGTACAGATCGAGGCCAACAAATACAAGACTGATTACGAAGATATCTTGGCAAAGTAAGTATTTGGCACACTTATTTACGACTAAATTTATCGTGCGTTAACACGCACACCATTTGAAATCCGTTGTTTTGTTGTTTTGGTTTTTTTTTAAGCGCAGGTGGGCTTTGTCACTTGGCAACTGAGATTAGACATTCGATGTGTGTGTGTGTGCAGTAGACCATAACCGCGAACTGTTAAATAGAATCGTTTTAGCACCGCAACAGAGATAAATTGTGAATGAAGGTACACAAGACATACATTACACGCAAGATTTTAAAATTGCAAGAATTAAAGTTAGCTGTAGACAGACTATTGTGTTTCCCGGAAATCCCCATTCCCAATCGACAACAATGACTATTATCATCACCGCATATGCAGTATTACTAGCACCTGGTCGAACCACTTTGCCTATGGTATTAATGTTTAATCTGTTAAGTGCCACTGTTTTGTGTACATTGTGAGCAAAAAGAAAACTTACTTGAATATATATTTTTATTGTCTTAAATTTTTTTGAGGGAGTGGGAGACATCTGACACACTATTAATAGTAATTTAGTTTCTTTTAAGTGTTTCAGTAGAGGTAGAAACATGTAATAACATATATATTCAGCTGATAGTACTGAGAGCTGCTATTTAGGATACGAATATTTTTGATTTCCTAATAGTTTTAAGTGATAACTTGCCTGTAGAATGGTACAGGACAACTAGTTATTGGGGCCTCTGGAATATGTTTATCACCAATTCACTGAGATTATGTACAAGCCGTCAGATGCTGAAAAAGGTCATTTTACCATTGAGAAAGGGTGGGGAAACCCACATAATACTCAAAATATAATTTATGCATTACTGCCGCGGTTCTCAACCTGGGGGGGCGCAAGCTGCTGAAAAGGGGGCCGCAAAGGCGGTCATTTTCTCATATCTCATATAGGTATTAGTGGCTAAGGGGGGCGCGCGGACGTACCTTTATTCGTCTGGGTGGGGGCGTTGCAGTAAAAGGTTGAGAAACGCTGCATTACTGTCATCTTACCCTTGTTATTGTTAACTGTTAAACACTTGCCAAACAATGATCAAGAAACACACAGTGAGCCATTGAACAGTTTTCAAAATGGGGGTGCTTTTATTACAGTTAATATTATAAAAAATTAAAACTCTAAACTGCACTGCAACAATTTAAAGTCATACAATTAGAAGTAAAAGCAATATGTTAAATGAAATAATAATAAGCTTGACCATGGTTTAAGTCACTGATGTTTTTAAAGTTTTGCTTAAATTTTAAGAGCATTGATCTGTTTTAGACAGAAGAGACGTTAATACTGATTTTTAAATCAATTTAGTAATAATACAAATCATAGTATCATATGATTAGACTATAGTTAAGTGAGAAAAAGAATTCCTTTGCATCCACTCACCTACCCTTCCACCCTCTAAGCTATCAGTCTAAGGCAAGTATTTCAGCTAATGGAGTGACAAGTATCATAAGATCATCAACAGTAAAATACAATACGCCTTTCTGTCATGTACCTAGATTCAACCGTCGAGACCGAGATGCTACCAGCTATGAGCGCCGTGTGGAGTCACTGGAGACCCAGGTTGCTGAATTACAGGCCAAACTTTCTGAAGCAGATGCACCACGCAAGCGTCTAGAAAAGGAAAATGCTGTAGGTTTTTTGAGACCATTATTTGTTTTTCTTCACTTATTTGCTAATTAGTATGTAAATCAGTAAGGAAAATTGTTCATTGACTGGCAATTTTCAGTCTCCACCAAAAAAAAAAAATACAGCATTTAACAAACCAGCTGGAAAAAAATCATGTTTCTCTGAAAAACTATAATATTTCTTTAACAGTGTAGATCCGGTGTTTGTGCATCAAAATCCAAGAACATTCCAGGTACAGGATGCACAAAATCCTTAAGATTTCTTCTACTCTTCTATTTGCCTTTCATTTGTTGCTACAGATTGAATGAGAGGATAACGAAAAATTAATGAGTGATGCAAGTAAATAACACAAGTGAATCCAGACAACAAAAAATCTACAAACAACAAAGAATAACCAGAAACAAATAACACAGACAAGCCATTGCTCAGTACATGCCATAAAGAATTTAAAAAAATGAAACTGTTTATAGTATTTTTTTTCTCACTTTTTAAACTATAGTCAGAAATAAATGACTTAAACAGTCACCCTCCCATCTCTCCATCTGAACAAAATTCATTGAAACAATAGTATTTAAGCATGCTACTATATTAATGTTATGCAGTGCTGAGAATAATGTCATGTACATGTGGAAGCTTTGTTACTGTGTTGTCTGATTTATTGATGTTTCGGTGTGTATGTGCATTTAACTGCTGTTTTTTATGTACATAAAATGTTGAACACCAGTTTACTTAAAAATAAAGGGTTTTGGGCACTTTTTTGTGGTGAGGGGTGCATTGGTTAATTTGATAATGCAGTACTACCTTGTGAATCTTAATTTTATTTGACTTTTTATAAACTTTCGGCCAGTTTTTCCAGTTCTTACGCCTTGTAAATGTGTTCATTTCTGTGGTTTAATAAAAAAAATTTTTTGCTACTTATAAAATGTAAAAAGTTAATGTATTCTTTTTATCTAGATTTTCTTGCTTAATTTGTGAACCTTCCTTTGACCAGGCACTTAAAGCAGAAATTGCTAACTTGGAGAAGCAACTGGCTTTGGCAAAGAAGCAGCTGGAGGAAGAAACACTACTGCGAGTTGATCTTGAAAATCGTGTTCAGAGTCTCAAAGAGGACATGCATTTTAAGTCACAGGTGTTTGAACAGGTAAACAGTAGTTTTTAAGCAGAATTTACATTGTTAATCTTGTCGGATCTTTTGAAAGGAATATAGAAATTCGAAGAATAAATGATATGAAAAGAATGACAGTAGCTGTAAATTTCCAAGACTGTGTACTGTAGCTGAATATTGTTGCTAAGTAAAGGACGAACATCTATTCCTACCCCTCCCCCCCCTTCCCCAGAAAAAGAGGAAACTGCAGATTTAATGTTTATAATTATAGAATCATCAGTCAAGCCACATTCTGGATATTTAAAAAAAATTATACAAAACAACTATGTCACAAAAATACGTTTTTGAATTCGTTTTAAATATCACATTTCGCTTAAATGAACTATTTTACCATTAGGATTGTGTTTGGGGTTGTTTTTTTTTTAAAGAAAATTCACATACGTAAAGCTACCTTTCAGAATCGTATTTCTGAATTAGAGCCACAATAAAACCTTGATATATACATAAAAAGTTCCAGCTATTCATTCAGCCAAACTTTTTCATCCTAATGTGAATAAATATCCAGAATTAGGAAAATCACAAGATACACAGTAATTTTGCCAACCAAACTGACTAAAAACAGGGGAAACATCGACCTGCAAGGTCTGTCCCATTTTGTTCACTTTGCCACAAAAGATTTAAATTTGAAAAAGACCAGATATCTTGTCCTACAAACCAAGTGAAGTAACTTGTAGAGAAATGATTCAGCTTATAAATGAGTTATTTTTTGTTCCTGTACTATTAACCATTCGTGAATTAAGAAAATAATAAAAGCACTTTACTTACATGTACAGTGCAACTTTTTGAACAAGGTAAGCCATCAGTTGCAGCTTGCCGGTGTGACCACAATGAGCTAAGACTTTGGAGGGAAAAAGTTAAAATATATATCGTATTGACTGCTTTTGTCAGGAGCTTGAAGAATCACGCATCCGTACCACAACACAGATTGAAGAAGTAGATGGACGCTTGGAAAAGGAGTATGAGGCCAGACTACTTGAGGCATTGCGTGACATCCGAGAGCAGCATGAATTTGATCTTCAGACAGTCCGAAGTGAGCTTGAGACTCTGTATGAAAACAAGGTAACATTTTAAAAGATTTTTAATTGGGATTTGGGGCAGGGAGAGAGTGTATGTGAAATAATGTCAAATAATATTCAGGGAGAAAGCATTTGATCGTTGGCACTAATTGCTTTGTACTGTCGGCTACAAACTCGGCTTGATTTGTTAATGTTTTTTAGATTGCTGACCTCAAGGCACAAGCTGAACGCACAAATGCTGCATCAGGGACGGCTTGGGAGGAACTACGTATTAGTAAACGACGAGTGGATGAACTTCAGTCAGAGCTGGCAAAACTTAGAGCTGAGGTAGGACTTTCATTTGGTAATGTGTTTAAATTGTGTTTTTGAAGCAGCAGTCAGACAGCTTAAGTGTAAGAAGGCATAAGGACCTAACGATGTAACAAACGGCATGATAAAACACTGGGACCCCTTTCAGAAAAAAAGTACCACTGGACATCTTCAGCGAGTCATGGACATCAGGTCCATTTCAAGCTTCTTGATGGGATAGGGGAACACCATACACCAAAAAAAGAGAGAAAAATACTTTTCCAGAAAAAATGAAAGTTTCTGCTTGTTTCTTTCTTCGGTACATGACAGACTTCACAGTTAGTTGCACCAGGGCCTTCTGGTGAAGTTGCTTCAGAGTTGAGAAGGGTGTTTCAGTGGATCCACAGCTTCCTCCATGATCCGTTAGCTAGTGGATAACTTTGCCTCAGGTGGAGACACCAATCTTTTTTGGTGTCAGCTTAGATACCAGACTCGTGAAGTCATGGAGGAAAGAGGAATATAAAAACTGGCCATTATTCAAAGGCTTTCTGGAACAACTTGGGAGCAAATGTGGATCTTGAAGACTCCCAAAACAGGAACAGTCCATCCAGTTTGTCACATTACACAGTTTGACATGCGCATTTGTTCACAAAAACACACACTCAAAGAAAACTGACCTTTTTTGTGGGGGTTCTCCGTCCAGAGAGACACCAATATATTTTAAGCAAAAGAAGTCTTGTAATCTTTCAACACTGAACAATAAACATCTAGTAAAGTTTTAACATTCAATTTTCAACAAAAAAGAATGGTCTGTACTCAGATCAACTTCATGTATCAGTTTGCACGCACCAGGCCTTACACCTATATAATGTTTTTGATACAGTTAAAAAAATATCTTTAACCATCAATCCTCACACAGTTAAATGCTCTTCACCGGTAGCTTCCACTATATAACTTGTTTATTACAACAAAACAACAATAACCACGCTCTCCGGTCTAGGCATCAACCTCTCGTTGCAAGGCTTTTTCTCTACTCTGTAACAGGCTGCTCAGTGGCTGGGGTGGGTACAGTGCTTTGTTTTTGAGCTAATCAATGTATTATTTGAGCGAGGCAAATATTTGTGTGTGGCAGAATGCTGGCTATGAATCACGAATCCGTGACCTAGAAAATCAGCTAATAAGAGAGCAAGAAGAGTTTCGCCTCAGACTTGCACAGAAGGACGACGAGATTGCTGACCTTCGCCTCACCCTTGAGGAACAGCAGCAGGAATATAGTGACCTTCTGGACATCAAGATTCGTTTGGACCGGGAAATTGAAGCATATCGCAAACTGATAGAGAGCGAAGAATCAAGGCAAGTTTTCAAACTTTTTATCTTTTATATCCTTTGAAGATACTGAAAGACCAAAGTACTCTCTTTCTTCAGTTTGCTTCCTTGGCATTATCTCATTAAAGAAATGTTGTTTTGGAGCATGTTGACTCGTAAATGGTGCAAGAGTATGGTCTTGGGTAAATGTATGTCACTCATACATCATTACAAAAATAAAGGTCAAGGTCAGCCCCAATTTTTTTTAAATTGCTGGGAGGCCAGGTATTAGAGACCACACTTTTCTCAAGGCCAACTTTTTTTTGAGTGTGGTCATTCTCTCTCACTCTGTCTCTTTCTCTTGTTTTACCTTTCGCCAACCCTCTGTGGAGTTGGGTACCTGTATATATAGCTGGATTAACTGGGTAAAGTTCATTGCGTCACACAGGTCTTAAACCAATGTGCCTCTGGGTTCAAAAGCCAGTGCTCCAACTACTCAGTTATCCACTTCCCTAATATATCATACACGATTCATATTACTGTCTGAAGATTTATGCATAAAACTAAAAAACAAAATTATTTTGTCGTTCTTGGTGTTTCTTTGTTGCCTATTTATATGCATACAATGTTTTACTGAGAAGTGTTTTTGTAAATGTTATGTAACATGAAAAACCTATTGTTACAGACTGAATATATCTATAGATGCCTCCCAGACCCGCACACCACCTCGTTCAGTTTCACGGGGTGGGAAAAGGAAACGTGTTGAGGTTACAGAGTCTGCAGAGGAGATAACTCAGCAGAGTTCTGGGTATTTGCAGAGTGGCACTGCTAAAAGTGGCATTGAAATTTCTCAGGTTGACCCAGAGGGCAAATTTATCAAACTTACCAATACATCTTCAAAGGTAAGAGAAAGTAAAGCTAGTGTCGCTTTATCTCACAAAGTTGACACCTAGGTTGTACATAAGAGACTCCTGTCGAGACATTTATCAGTTAAATCACATTGTGGTTTAGGCTTATATGTTTTATTTGATAGCATCATTATAAAAGAAGTATTTATTAGAAGATATTTACTAGAAGTCAGTGCACATTAGGACTAGGAACGCTTCAAGTGTTCTAAAAATCCATCATGTATCACTATATCAAAACCGTTTAATTGAGAATTTTATTTACTTTGGTGTTTTCTGTAGGATATCCCTATTGGATCATGGCAGCTTGCACACACAGTAGGTGACCAAGAGACTACTTTTAAGTTTCATCGCAGCTTGGTGGTCAAAGCAGGAAAGACTGTCACAGTAAGTTTCTCAAATTATATATAAATATAGCAGATTTGAGATTTTTATCATGGTTTTATCTGAGTATGTGTACAGTTAAGAAAATTGAACAAAACTGCAATTATGAGGCAGTTCAACAGAATCTTAAAGATGGATTTTTTTTCCTGGAATATTTCAAACATTTTTCTTGGAAAGATTTCTTCATGCTTATGCTAATTCTTTTCGCAGGTGTGGAGTTCTGATTCCAGTGCAACACATAACCCACCTAGTGATGTTGTGATGAAAGGCAAGCGCTGGTTTGTGGGAGATGAAATGAAGACAGTGCTGACAGATAACGAAGAAAAAGTAAGCTGGTCTTCACAGGCTTGGTGCATAGTTTGCTGCACCAGTAGCTGATGGCTAATGGCTAATGCATAGCAGTGAGCTAAAATATATATAGCATTAGCACCTTAAGTAGCCACCCTGGTAAATGGACAGCCACCCACAGGATCACTAATATTAAAAACTCCCCACCATTGTCTCTTAGCATGTGAAACGCAACGGCCTCTTTGCTGGAAAACACTTTGCAGGTGACCATTTCAGAAATCAAAACTTAGGTAAACCTACATTTGCTCAAAACGAAATCACAGTTCTGTAATGTTCTTCATGAATTGTATCTACATCACTTTCATGCACTTGCTATGACATTTGATACTCAGCAAATGTTTAATGCTTTCAGGAGACAGCAACCCTCAGTTTGTCCAAGTCTTCACTACGCAGCGTCACTCAGTTTACCCAACGACACTCTGGTCCTCGTGATGATCTGGATGGTGGAGATGTAAGTTTTTGCCAGTGTTTAAAAATAAAAATGCAAAAGAAATCTGCTTTCCCTACTTATATATCTCACACTGTCACAGCACTCATGTGTACCTCATCTCAGTCACGCACAGACTGATTCTTGGATGTTCTTTTTCACCACACTGACAATGGCAGCAAAAACCAGTAAATTTTACACACATTATTACATTCACATTGTGCATATAAAATGCAGAGGCATACCAAACACTAGAAGAAACCTAATTCAACAGTTCTTGTGCATCTGTTTCTTTCCTGCCAGTGCATAGCAGGTATCTTGGAAGTAAACAATTATTTTGATACACATTCATTGACTGTACAGTAGAATGACCTTTCACTCTTGTGGCGAAGTTTCTGTGGTATTACCTAGGAATTGACTGCCTCCAAATACACATAAAATCCCAACAAAAAATGTCATTTACAAGAATATGCTCCCTAATAACAACCCCCCCCCCCCCACCGAAACTGTTATTCACGACATCTTTCTGGGAATTTCAATTTTCACTTACATGCCTGTACTCAGTTTAAGTTTTGTACCATTGAAGAAAGAGCAAAACTTGTCAGGTGGTCAAAATATTTAGGGCTAGCTACTCTTCTCGAACATTCTATGCAGTTTCAACAGTGATAACAGTAATCTCACTCTCTCACACCATCTCATGATGTGTGGCTGAGACAATTTTTGTTCAGAAATAAAATGCTGTCACCTGTCCCTGACATACTCCTTCAAGAAACACATGCAGTCTAAGAACAGGGAATTGTTTAATGTTTATCTCGGTAGTGCTGTAAGGCATATATAAAATTAGTGTTTGTTTTTCTTTATTGCAGCGTCCTGATGGGGAGAAATGCATAATTATGTAGTCCTTAATGAAGAGCTTCATTCCTGAGTCACCGTGTGTTGCATGAAGTTCCTTAGCAGCAAGGCAAGGACACATTTGTGGGACCCGATACTAAGGAGGCAAACAGTAGAGCACACTAGCAGGATTCCAAAAGACTTTTAGAAAGGCAGTGAAAGGCAGATTGATATGTTGCTGCAGTTGTGATTTTAAATGGCCTTCCCCCATACCCTACCATGCCTGTGTGACCACATTTTTTTAAACTATGAGTACTTCTTGGTATAATATTTGTATTTTAATTCAAACTAAATTTCCTAGATCATTGTGACATTTAGTTATAGAATGATTTTACCTTTTTTTTTTAAACAGTCCTAGTGAAGTGGACTCGGGACAGATATTTCACGGATAAAGCCCAATGTCCTGAATACCTGTTAAAAGTACTAAACTTATTCTGAGTATCCTGAAGAGAAAGTATTTTAGAATGATAACAGCAAAACTTGAACCAGATGGTAATAACAAAAACACTTTTTGCCAGCAGGGACATAAGAAACAGCATTGTCACTTGCATGACCTTTACATCTTAAAAGTACTTTTTCCAGCAGCAAATAAAACTATGATTTACTGACATGTTTGTGCTTCAGATATGTCTGACTGGGTATATTGTTATGCAAATGTCCTTCATTTCATATATGACCAACATTTATTGCATGCTTGACGACATGCTTGTGCATTGGCTCTAGTCTTAGAAGTGTTGTGCTGATGTAACATTAAAAATAAGATTTTATGTATCAGGAACAAATGTTTGCTTTGAGGTTTATTCATTAGGTAATGCATACTGAATCATACCTGCCATCTCTGGATGTATGTGTTATCATTTCTCCACTGCTGATATTACATGAATGGTTGGGGCAGACATTTTTTTTTGTAATAGCTGACAACTATCAGAAGATGGTGCATTGACACCAGTGACTTATTATTGACTAGCAAGAGGTATGGCTGGTAAAATAATGAAAGTGGTCAGATAATAGTTATCAATAAGTTGATTTTTGGCAGTTAAAGTGTTTTTTTAAGTTGCATTGTAGAATGAATGGAAAACTTCAACCTGTAATTGCACCTTTGATTTTTAATATTACAGGCAAAACGCTTGTTCCTAAAGAGGCTAGCGTTAATAGGAGGGAAATGGTACTTCAGTGCATATTATTTCTGTTCACACAAGAGTGCCTCAGAATTTAGCTTTGTGTATTAAAATAACTAACCAATCATAAAATTGTCCACAAAGACACAATTTTTTATTGCCTTCTGTACATATTTGTATGGTAGCATTAAATGCTGATCTTTTCCTTTGCAAAATACTGCCTCTGCTAACAATTATTGCTTAAGAAGTGGCCTTTTATTTTGCTGTCATTGTTGTCCATGTGGTGTGCAGTGCTTGTCATAAAATCCAGTCAGTTTTGCAGTTCTGTAAAAATTTGGTTGGTTTCTGTCACCTTGAATGTTAGAAGCTTGCCTCTTTAAATCTTAAAAATGCTGGATAATAAGTACTGCCCTTGTTTATGCAAATTTTTAAAACTCAAAGGAGTAAATTGTTCTTGAAATGTAACTCAATAAGGCTTGGTAGTTTCTTACCAGCTTGCTTGCATCATGGCTGTGCTAAAATTTCTTGCCAGATTAAAATGTGAAAATTATCAATATGCTTTCTGTTAATTTTTGTTAGTGCAATCTTGTGCAGGTTTGTTTAGTCATTGAGGATTTTTTCCAAGCTGTACACATTATGTTACTGCTTTAAATTCTTGGCCTTTTGTCCCAACTGCCAGTGCTTAGATTTTTTTCAAACCCTCCCGATTACTACTTCTTTATAGCAAAGTTTTTAATTCTTGAGTTTTGTGAGACATTAATAGGCATCAGCTGCTCCAAGGTTGAAACTTTTAACCGTTTACCTCAATTTACTTTCTTTATTTTATTTTTTATTTAATTTTTTTAATTTATTTTTAATTTTTTTATTTTAGCAATTGAAGTGCAAACTCTGAAAGGCTAAACCAGTTTAATCTCTCAGTTGCTGGCTAGGAAGTACTAAGTTCTCTGACATCATTGCAAGCTGCCAATGTAAGTGTTTTCAGCACATGCTATCTACAACAATCCATCTGTGATAGTACTGAAAAGGAGATCTTGACATCTATTAAATTAATGAGACGTGGATGTTCACTGGCTTATAGAACTGTATTTCTTATTTTCTGAGATTTTCCTTAAACTTAACCCAGTCATGAAAAAAAATCCTGCATGTGTTAGCCTTGAATTGAAGGGTATTTGAAAACCAAGGTAACAGATGAGACCAATACCGTGGGTTGTTTTAAGTCCTATATTTGCTTATTTATCATTCTTGTTGATGTCATCATTTTGATGTGAACTGTACCTTAGATATATTAACTCTCTTGGTTCGAAAGACCACAATCGTGGCTTTGCCGGGTAGCACAGGCAAGGTGATTTTCATTACATTTTATTCCAAAGTTTAACTTTTCTCTTTTCCAGAAATGTCTAGGTTTCTTGGTCTAATGTTTATCTCAGAACAGCAATAGTAAAAAAACAAACTTCACCACTGTCGTCTTCGCAGTCTTCAGTTATAAGCCAGTCATTGTAATGTTCATTTTTATCTTGAACCAAGAGGGTTAAACTGATTCACAGTTTCTTTACCATCTTCCCAGGCAGTTATTCTTTTTTCAATACAGATCTGATGTGGAGATAACACAGCACAAATTATTTGGGGATTACTGTCTTGAATATCATCTTAACATTTTAAGTTTACCAAATGCCTGATGACCTGAAAAAAGGGAAGTTATTTTCTTGTTTGCATTTCTGAAACTTTTTAATTATTTGTGGGAATGGCCAAGCTAGACACAGTTGTATCCCAGTTTTTACATTGTCTAGTTCCATGTAACCACAGGCAGTGATCTAATTTTTCATGAGAGAATGGAACATGAAACAGTTATTGCTCACCTTTTGTATTAGATATGTTCTCTAAAAACATTGTTTTTTTTTAAACAAATACTTTCATTCAGATTTTTGCTTGGTTCAGTCTCAGGTTATGATGTCATTTTGTGTGAGTGTTCTTCCTGAATGACCTGACATGCATGGGTAAATGGCTAAAGATATTTTATTAAAAAAAACAGTCATGTACATTTGTAGTCTTGAATGCAAGAGCTAGTTTGCTGGCCATTCAGAATTATCTCACTCATTTATTAGCAGTGGGCAGCTCGTCTTGTAGTGCATGGACTTTTTCTGATTTTTGTTTTTCCTTGGTGTAATTTATTTACCCCTCCCATTATGCACCACTGGCTAGAGTAAAAGAAATAGCCTTGGGCCACTAAAACCTATGAAAGAACAATGAAGTATTTAAATTTTGAAGAAAAAAATTGTCGTTTCCATTTGATATACAGGGACTGGGGGAAGTTTACCTGGAGCTTTTGTGCAGATGTATTAAAAACACCTGAAAAACTGGCAGCTACTACAGTTTAAATGTTGCTATATGGGCTTGAAGGGGGGAAAAAGGAATTAGACACCCTCTTGCATTCTGCTTTGTTGATGTGCTGCTGGCTTAGTTCCTTCTGTTGGAGTTGTGCTTGAAGTAATCTGCTCTGCTTGTGTCCAGGTCAAAACATGTATCCTATTTCTAGATAAGTTTTTTTCTCAGAGTACATCAGCAGTAACAGCTTCAAAGGTCACACTTTTGGTGTAAACAACTATATCTGTACTGGCCTTTCGAGAAGGAGGCCATTTTAGGAACAAACATGTATCTAGGGAACCTTTTACTATCTTTTGTACTGGTTTCTTTAAAATTTGTATCAAAAATAGTATCCTTTGTAGAAATGGTTAGAGCCTGTGGTACAATACTACATCTTACCATTATTCACACAATTTATATAATAAATATGACTTTTTCAATTTGTTATTTCTTAAGAGTGCCCTTGTATGTGCGCGTGAGTGTGCACATGGGCGATAGGTTACTTGGACATTAAAGGTCCTATGGAGATGCAATTCATTCTGTATTAGCTGGGTAGGGTTCTGCAAGATATCGGTGAATACCTTTTCCACCCAACCTCACTCAATTTCCTGGTCTGGAGCTAAAGGTATGCATAAAGCGTCAACTCAAGCTACACTAATTAATGGCGCACACATACAAGCACTCGTGCACACGCATTCCTAACAACACTTGAACAGGAGAAAATAGATTTCAGAGGTTTTTTTATTTTAAAGAGAATAAAGGTTTCTGGCGAATATGAAGTGGCAGATACTTGCAAGTAAAATGAACCACGTGTAGCAAGTGTGCAAAAGCCTGACAACACCGTAAGAGGTCGACCAGGTAGCTTTGTCAACGTTAACATGTCCACATGTACAATGCTGACGTATGTGCTGCTGGCCTCTGTGCATGGTGATGCTTGTTCACCTGTGTTTCGAAAACAGAAAGGGAGTTGGTGGGGAGGGGGTAAGGAATATTCCCAGATTTGGGAAAATAGACAAATAGTATCTTCCACTGAAAGTTTACCCAGTCATTAAGAGGAAAATGCACTGCAGTAGATCTTTAAGCTTTTCCGTGGATTTGTGTAATATTTTCGGCATTAGAAGGCTTGAGCAGTTTGTGTGCACAGCTACTGGGCCAGCAGGGAAGTAGAGGGAGCTTGGCGGCTCCCAGGGCCTGACGTCCGATGGACAACAGTCTCCCGTGCGGGAAGCTGATTACTTGCACCGCGCATGCGCAGGACTGAGGTATCACGTCGTCTTTTCCGGTCTTACACAGTGCGTCTCGTAGCTACAGTAGTGTTTATTTGTTGAGATACCAGGCGGTAACCGCGATTCCAGGCTGTCCTGCCGGCAGAAGTCCACACAAGTCATCTGGGGTTTTGTTTTTGGAAATCGTAGTGACTGCCTGCCAGAAACAAGGAATTAAGAAGAATCACCGGCAGCTCAGTGCGTTACTTATTATACTCACTTAAAACTGATGCTATTCGATTAAACCCTTTCTTTTTGACGGATAAATTGTTTTTATCTGATCTGTCGATATGTGCAGGCTATATCTTGACATTGCTGATACCGATCCTTGCTTTGCGAAGATCAACTTCAAAGGAAAGTCTGAAGCTTTTGAGGGGCGGCGAAGGGAGTGAGCGTAAATAATGATAAGAACACTGAAACTTTTTGGTTTTCAAATCAGCATCCGGTATTTTTTTATATGTTTGTGTGTTTTTCTTTTTAGTAAAGCGCTTTGAGCCCGCCTTTAATGGTGGGGAATAGTGCTGTACAAATCCCCTTTATTTAACATACAGGTGGTCAAATCTGTACTTCATAAATAAAACCGATAACATGCTTCTCTATCATTCCATCAGAATTTTTCGATCTCAACAAATCCGTTGTTTTTACGGAAGGCTTTCCATTCAAGCAACCGCCTTCCTTCCTTCCTTCTGCAAAATCTGGATATTATGTCTTTTCCACACGAAATCGCTTGTCTAAATGTCAGAATACACCCCGGGACTTTTCACAATACCGCTTCTTTCAGCGAGATTCCCTCTTCATACATTAGACCCCAGACTTAGAGTTCTTCTTACAGCCGATTCTAGTTCAAAACGAAGGAACCAGACCTGCCTGTAACTCAAGTTTCTTCACAGCAGACGCGGGGCCTGTCGGCTGCTCCACTACTCACCCTCGTGTTGCTAGTCATGTGACTACACGGCCCTGCAGAGCGGATGGGAGGCGCCCTTCACACTCGCGCAATGCCAGACTGTTCCTAACAAGCGCTGGAGTTGCGTGCTTGGCGAAATCATCATAATCTTGTTTGATGGTTGGCAACCATCATGCAGCCTGTTTCTAGGCTAGGATTTGTCGTTTGGCATTACGGTCCTCGTGATGTTAACGCTATTCCTGGCCTTCTGTTGAAGGAAATTTAATCCAGACGGAAGGTGGAGAAAGAGACGGACTCCCTCCCCACCTCTCTCTCTGTGCGCAGTTATTTCTCAGCTAGAATATTGTACAATATTTTATGAATGTCATGTAAAAATCTGCCGAGCAAACGTGTCTGATTACGAGAACCATGGGGAGTGCTCTTTGTAAGGTTTCAGGAAGTGTTAGTTATGTACTCATCCTGAAAAAAGAAACAAAATAGTAGTGTGTACAAACTGAACCCCCATAGTGCAGAGTTGTCCAGCACAGTTTTCTCTATTGGTCTGCTGCAAAGCTGAAAAACTTGCTGCAAATCAGAAATGTTGACAGCTCAATTGCATGCGAATCGCTACCATTAAGACCTGCTGTGCAATAACTCACAATGCTGGCATGGCATGTTACAATGTCTTAAAACTGGCAAAATGAATGATCTGCCGGTTTTGTAGTTTTGTTGGGGGAAAAGCGGCGAGGGATTGGGGCCGAAGAAGGTTGGCGACTAGGTAGACATCTGAGATATGTCTGCCACCGACCCACCTCCTTGCCAGCGGTCTACTGTGTGCCGCAGCGTGGTTTTCGTCATGAAATATTCCACCTTTCCGTTCCATGTCGACACACACACACACCCTACCACGTGACAGTAAGAAAACGTTGCTCTTGGTGTAAGTAAACATTGATCCAACCTGTTTAATCATTTATGCTGGTACACCTAAGGGATCGGACCAGCATACATATAATATATCAGTCACGTGCGGATATAAACACATGGTGAAGCGGTTTTTTTTAAAATCTGGGTATTGGCTTATTTCATTTGTTGTCCTTAGATACTATTCATTATTACACGTCCCTTGGATTGGGTGCGCTTGTGATCGTCTGTTTGAATTTGAACTGTGTGGAGCCGTGACATTAAAACAAAACTTTTTTACTTGCATGACCTAGTTTTCCGTTTAATACCGATTCCGCGTTTCCTACCATCTTCAATCTTGTACTGATCCCGTGTTTCCCCCAAACCCTGTCTTTAGTCTTGTACTGATCCCGTGTTTCTCCCAAACCCTGTCTTTAGTCTTGTACTGATCCCGTGTTTCCCCCAAACCTTGTCTTTAGTCTTGTACTGATCCCGTGTTTCCACCAAACTCCGTCTTTAGTCTTGTACTGATCCCGTGTTTCTCCCAAACCCTGTCTTTAGTCTTGTACTGATCCCGTGTTTCTCCCAAACCTTGTCTTTAGTCTTGTACTGATCCCGTGTTTCTCCCAAACTCCGTCTTTAGTCTTGTACTGATCCCGTGTTTCCACCAAACTCCGTCTTTAGTCTTGTACTGATCCCGTGTTTCCACCAAACTCCGTCTTCAGTCTTGTACTGATCCCGTGTTTCCCCCAAACCTCGTCTTCAGTCTTGTACTGATCCCGTGTTTCGCAAAGCTTACTCTGCCCTCCCTCTCCCACATGCCCTCTTTTTCCACGTTAATGTCAGGCGGAACAAAGTCACCAATGCAGTGAGAACCGGCTGTTCTGGATTCAGATCTCTTCTTGGACGACATTTTCTTTACATGCTTGGCCGGAAAAAACCATTGGCTCGGCGTTCAACACCAATAGCAATCCTCCCACCTCCTTTCCCCCCTTCCCCGTCCACCATCTCTGCTGGTGCACGAACGCTTTGCGCCACATTAATTTCTCTACGGATGTTGCGTAAGAATCCCAGGCTGATCCACGAAGGACTCTTCTCGTGAGTTTGGCGGCGGTTTGTTTGCTGTTTGCCGCTGACAGGTGAGGCTTGAGAGCGGTGATCAGTCGCTGTTGACAAGAGCTTTGCGGCGGACGTCAACAACCACCTCCGATCGACCAGGCGACACGGAAAGGAAGGGGGGTCCGGCAGGGTGGGTGTGTCTGCGACCGCTCAGGTGAGACTGTCCAGGCTGGCGGAACACGATGTGAGGTGAGAGTCCTGCCAACGCTGACCAGCGGGTCTGAGTGGAGCCACGGGCTGCCAGGTACGTAGAGCAAACAACTTGTGTAATCTTTGCATCTTTGTATTCCATCGACAGTGCAACTCTTCTGTGTTTTTCGTGTGTTCGGCCGTGCAACTTCTGAACGTTACCCTGTGTGAACGAATTTCGATCACATGCAAGTCTGAATTCTAATCGGATGTGAGTTTGTTTGGTGTTTTGGCTATGAATGTGTTCTAGTATTGTTGATTGCTATTTTGTGCTGCATGGTTCTAACACTTCTGTTATAAAACTGACTAACGTACCTCTGGGATAAATAAAGTTTTATCTTCTGTCCTTCTGCACGATTTTTATCCATGCCGGCTGCTCTTCTGTCGCGCCGTGTGTTCAGTGTATAGCTGCTCAGAGCCGTTGCAGTTTGTGCGGCCCTTGATGTAGTTTCCGTGCTTAACTAATAGCTTTGCAGTCGACAAGAAGGGGCATCGATTCAATGAGATTTGTGCATTATATTCGCACTTACCTCCTGGGTTCACGCTAACCTCCTGGGTAAAGTGAGTGTTGGTGTCAGTAAAGTCCTTGATAATTACTGTGATGGATGAACATTGAATCCAGTAAAATGAAACTAGATATTGCAGGCCTTTACCTCTGTGTATATAATAAGGATATTTCCAAGAACTGGTCCCGTAGATCATCATCATCATCATCATCATCATCATCATCATCATCATCATCATCATCATCAGTCTTTGCCGACTCAACTTTTGCCGGCGAAATGACCGCCTTTATTTTTTCTGATTCTCTGTATTAATGAACTTAAATTTTCTTGTATTTTTTCCGGAATTCGAATGATAACAATTAATGCGCAGAAGTACAGGTACAATAAATAAATTAATAAACATCATAACAGGATTCCCGAATGGTTTGGTTGCAATTTCCCAACCGCAGAAAGCATTCCACACCAAGATCTTTTGCTTCATTAACCCGTCTCAGTAGCTTTCACTTCATAAGCGTGTCACACTGCACACCTTTATCGATATATTTCCTTTTATTACCTGTCTCACACGTTTGTACTAGCGACAGACCTCGGTGTGACTGTTTCTAACAACCTGACCTCAAAGATAACTGGAAACCGACTCTGGCCTCCATCAGACAAGGGAGTCTGCCGGTGACCCGTCGCTTCATTTCCTCTGCAGTTTGCGGTGGCTAAACGGGTGCATTGTACTCTCCATGTCCTCCTCCGTCATTTCCGCTCACGCCAGTCGTAAACATCGACCAAAATATCTCCGCTGACACGCAGACAACATGTCCCTGCTGAAATAAGTAAGAGACTGGAAGACTCACCCTCTCACAGGACATGACAAGTCTAGCAGAACATGCATACGTGAGTACCGTCACCGTGTTTTCTAAGGGATTGGGGTACATACACCCCATTGTGAAAGTTATGTCACATTCTCCAAAGACATTTTTTTAATAATAGGAAGAAGCTGGCAAAGCGTTTGTGAATTTTCTGTGCCGGGATTCTCACATTATAAATCGTCATCCTGTTTTTTTTCTCTCACGAGAACGAAGTGAACACCACTCGTTGCCCAAAGCTGGAAGTAAATTAATTTCCTACTCGCTGTTGTAGGCCGTCGTGTCACATGAGGAAAACGAGTTCTCCTTTCATAGAAGAATATTCCCTGTCGTTCATAAAATAATTTCTCAAGCACCGTTTCTCGACCCCGACGCTAACCTTTTTATAACTTCACACAAAAGATGGAGCTGGCGCAAACAAGACGAGGTGACAGACACAATATACTCGCGTGCCTCCCACGGCCTCGGTGGGTTAAAGGCATTCAGCACGGATTATGGAAGACAGTTCGAGTCTGACATCCAATCCTTCAGCAGTAAGGACAAGTTGGTAACAAGCAGGACACAGCGCTGTATTTTATTCACCTGCAGGTGGTAGTTGTTTGTGTCAAGGAACTGGCGGTGTATGTTTTTTTTTTTTTTTTTGCCAGCAACTCCGATCTGAGTAAACCGTCGTGAGTAATAAGTATAACCGGAATCTACATTTCAAACGGCAGTCAACGCCTTTCACGAAGCAGGTGGACACCAAAGACAGGAAACGACGTGAGTAGAGAACATTTACAATGTTCTGTGTTTGTCACTGAAACAATGTCGTTTAGCTGGGCATTAAGGAGGAGGGGGGATCTGAAGTATCGAGACATGAGATCATGTTATTATCAAGATTTTGCAGTAGTGCATAAGGGGTTATTGAAGTGTACCAGTATCCCGTTATTATCAAGAATTCATATATTAGCTCATGAAGAACTTTAGGTGTAACAGTATCACGGTCATTAGCATGATTTGCCATTGATTACTGAGGAAGTTGAGGTTTAACATTATCTCGTTATTATCAAGATTTTGCAGTGTGATACTTGAGGATTTTGGAGTACAGTGGTGGTTAGGCTGTTATCAAGAGTTCTCCTTTTGTGATGAATGGGAACTTGAAGTACAACGACGGTTATGCTGTTGTCAAAATTGTGCGGTAGGCCGTGTGGGGAACTTGAGATTATCAAGGTTTTGGCATTTATAACATTTCTTTCTCCACCGGGAGCTGCCTGTTGAAATCTCGATCAATGAGGCGCGGGACGCTCGAGATTTTCGTGCGGTTCTCCAATTGCTTAGTTGTAAGGCCGCGGTTCTCAACCTGGGGGGGGGCGCGCCCCCCAAGGGGGGCGCAAGCTGCTGAAAAGGGGGCCGCAAAGGCGGTCATTTTCTCATATCTCATATAGGTATTAGTGGCTAAGGGGGGCGCGCGGACGTACCTTTATTCGTCTGGGGGGGCGTCACAAGTAAAAGGTTGAGAAACGCTGGGTTTTCCTCATTCTTGCTGAGCAGCCAATCCTCAAGAAGCTGTCGTCCCTTATCTGGCGCCTACAGCGTCCACGGAGTGGCCAGCTCACAAACGGTAGACTTGCATGCAGAGGGGCAAACACTATAGGGTCCTTGCATAGAATGTTGTTTCTATGTTGTTGCATAGAATGAGAGTAATGTCCCTTCGCTTAACCGGCTGGAGGGGACTAGCTCTCAGTATTTTTGTTGTTGTCTTCTATGACCTGTGGTGAGTTTTGTCCCTATTATTTGACACATGCTTCTTTGTCTTTCTGTTTCAATGATTTTCTTGTCTGCGGGGATTTAGTTCCAACAACGGCCTTCTGCATTCCAATCGAAAGCCAGCTGACGGTTTATTACGCCATTCATCGCATGATTTTGTTTGGATCTACAGTTTGATCTATACCTACAGACTGCATTTGCTGCGTCCCCAGCTTATCTACGATTATCTATGGACAAGAACTATTTGTATTAACTAAGCAGTTACAACATGAGATTATTCTCTCACATTACTGTAGTTTCGTCTATCGCCATGAACTGTAGACAGTCATACCTGCTGTCGGCTCTGGTTCTCGCCGTGACCTGCTGCCTGCCTTTTACATAACAGGACTGCCAGAACTAGCGGTCACACAGATCCTGTGTATAGAACTAGCGGTCACACAGATCCTGTGTATAGAGCTAGCGGTCACACAGATCCTGTGTATAGAACTAGCGGTCACACAGATCCTGTGTATAGAGCTAGCGGTCACACAGATCCTGTGGATTATACTACATGCTCTGAAATACTTGCATAGTGAAGGTAACATACACAGGGGCGTGTCTCACTGGCATCCACAACTCTCTCCACAATCCTTACGACTGGCGCCAGTGAACAGACTATGACTACCCCAACATGCTGTTGATTGCCTCCTGTGGCTCAATCCAGAAATTCTTGAACAGAATCTGGCTTTTCTGGTGATTTTAAAACTAACCTGATGATCGTACTACAAGAATTCGGCTGTTCTAAAACTAGCACATGCAATAGCACATCCATGTCATTGAGCTTTCCGTACTAAATGAACTTCAAAATCATGAAATAAATGTGTGAGCTCACCGACAATCCTTCTCACACAGAACGATGCGAATAATGGAGGAAGAAACATCCTGCATAAGCCTCTGCATTGATTCCAAGGTTACCTTGTCGGTCATGGCGGCGATTGACGTTTGGAGCGCAATCCGGCTTTACCTTTACAGCAGATCTCCACACATTAGAGAGCTGTTTTCTGAGCAAAAGACCTGCTTGTTTTGTAGTTTATGGAATTTGACATCTTCTGATGCCAATATTAATCAGTGTGTATTTCGTATCCATAAAAATCGCTATCTATTTTTTCACAGTTGATTTTAGAGCACTTTGCTTTAGTCCCCATGTTTTTGGTATCAATTTAAAGCTTATTTTTTCCTCTAGTAATACTAACATGTTCAACAACAAGCATGTGCATGGGTGAGAAAAGTTATCTGTACATGTGAAACGATGTAGAGAAACCTATGTATGTTTCTATTCATGTTGACGTGTCCGTGTGTCTATTTGTCCACGCGTGTGTTGAAATTACCCTTATGATTTTAATTTTTTGCTGGTTGCTTCAAGGGCACTTTTCTCTCTTTTCTTGTTGACAGATTTTTCTTTGTAAAGCGCGGTGAGCCTGGTTTTTTCTGGGGAACTGCGCTATAAAAGCTCACATTATTATTATTATTATTATTATTATTATTATTATTATTATTATTATTATTATTATTATTATTATTATATGCCTGAAGTGTGCTTTGCCTAAATCAAACAGTCCTTAAGCTGGAAATAGTTCCGTTGAGAAGTTTATGCAATAGTTACAACCAAAACGTCAGCAGACTTGCAGACTGGAGACCAATACTCGTAGTGTGTGCGGCCAATCCTGGTCCACTTCAGCCAAGTACCCATGTGCCTGCCCACCTAGTGGGGTGGATTACCCTGGATCTTCCCATTTCCGCAGCAATGGCTGAGGCTGCGGTGACAAGTGTTTGTCGTTGAGGTAGACTACTTACCACGTGTTATACCAAATGTCCTGTTCGTGAAACTGCCACGTGTTGTGTGACAGAGATACCACACGTGCGTGTAACACTAATCTGCCACGTGTTGTGTAACACAGAGATACCACACGTGCGTGTAACACTAATCTGTCACTTGTTGTGTGACACAGAGATACCACACGTGCGTGTAACACTAATCTGCCACGTGTTGTGTAACACAGAGATACCACACGTGCGTGTAACACTAATCTGCCACGTGTTGTGTAACACAGAGATACCACACGTGCGTGTAACACTAATCTGCCACGTGTTGTGTAACAGAGATACCACACGTGCGTGTAACACTAATCTGTCACTTGTTGTGTGACACAGAGATACCACACGTGCGTGTAACTGCTACTTGTTGTGTGACACAGAGATACCACACGTGCGTGTAACTACCACTTGTTGTGTGACACAAAGATACCACACGTGCGTGTAACGCTAATCTGTCACTTGTTGTGTGACACAGAGATACCACACGTGCGTGTAACTGCTACTTGTTGTGTGGCACAGAGATACCACACGTGCGTGTAACTACCACTTGTTGTGTGACACAAAGATACCACACGTGCGTGTAACGCTAATCTGTCACTTGTTGTGTGACACAGAGATACCACACGTGCGTGTAACTGCCACTTGTTGTGTGACACAAAGATACCACACGTGCGTAACGCTAATCTGTCACTTTGTTGGAAGTGTAACATCACACGTATGCGTGTACCACACAAACACCAAGTACAGACGTAAGTCTAATATACCAGGTATGGGTGTGACACTAAAATACCATGAGTGGGTGTCACTAGAATACTACCTATGGATGAATCGGTAAAGCGCCACATATGTACACATATATCTAAAGTTAAAAGACCACACTATGCGTGTAATTTTTTTGTGTGTGTAATGCACATATACCACCTACACAAAGACCACTTACGATGTGTTATACTAAAACCCATTTCACGGCGTTTTGTACCATTTGAAAAATTAAAAAAAAAACGAAACATATGAAGCATACTATACTAAAACTCTCGCATATTACACTCAATACAATTTACAAACTGTTACACATATATCAGGATTCCACAAGAAGCGCAAGGATCGGCGCCCAATTACAAAACAGTTCATGCAATAATCCTAGTCTTGGGAATGTGGTTCACAGGAAGGAAGACAGACATTCCCATCCTCACTCGGTTTTCTGTGGTTAGTGTCACTTTGATCATTAAATTTTTTTTGGCTGTCAAGAAAATTGTTCCCTATTTCAGCGATCATTGAAACCACAACAAAGCGTTGCTGAGGGATGAAAATCAATTTGCACGCGAAGAACTCTGACACTAGGTTACAGGTGTACCTGGGAACAAACCGGGTGTGCCGCGAGTTCTCTATTACCGGCGCGATAATCATTGTTTGCATGAATGGAGTGGAGTTTATTATATGCCTGCTCTATACAACCCTCGCAAAACGGCCTGGGACTGTCCTCTCTGTGGGTGTCTGCGTAAATGTCGGTAGTCACGAGTGATGTGCAAACTGCACCGACAAAGATAAAAGGTAGACCCACGATCGCCCAGGCGTGACCCTTCAACTCGAGGAGAGCAGACGACACAAAGAGCGCAGCACGGAGCCGTTCTCCATGGGCGCGCAGGTAGCACCACAGACATATTTCTAGACTGTGTGCAGACGAATGTACCCGGTTTTAACTACCCAAAGCACACATTCGTGGGAAGTGGAGGTCGAGGACTTCTAAAAAGAAAGAAAGTCTATTGCTGGCTTTGAAAACTGTGAGGCGGTTCCGGATATTAAACTGCAAAATAGTTCACCGAGACCTGACAACCAACAACTTAGCGAGAGGGTAAGACATGGTCTCGGGAAACAGCCATCAGTCCAGAGATATATGTTTGTTTAGAAAATTAAATCACGATTGACTGTTCATTGTTCACTAACATTGTCATAGGATGGTGTATCAAGCTGAAACTGTCATCCGTCTCACCACAGACCCGGGATCTACAATTTTACATCATTGCAATGATTGTAACAACGCAGCTGTGGGACTGGAGTGGAGTGCTAACTTCTAACTTCAAGCATTCACTGGTACCAGATTTATGACAACAATACACTTGAGCTGCGCATTGACCTGAAACTCCAGGGTCAAGTGCACAACATGTCGCTAGACTGCCCATAAAAGCCAACTGTATGACTAAAGTGAGAGCAACTGGTTAAAATGCTTATAAAACGCAAACATTTAGCTAACCGTGGGGTGGGACTAACACAAAGTTTAAATGCTTATAATTTGTAAAGCAGTTTAGCTGGTTAAAAAGGGTAACGGTCGTCCCCTAGCCATGTTTAGGTTGTTGGGGCGTGAGATATTATTTAACACCGTGTACGGAGCTCATCCACGAACTTGTATTACTGGACTGCTTGCAGACGATTTTTTTAAAAGTTAAGTCATAGAACAAGGCAGGTGTGTACAAAGCTTCCGGTTTAGTCACGTTTCAACCTATCTACTAGAACGAGGCTGGTGTGTACAAAGCTTCCGGTTTAGTCACATTCATTGTTAAAGCTCGCCGAGACTAACAGCGGAGGACTTCGTAAGAGGCTAAGCGTTGGTCTCGGCAGACAGACAGCAATCCACCCTATACACGTCCGGGGCTCATCTAGCTGTCTTCTCACTGCTTCACCTTTCCCAAAACTTGTGGAGTGAACCCAACTCACGACAGCTGGGTCGACTAGGGTATTTTTCTGTGCCTGCTATCCGCCCTCCCATTTCTTTTTCAAGCTGACTGCCTCAAGTTAGCTATGCGCCCAGTTCCTTGAGACATGCCGCACTACATTTCCACAAGATCAAAGCAATAATTACGAGGGCAATTATATCGGCTGACGCAGTCAAGAAGAATCCTGATTTAGAGGTGGATTGGTGGGGTCAAATAAAGATACAACTCTACGGGGTGTCGTCTTACCTCAAGTCTGATTCATGGCTGGATTGTGTTAGTATTTGTGACTCCTAGATTCAAACACACAAACGGTCGTTGGACCTGCTCCCTACTTTCCCCTGAATTTATCGACAATTCTGTGCACAGAAAAGAAGAGCATTCATAAATCTAGCCGTGCTCTCTTCATACGAAAGAAAGTTTGCCAAGTTGGGTGAATGAAAGTCACGAGGTCTGGGTGAGACTGGTACGCGTGTACCACTAGTCCTCATTACACGGCGGGATCACATTTCTTACATTTCTTACAGTTGTTCTTCGTTCATATTCGTTATTACAGTCTCCCTGTTGTTCGCTACACACGTTCATTATTGCAGTCTTCCAGTCACTCGCACATTTTTGTACTAAGCGTGGTCCACTACCATATTTTTGTCAGTGGGCGCTTCCAAGGAACAGAAAGTATGACAGTAGTTTACGGCTACAGTCATACTAAAGCTCAAAATAAAAAGAAATCCGCATATACAGTATGAGTATAATTTACAATGTATGTTTCAAATATTTTAAAATTAAAAACAAACAGTAGTTGAGTTATTTGGCTCCACAACATTTGTATGTTGTAGATGAGTAGTCAGTGTAGCCTCTAATCTTCTACTCACCGTAGAATGCACAAGAGGTGTCAACTTTACAATAATTGTAATATTTTCTGCGTTTTTTCTGTTTTTTCAGATTTTTTTGACTTGGCTCTTGAACCTGAAGCGAGACGTTTCAGATGAAGCCCGCTACCATGGCGTTCGACCATTTCGCCCTCACTGATGTCACTCTTCGACCAGCACGTGACGGCCGGAGCGAGGCGGGAGCGTTGAGGACAGTGGACACCGTCTACCAGCATAGCCACCTTCCCAGCATGCCCCACGTCTTAAGCAGCCGGAGTCCCAGAAATGCTAGCGGAACCTCCATGATCGCCTACTCAGAACGCATGCGTGAGATATCAAGAGCGCGCGCAGATTTCGCTGCCGACCCTCCGCCCGAGTGTGCGCAAGGCGCAGGGTTAGAGGTCAGAGCGAGGCACATCCCCAAAAGACACGGGACTGTAGGGCACGGCCAACAGTCCTCACTACTTCAGCGACCTCGACCACTGTCGCTGGACGAGCTCACAGGCCGCCGCGGAAACAACAAGGACGAAAAGGACCCAGCCGCCGGTAAGGCTACAAAGCGGAGAAGCTCATCCCTTCCTCCGGATATCTCCTCAAACGCCTTCTCCTCCATGCCGAAGAATAACGGCGACGGAAGAGTGAAGGTCAGTTTTGTGAGCGCCTCGGACCTTTTCGATCTTGTGGACTTCAGCCTCCGGAGCAAACGCTCCCGCCATGAGGCTATCAAAACTGCCAGGATGGAGGACAGCCTGAAGTTCATCAACGACCATCTGGAGTTGTTCCAGCTTGGTCGCGACCTAGCCGCTCCACGACCGTCCCGAGAACGGTATCGGGAGGTCAAGGATGACGTGTCGGAGGTAAGGGTCGAAGGCATGGCTAGCCCCAGAGAGGGCAAAAGTGAGGACAGCGAGAAGAGAACGAAGACCACAGGCGTATGGTTAACTTCAGTGAAGGAAGAAGAGAACAGTGACATCTCCGACGACTCTTTGCGAGACAAGATGGTGCCCTCCCAGCCCCAGAAGCTGCGGTACCGACCCAGCCGCGCCAAACGCATGAAGCTGCATCGTTCAGGGCTGGGCGTCATACCCGAAGACGACATGCACTCTCAGTCAGAGCATGGTGGAAACAAATTCTCACAAGATCCGCCCGCCTCCAACCAACAGCGAGGTTTCGCTTCCTCTTCTAACATACTTCATAATTCACACATGCCCACCTCGTCTCAAACCAGTCAAACACCAGACCTTCCCATCCTGGATGGGAACAGCATGTTACCGTCTACGACTTCTCTGGCTGCCATTAAAGTATCTCGCAAGAAAGAGAAGTCAGACTCCTTCCGTCCGGTCATAAGCCAGTTTTCGGAGGGCTCTCGGACCCCATCTAGTTCCGAGCATCATGGGGTGGGCGCCTCTGAAAAGTCTGGAGCACTCAACGAAACTCTAGCCGTGTCCAGAGCTGACGATGCAGACGTGACAGGCAAGGCGTCAGACCCGCCCACTGACAAGCGAGAACTGAGCGTGAATCCGCGAGATCTTGTAGTTGTCGGGATTGCGAGGGGCGAGCCGCTAATGGCCACAAATGTGCAAGAGGAGAGATCAACGAAAGTGAGCCGCGCTCATACAGAACTTCCCCACGCGCTGACGCGGGCACGTGCTCAGAAGAAAATTCGCAGACTCATCTTCTTGAGGGATTACCCAGACCAGAGTTACTGTCACAGGTAGTCAGGACTACGACTTACTTACGTGCTCGGGACATAGGAACTCGCACCTTTCGGTCATCTGTCAAAGCTCCTCTGATGTACTATCAAAAGCTGTCGGCGCGTGACCTGTGACAGACAACGTAGGTAGTAAGCACATCTTTCTCGTCAGGTTCCATCTAGAGCAGGTAGCCCTACATTTAACTTGGGTTCTGACGGGTACATTACATACCAAATGTGGCTAACGACCAGTGGTGTACATTGCTGTGTGTGACATAAATTACACAAAGTCAGATTATTGAGATAACATGAAAACCATGAATTTTGCACTGAGGCTATGACACCATTGAAAATTCCATCATAGCAGTCTCAACAGCAGCTTAGGTCGATGCAGATTGTAGAGATATGTCTCCGCCTGTGAACATGAGGATGAACTAGAAAACAAGAGCAAGTGTGTGTGTGTGTGTGTGTTAGATACTTCTCTTACCGGAGAAGAGAAAGGGTGAGAAAAAGAGGAGGTAGAAAGAGACGAAGTTTGTGTGTGTGTGTGTGTGCGCGCGCGCCCACAGTCTCTGAGAAAGAAACGAGCAGAAAAAGTCGACTTATTTGTTAATGCGCGTCTGCAGAGGTGCGTGCGTATTTTATTCCTCGGCATTTGCTGATTATGTACCGAAGGGTTACAAACTCATGAATATTTAGCTAGATTCGTTTCTTTGTGGCTATGCATGAGACACGCCTTGTACACAGGACTACGAAAAAATGGCATCGATCACTCTGCCTGTCTAATATCACTTTCCTGCGACATGCAGTTCTTATGAACTCGTCTGATATTTCTTGCCTACAAATACAAATTGACGAGATTATCATATTTCAATGTCTGGAGGGTGCCTAGAAGACCCTTTACCCCCCCCCCATATTACCTATTTACAGAGGAACATTATAGAAGGTAGACAGGAGAACCCGCCCAACCATAGCGGGTTGGGTGTTTATTTTCAATACGCATGATCGCACACAGAAAACAACAAACACCCTTCGAGATGACAAGTCGACGTAAGTAAAACGTAGAACAATTTACTTACCATGGCTAGTGAGTACGCACACTTAATTCTTATCCTGTCTTTAAAATCGTTTCCCATCCGTGTACCAGCCTCAGGCAGGGACATTTTTTCCAGTTGGTGTTGTTGTCTTTCGATTTCGAATAAAAGCGATGTGCGTGTGGCGACTGATTTGCTGGACAGAGGCGTACTTCACCTGAATGAATTTGTGTGGGCTTATGTGTGTAGGCATTTAGAATTTTTTTATTTTAGGAAAGGCCGATAGCTTTTCAGGGGAATATACTTCCATCGCTATCATCTGGAGTTTATGCGCGCTAAGGTCTGTTTACACGCCATTATTGGGTGTTTACACACATTAAACGTTGTTGACGCCTTACCATCAGATGGCAACACACACTAAATTATGTTTAGTCGCAATCGCACGCTGAAGGTTTGTTTACGTGGCATAATTAGTGTGTATGACCCCCAAGTGTGCTCAAGCGCTATGATAAGATTAGGTGTACACCCGCTACTGCTGTGTTCACACGCCATACTATTTTATGTAAAGTGTGTACACCTATAGTAAACGTATGTTTCCTCTTTCGTGCAGAGTTAACTATTCTTGCTATAGAATGATTGCACACACAAACTTAAGGATTTTCTCTTGGATTTTGTTTAATAAAAATCGTTCCACATCATGTTTACATTACTCATCATTCCCAGGATACATAAATATACATATTACATTTGCCAAAGGAAAGAAACGAGGTAACATGTTGTGCCGACCGATATAATTGTGTGCACAGGATGGAAGCGTGACTAAAGAACGCATGAGACCAGCTACAGGCCGCTGTGCTCCGGGTGAACCATGAAAGACACGCTGCACTCAAAGGTCGCTCCGGCCTCCAACAAGACAGGGGAGACGACTTTTCCAGCCTCCACACACAGCATGTGTCGCCATCCATCGTCGTCAAAGTCCGCCATCTCTCGGGCCTTATCCTCCCAGGGATTCCAGACAACTGCAAAGGGCAGTCTGACGACATTATCTGCTATCCTGAACATTAAATCATTATCTGATTCTAGCGGATATCGTCTTCCCCTTCCAGCACGAGACCCGCTTTCTCTTACCTCATCCTCACACACTTAATTGGCAATGAAGTGTTCGTTAGGTTAACTCCCAAAGTTCTGCAAATTCTGTAAATGAAGGAACATGTTTATTATGCAAATATATGAGCCTAAACAGACATACCAACGTCAGGTAGATTGGAGGTTGTCATCTCCAGGCGCTGGCGAGCCCCAGTCTGAACAAACACAGTCTGTGGTGCGTTCTTGTATATCCTAAACATCGAACCAACAGGCTTTAGTGTTCAAATAATACTAATAATAATAATTTAGATGCCATTTATTCTACGTTGTGCAGCTCAATGCGCTTTAACATGATGAGGACCGGTAAATTTCCAGTATACAATACACTTACATCTCTGTACTCACTTGTTCACATACAATATCTACATACAGACTGGCAAATGCAGAGCCATTAACATACACGTGTAAATGCAGGCACGCGCGCGCACAGACACACACACACACACACACACACACACACACACACTGCCGCCACTAGTCTCGTGTCCTCTAGACTCCAAGAAGAGAGTTAAGATCATTAACTGTGATGTTGTGATTAGGTCCTGTGATCAAAATGATGAAAGGGTACAACATTTCAACACACTCTCTGACGTCTCGACAGTTTCCACTCAGCCGTGACAGTGCTACGTAGCATCAGTTACATCAAACGGAGATTGATCAGAGACATCTTAGCTGAAGTCCGCAAAGCATAATTAGAAACAAATCTGGACAGATATTGCAGTGTAAAAAAAAAATCTACAAGTAGAATATCGTCTCTGCGTATCCGAGACATTAGGTGCACCAACAGGCAACAGGACCTGTAGATGGTATCAGACTCGGAGGTAATTTAGATATTATTGTTTTTCGTGAGACTATATAGTGTATCTAATCGTTGGACCATGTAGCTGTAGCTTCCTATGGGACTAGTCCACTGAATAAAGTACTATACTTTATACCTTCCTCTTGTATATCTTTACCTGTCATAATTCTCGGCCAATGTCACCTGCTCCCTGTCTTCTGTAAACTCTTTGCCATCTTTTACCTGCCAAAACATAATTTACTGATCTCTTTTGACAAATATAACATCGTGTCTCACGGTCGCTTACCCAGTGCTACAAAAATTCTATATTACTGTACGCCATTCTTGGTTAAGGGTGGCTGGTAATGCCAACTATCTCTACTCTGAATCCTGTCCCAGTACGTTTACACAGTGCAGGGGACCCGGATGAGGGGCAGGAGGAGTCAGACAAATACAGTAATATAATTTTAATAAACAGGGCACCTGGACCCTCACCATGTCACACCGCACACTCGTGACGTACATCTACTACCTTGTCGTCGCACGTCACTTTCTGCATCATGCCGTGCAGCACCGACGTACGTCACAGCCTGTCACGCACCACTACATTCTGTCCACGTAATGCGTAGCCCCGTGTCCCTGTGGTCACACACTACGTCACGTCTCACCTTGTCGATGTACGTCACACCCCGCAGCCCAAGCACTCCTGCGTCCTTGATGTCCGGCACGCGCAAGTAGGTGTGCAGCAAACACGTGAAGTCTACGTTAGCACGCCCTGCCAACCAAACACGGCGTAACAATGAGGGACAAACGCCCTTCACCAAGACATCGCTACAATATTAGTCACGAGACAAAGCATGTAAAGGTGTACTGGTGTTATGAGACGGACAGTGCCTGAGAGACTGACAGTGCCTATGTCGTGAGACGGACAGTGCCTGTGTTGTGAGACGGACAGTGCCTGAGAGACTGACAGTGCCTGTGTCTTGAGACGGACAGTGACTGTATTGTGAGACGGACAGTACCTGTGTTGTTAGACGGACAGTGCCTATGTTGTTAGACGGACAGTGCCTGTGTTGTTAGACGGACAGTGCCTGTGTTGTAAGAGGTAAACAGTACCTGTGTTGTGAGAGGTAAACAGTACCTGTGTCAGTACCTGTGTTGTGAGAGGTAAACAGTACCTGTGTTGTGAGAGGTAAACAGTACCTGTGTTGTGAGAGGTAAACAGTACCTGCGTTGTGAGAGGTAAACAGTACCTGTGTTGTGAGAGGTAAACAGTACCTGTGTTGTGAGAGGTAAACAGTACCTGTGTTGTGAGAGGTAAACAGTACCTGTGTTGTAAGAGGTACACAGTACCTGTGTTGTGAGAGGTAAACAGTACCTGTGTTGTAAGAGGTACACAGTACCTGTGTTGTGAGAGGTAAACAGTACCTGTGTCAGTACCTGTGTTGTGAGAGGTAAACAGTACCTGTGTTGTGAGAGGTAAACAGTACCTGTGTTGTGAGAGGTAAACAGTACCTGCGTTGTGAGAGGTAAACAGTACCTGTGTTGTGAGAGGTAAACAGTACCTGTGTTGTGAGAGGTAAACAGTACCTGTGTTGTGAGAGGTAAACAGTACCTGTGTTGTAAGAGGTACACAGTACCTGTGTTGTGAGAGGTAAACAGTACCTGTGTTGTGGACGGCCAGCACAACGCGAAGAGAGTTTTCGTGCAGCTGTACAGTGTACACCAGCTCAAACCTGTAAGTCAGATGGTCATTAATAAACCAGACCCTGTAAGTCAAACAGATTGATAAAGCAAACTTACAAATCGGATATTGAGAGTTAAATCAAACCTCCAAGTCAGAGAATGATAAACTAGACCCTTCTAGTCACAAAGCGGTCAATAAACCTGACACACCTACAGAGATAGAAGTAAGGAAGGAAGAATGGATGGATGGGACGAAGGCAGAAAGAAATACAAAGATGAAAACGAACAAACTCTCAAAGGAGTGCTGTGCATGCAAACATATGTGCGAACAATGTGCAGTGGGTGCAGTCGGAACTAAGATGTGCGACTATGTGCCTGTAACGGGCCTCACTCAGCATTCCACATCTTGCGGGTCTCCTCGTCGTCTCTCAGGGTCAAGGTAGCTAGAACCGCGCCGGTCTCGTCCTGAAAATAACAGCAAAGTTCTGTTTATCTGATGTCTGGTGTAAATCTCTCACCCCAACCCTTCACCAATCCCCGCGCATTATCAGACGGCTGTACCCGCTGTCCGCCTTCTGTGATCGTAATTAGGAACCGGAGGTAGTGCAATCAACATATTTGCTTATAGGCAATCAGGCCATGACATCAGAGGTCGCATCTGGAGGTGGCCGCTCTGTGCCATGTCCATAACTATGGCCAGGGACCTTCACTGAATGTAGGTCTGTGACTATGGCTTTACAAGGCTCGCTAAGGCATCAAGGGCTCCTTGAGACCATAATTATGACATCAGTGCCTTGGAAGCAAACCAGCATCACGGTCACCCACATACACTCGCTTCACAGTTATAGCCCCTGAGATTCTGTCAAAGGACTTCCTAACCGACACGGCGTTTGTGAAACTATGCAGGGGTTGCATGGACGGCGGATGTCCACACACGTCTGTGTAGCGGTGCAAGCGACCGCACGTTTGTGCACGCGTCAATACGTCTTTCAAAAAATACTTTTGTTTCACTCGTCTGCGTCTAAGCGCTCGCATAAATATTTTTTGTGAGACTAGCTTTTCTTCCACTTTTTTCTGCAAAATGTCTAATATTGTTTTTACCCGTTAACAACAGCTACTGAAAACCTTTCTTCCACGCGCACACACACACAGAAATGATGGGAGAAAAGAAAGGATTGATAGGGAGATAACGGATAGGGAGAGTGAGGGAAGAGAGAGAAGGTGGATGACAGAGTGTTTTTGCCTCTCTCTGACAAGACACCTGCATTTTACTGTACCTGCTTAGGGGGATCGGCCAAAGTCCATCTCTTGATTCGTGCAAATCCATGTTGCGGACCAAGTGGCCAGGGTCCAAAGTGGGCTGTAACACAGACAGGTCCCATGTCCATTAACTCCAGTACATGTCGATTTGCCAACAAGAGAGAAGTTTAAAAGTCATACGTCGGTCATGGTGTACTACGATGACACAGTGTAAGTAGAAGACACAGTGACTACTCCAAGTATGTACTTGCAGACTAGCGCATATGTCGACACCAATGGATATAGATTAAATGTAGAAATTACAACTGTAGAAAAATGAAAGTTCCTCACGGAAGACGATCGGAATTCCTCCTCGAATTGCTTTCTTATTGTCGAAAACGCTCTTGGAACTGCAGGCAAAAATTAGTGCACTTTCAAAGGTGAGCAAGCAAACAAGCACATAGAGAAAAACACAGAGAGAAACAGAGATACAGAGAGAGAGAGAGAGAGAGAAAGAAGGGCACCTTCATCACACAGGAAAATGTCCCAGTAAATAAATGACATTTATGTGTATAAACACCTTGGTGGCCGAAAGGTCGATCTTTGCTCAATGATATCATCAGGTCAAGCACACAAACAAAACAAAACCTGACCTTGTTAATTATTCTCCCCTTCCCGTTTTGTATATTTGCTCCTGTTGATTTTTCCTTCTGTGCTATTTAAGAAGAGTGTTAGTGTATTCAGTAGGTATTGCTGTAATTTATGAAGTTGTAATACGTAACTCCCTTTGTTTCAACTGTTTTTTTCCACGAAGACATCGGTTACAATATTTAAATAACTGTCACCCGCCAGACACATGCTCACCTCACAAAAAGTTGTTCTACACCATTATGAATCCAGCTCAGGACCGTTGCTCCTGAAAATTATTTAAAAAAAAACAAACTCAAAAGTGTAAAAAAATACACATCTACACTTATATACAAACGCACAGTTGTACACACGCTTCGGGTATAAATGTATACCCTGAAGAAAGTAAAGGTAATATTAATAATCTAATGTAGAAAAACATTTTTATGGCTCCAATTAACTAAATGTTACGTTTCTTCAATGCACACAAAATGTCACTTTTGATAAATTTTTGTTCGCAGGCTTATTCTTTATTTGTGAGTAAAATATGTGAGAAGAAATCTAACATACACATAATTAAGACAAATAAGTTTTGTGTACATCGTCCTTTGTTTTCCAGGCAGCTATGGTGTTGTCTCAGTGACATGCCGTGTTTCAGATGACTGCGTGTAGGTAATCGCGAAAGTGAGGAAACGGGCTTCCGAAGGCACAACCCAGGAGCGCTCCTACCTGTCGAGAATGGGTACCTGACTCCATAGAGGGTTAGGGAACTTAAGGAAGCGAAGGAGAGAGAGGCATCACCCTCATATAAAGCCGGCGCTGACAAAAGTGAGAGGGCTCTAACATCTCACTCCTTAAAGGGGAGTGGACGACCTTTATTATTTTGGTATGGTCGATTCGACTAGGGTCAGTTCGTCTAACGGTCGTTTCGACTAAGGTCGGTTCGACTAAGTCGTTTCGTCTAACGGTCGAGTCGTCTATGAAATGCTATAGGACGCAGGCCGCTTCACGACAGCCAGCTGCCTCCTCGCAACTCTCACTTCAACTTTCGTTATAAGGTGCATCGGGGAGGGGGGTTGTCTTATGTTGTACCCGCCTTACGTGTGGTTGCACCCCTGTACGGCGCTGCGCTGGTTTCCATTAATTTGTTCATTCTGCAGGGACGTTTATTTGTATGTGTTATCTTGACTTTATTTTTGGCAGTGTTCGTCCTTTCTTCCTCTCTCTTACAATTGTCTTCCATCTTTAATAAAGGCGTGTTTTTTTTACTGTTCCCACGGGTGCGAGTCAATTTTTAAACTTAGGGACGGTTGGATGCGTCCCCGGCATAGAGCGTTTGAGTGCTTGTTGAGTCTGTGTGACAATTAACACTATTTACATGCTAGATTTAAATCGTTTATTAACATTCAAATCACTTCAATTTTTTTCAATTTCATGCGTCCTATAGATGACTCGACCGTTAGTCGAACCGACCTTAGTCGAACTGACCCTAGTCGAAACGACCCCGACCCTAGTCGAATCGACAGGGAACATTATTTTACCATAAACAAGAAAGCTGAGAAAAATGTGCTGATGGCAAGTCTACAATATTGTAATCATCATCCGGAACAGCTCACTGAAAGTAAAGCTTCTGTAGAATCACAAAAATCCCAAGGCACACGAACTTTTTCTGCGATTTTAATGTTGAAAAGGAATATAATTTCAAGTTTCAACAAGTTGTTTGCTTAGGCCTACAAATTATTCTGCAAGGTGAGCTTACCGTGTAGATGGATTACCACACGAGTTGCTTCCCCTCGCTCCAAAACAACGATGTCGTCGGAAGGAAACTTGCCACCGAACTGTACCTCCATCTTTAAGCAGACGACATGCGCCGTTTAACTTAAACGCTGGAAACTTCTGCCTGCCAGTCCCTAAAGAAAGGAAGAAAATATCGGCAGGGGAATGTGCTGCCTCCTTGGTCCCTGACACGCGTGTCGAGCCAGCTACTGGAACAGCAGCCTCGTTCTGACCTCGTACACGTGACACGTGTTAGTGCGCACGATGGCTCACAGTGTTACTGCAGCAGACGACGTTTTTAACGTGTAAGTACATGAACACCAAAATAATCATTTGATGTATTTAAATAGTGTTTATCATCTGAGTCTGAAGACAGGGCCCATGTCGTGGTCCCCGGTCACTTTTAACCCAAAACTACATCAGCTCAGCCATATCGACCTACGTCAAGAGATGAATCGATCGTGGATGACATAAAATACTGCCAACAGAGCCATGACTTGCTGGAACACTATACATGAACATTTCAAACTGTGATTTGGTTCCACAATTACAGGATTCTCTGAGGCAAGACCATTTAATAATACACACCAACAAATATTCTTCGAGCAGTGACACCTATTTAATATTAACCAGACGTCTACTGATATTAGATATGAACCACCGAAATAAAGAAGACATTTTTTTTCCAGGAGTGATTAAAGAAATTCGTCTTTATGCACGATTGTAACATTTCTTCCCTGGATGTGTATTGCCATGTGGTCTTGTCCCCGGCGGCCTTGTGTAATCACGTTAACGGAAAATGAACGTGTTGATAAATTAAGAATTTGGCTGTTGCGTCACGTACTTCCATCAGAGTAGTATGTTGCTACAATAAATGCTGGATACTGGATAAGATCGAAAAACGTAATCAAATTATCGTTGAATTATGCAAAGGACAAGAATGGTAGAGTGATCGTCAAAATTATCACAAAATTAATTCAACGAAATATTTGGCTTCAGTCTCTCATATATTAACGTTGACATAGGAGTATGTGCATTGACCACACACACACACACACACACACACACACACACACACACACACACACACACACATCGTTTAGTCGTTTGCTGTATAGTTTGCATCACTAAAAGTACGTAAGCAAACGACATCAAACGCTTTGGAAAAAAATGGAGCAAAAGGAAAAACGAATTTTAAAGCTGGGACACTCATAACCTTTAATAAACACAAGATTACGAGTATTTTCTAACGGTTGTACCCACCAAAGTGTATTTACAGTTTTATAATGTATATTTACAGCCCTTTCACACGCGCGCACACACACGCGCGCACACACGAGTGCTCGATGCTCTTGCAATATTATCTTTATGATGTACAGGTACTTCAGTCAGGATTTCCAGGTGATCTGTAACGTTAAGGTCTTCACGTGTTATATCAGGAGGTGTCTGCTTTATGCCATACATATGGACTAGTCATCAATCGTTATCATGAAGAAAGAACATTTTTATCACAGTCTAAAGTCATTCTCGCAGCAAATTTTACTCTTTCTACTGACGATAGTTATGGTTCAAACCACTATAGGGCTAGATGTTGGATTCGATAATTGTCTTCTTGCATTGTAGACATGTTGTCTCATCCGGTAACAATAGTTCTGTTAATGTGTCTTCATGGTGAGGCAGCACTTGCTGCTATCTGAATCTTGTGAGATGGTTTTCCGTTCGGGGCCCACACATCCCTCACGCATCCAGTTTTCTGTGAGCCCCAGGCGTAGTCATACACTGTGACCAGTTGTCGTCTGACTTCAGCGACAGGCTGTCGTCTGCTGAGTACGGCCGCTCTGACCCACACCCGGCAGCCGTTGCACACGACCTTCTCAACTTGAAGACGAACTTTTCGGTTTCCCAAGAGTCGGGTGGAGGACAGTCCAGTAGTTGACAAGGGCTGCACGCGACCCCACATGATGTGACGTCGAGCGCCGGCTCGTGTTTGGACGGCCACCTCAAGCATGACAGCCGCCTGTCCTGTCCTGTGGCCGTCCACCAGTGAGCCTGCTCGTGCACGTGCCATCCCACCCAGACAGTCTCGCCACTGTCCTGACGTCACCTCTGACCCTTTAGGCACAACGGCCAGTTTCCATGACGACCACTTGAGGTTGTTAAATCGGAAGTTAGTGTTGGGAACTTTTTCGCGAATCATCTTGCGTAATGTAGGACTGGAATTCGACTGAAATAAATAAAAATTGAATCAAAAATAAAAGTAAGAAAAAGTAATGCATGTGAAAATATGATGGTGATGACGACGAGGATGATGACGGGCTTGCAGGTAGATAGCCACGCGTACTCGACAGACTCACCTTTTTATCGAAGGATTTCGCTCTTGGCTTTTTCGAGGCCCTGCTCCCGATCTTTCCGACTTTGTGAGAGATTTTTCTCGCTTTACTGTTGGCTTTTTTCGCAGTTGTGGTAGCCTTCATGGAGTCGTCTTTCACAATGTCAGGCGCGGAGGTATCAGAATCTGCTCGGCGGAGAGTTCCGAAAACCCCATCCAGGTCCCGGTGCAGTGACTTCCGGCTGTCACGGGCACGAACCTCAGCTTCCCAGTTCTATATGACAGTAAGCACGTGCAAAGGGTTGGGAACTTTTCTTAGATACTCTTCTTTCTTACAGAAACAGAAAAGGGACGTGAAAAAGAGGAAGTGTGTGTGTGTGTGTGTGTGAGAGAGAGAGAGAGCTAGCTAGCTATCCAGAGACAGAGAAGAGACGAGACAGTGCTTTATTTCTATGAATAAGCGCTTACCCGCAGGAAGTCTGCACCCTTTTCACGGTAGCAGATAGCCATGATGACGTCACACAAAGTCGAGAACTCAGACAATTTGAGATGCTGACCATCAGTTATGTCCGCCATAGTGCGGAAAAAATCTGTGGACTTCGTGTGTGAATGAACCTGAACTCCGTAAATGCGAACACCCTGAAAACAACATGTTTGTCATTTGCATTCATCTGATGGCACGTTTGCAATAATTATAATTAGCACAGTTTTTCAGTGGGTGCAAGAGTCACTAGGTGTTGACACTTTCACGAAGAAGCACAAAAGTGACAACAGACATGTTGAAATCTGCGACGATGGCGTGCAATCCTTAGCTTTCGAGCGACAGTAAAAGTATCCTCATTTTTTTTAAAAAATAGACATAATAACTAAGAAGTTTACAAAAAGTATTTACAAGTGGATTACACCAGGGATATAATTCTGACATGTATGACAATAACTGCTAACCATTCCAGCAAGGAGGGTGCTCTCCTCTTTCCAGTCAATGTGCTCCTTGTTCTGGGCATCGTTTGGCGGGTGGGGGTAGGCGTCGCCGATGACAACCAGGACACGCTGAGATCCCGTCTGCCACCCCAGAGTTTGTCTGACTAGTCTCAACATCACCTCATAGGCCTCGGGGGTGTCCCCACCCCCAGTGGTACCCACGTTGTTGACGAAGTCGACCAGCTCGGGCAGGTTGTTGGTGAAGTCGATGTGCTTGGTCAGGTACAAACTCTCGGCGTCGCAGTAGTCGCCGTGAGCGACGACAGCTGTTGTGACGCCGGGGATGTCGGTCTGAAGTCGCTGCAGCATGTCGGAAATGCGGCCTCGCACTTCGGCGATGGCGCTAGACATGGACCCCGTAGTGTCGAAGGAGAAAACAACTTGAAGGGGACCGTTGGGTAACATGGTGGCCATGTTGAAAGCGTGATGACACTTGTACCGATAAAGGTTACCGTAAGAACAAATAAACCAGACGAAGTTACTTACTGTCTGCGTATGCAATTGTCTACTTGCGTGTTTCAAAAGCCGTTGATAAATAGAATCTTTTTTTGTATTTCTTTGTAATATAGACAGTGTGTATCAAATATCGTTTTTGAGAAAATTTTGCCTGTAACACACTTTCCCTCTTCCCTATTGCAAGTGTACAAAAACGTTTGTAAATACTACTTTGGTGAGTGCTTTTCTAGGCCTGCGATTGCTTCGGCAGATGCCTGGTTAGTGACTAGGCCGGCCAGCCAAGTCCGCTTATAAAGCGCATTCCCTCAACGCTTCGCGGAGTCGTGAGCGCGCGTAGAGATTATTGCTTCGCGGAGTTTTGACGGCAAATTTACTGTGCTTCGCGGAGTCTTGACCTCGATTTACTGTGCTTCGCGGAGTCAACGTTGGGTGATATCACGAACTTGTATCCGTTGTGATTCCTATACCAGCAAATTTCAGCCGCGAAAATTTCTGGATTTCTCAACGGGCTCCGCCATAGATAGTCATTACAATAAATAAATATTTTTTAAAAACCTTTCCGACGGACTGCTTTAATGAAAAAGCATTTCCTAACGTTATCAAACGGCATCATGAGGGCCAATATCTCGTCAAATTCTCTGATGACACTGCACTGCTCTCTCTCTCTCTCTCCTTAGCGGGCCAGTAGATACCCACGGCGTAGCTTTGGAAGAATTCATTGCCTGGTGCGATGACAATTTTCTAGAACTTAATGTGAGTAAGACGAAAGAGATGGTCTTTGATTTCCGTCGGAATTTTTCCCCAAGTCCCGTAAGTGTCATCCACGACAAGGAGGTGGAAATTGTTCCTGCTTTTAAATACCCGGGCTGAGCTGCACGACACGTTTCTAAACCTTAAAACTGTTCTAAAGAAGCAAAATCTGTTTTTTGCCATTTTGATGCATTGCATAAGAGCATACTAAATATTGTACTGACAGGAGGGAAAGTCAGACTTCAACAACTTTATCTTACTTAAAGCAGTTTTAGTTTTAAAAATGCTAAAATTTTGGTGTGCACTTTAAACTGATTATCTAAAAAGATTTAAGGCCTAAAAATGTTTAAACTTAGAAATGTGTTGTGCAACTGGCCCTTGGGCACCATCTTCGACAGGCGACTTTGCTGGGATGTCAACACTCAAACTCAGCAGCGCCTCTTCCTTCTCCGGAAGCTGGAGTCTTTCTCTGTCTCCCATCAATTTCTTCAGCTTTTTTTTATAGATCGCACATAGAGAGCGTGCTGTCCTTCTCGTTTATCTGTTTCTACAACAGTTTATCGGTGAAGGACAAGAGCAGCCTACATCGTGTGGTATCCACCTGCTCCAAAGTCGTTGGGACAGCTCAGAGTACTCTTCAGACTCTGTATAACAGGCAGAAACTTCTGATGACTTCGTGATGACAGGCACGTCCTGTCGAGAGAGTTTGTCCAGCTCCCATCGGGCCGCCGATTTTGTGTACCTGCATACAGGACCAACAGACTGCGGCTGTCATTCGTTTTTTCGGCAGTGCGTCTCTTGAATGGTGTTGTGCGAATGAATGAAAGTATTATATTATCTTATCTAATCTTTATGGACGGATTTCCGCGCTTCGCGATGAGCCAGCCATAGATATATATATGTGTTATTAATTAAGAATAGTTTTATGAAGTGGACTGCTGTCTGCTATTAGTAAAACGAGATATGTCTTCGGCAGTTTTAACTTGAAGTACCTGGAAAGGGACATAAGTGCAGAAGTGGTGCTGTAGCATTTAGTAAAGATGAACAGAAGATAATAAAGAACATTAAGATGTAACGGCCACAAAGGGATACCAAGTGTTCGCGTGCCGGCGTTCGTAGAGGAAGATCAATAAGAATGGTGCACTAGTGTGACGTATGCACTGTTTGGTGTTGACGGCTGTCAATGTTGTGAATGGTGCACTAGTGTGACGTAGTACGCTGTTTGGTGTTGACGGCTGTCAATGTTGTGAATGGTGCACTAGTGTGACGTAGTACACTGTTTGGTGTTGACTGCTGTCAATGTTGTGAATGGTGCACTAGTGTGACGTATACACTGTTTGGTGTTGACGGCTGTCAATGTTGTGAATGGTGCACTAGTGTGACGTAGTACACTGTTTGGTGTTGACTGCTGTCAATGTTGTGAATGGTGCACTAGTGTGACGTAGTACACTGTTTGGTGTTGACGGCTGTCAATGTTGTGAATGGTGCACTAGTGTGACGTAGTACACTGTTTGGTGTTGACGGCTGTCAGTGTTGTGAATGGTGCACTAGTGTGACGTAGTACACTGTTTGGTGTTGACGGCTGTCAGTGTTGTGAATGGTGCACTAGTGTGACGTAGTACACTGTTTGGTGTTGACTGCTGTCAGTGTTGTGAATGGTGCACTAGTGTGAGGTAGTACACTGTTTGGTGTTGACTGCTGTCAATGTTGTGACTGGTGCACTAGTGTGACGTAGTACACTGTTTGGTGTTGACTGCTGTCAATGTTGTGAATGGTGCACTAGTGTGACGTAGTACACTGTTTGGTGTTGACTGCTGTCAGTGTTGTGAATGGTGCACTAGTGTGACGTAGTACACTGTTTGGTGTTGACTGCTGTCAGTGTTGTGAATGGTGCACTAGTGTGACGTAGTACACTGTTTGGTGTTGACTGCTGTCACTGTTGTGAATGGTGCAGTAGTGTGACGTAGTACACTGTTTGGTGTTGACTACTGTCAGTGTTGTGAATGGTGCACTAGTGTGACGTAGTACACTGTGTGGTGTTGACGGCTGTCAGTGTTATGAATGGTGCACTAGTGTGACGTAGTACACTGTTTGGTGTTGACTACTGTCAATGTTGTGAATGGTGCACTAGTGTGACGTAGTACACTGTTTGGTGTTGACGGCTGTCAATGTTGTGAATGGTGCACTAGTGTGACGTATACACTGTTTGGTGTTGACGGCTGTCAATGTTGTGAATGGTGCACTAGTGTGACGTATACACTGTTTGGTGTTGACGGCTGTCAATGTTGTGAATGGTGCACTAGTGTGACGTAGTACGCTGTTTGGTGTTGACGGCTGTCAATGTTGTGAATGGTGCACTAGTGTGACGTATACACTGATTGGTGTTGACTGCTGTCAGTGTTGTGAATGGTGCACTAGTGTGACGTAGTACGCTGTTTGGTGTTGACGGCTGTCAATGTTGTGAATGGTGCACTAGTGTGACGTATACACTGTTAGCGACGCTTGTTGATCGTAAGTGAGAATCGTAGCGGATAATTAATTAACGGAAGGGTTTTGGAGGTTAAAATTTACAGGTTAGATTTATATCGCCTGTATCTACCGATATATGAAAACTTCGAAAACCATTCAGGTTGGTCTTTAACTGTTCAAGCAACTGCTTTCGCCTAGCATCAACCCTAATTACACTTTACATAAACACGTTGCTTGGATTTACCGACAAAAAAAAATCAAATATTCTATTTTCATTAATTTCACCATTTGATAAGCTTTATTACTTCAAATCTATAATTATGATTTACTAATATGTTTGCTGTCAAGCCTGTGCAAATTGTCCCATGTGTTATATTCTTCTATATTTATTTCTCATCATTGAAAATGGTAGTGATGGGAAGGTAAGGAATTTAATGTTTGCGATTTTTTCTCACTAAAGATAAAAAGAATTCAAAATAAAGAATTCTTTACCATAATCATATCTCTTATCACACAACTGACAGCAACAAAACTATCCAGTAAAAATGCACATGCCTTTATCACACAAAGGTCAGATTTAAAAGTCGACATGCAAATTGTCACATCATGACAGTTATTGTGACTAAAGTGTAACTAGCTTCGCATAAAATGCAGATTTAGGTGCATGTTCGTACTGGTTTGTTTCATTTTTAAATTTGTTTGCATAACTCAATAATACGACTTCAATAATAGGCCTATCAATAAATGCACTGTGGGTGACGAGGTTCGTTAATTAGACTTGTCTGGTCTTTCATGGTTATTAAAGCTAGTTTATTCTTTTATGTTTGTTACCCAAAATGTTCTTCGTTCATCTCTGTATCGACACCTGTACTTAGACTCCTGAAGGACGATGTTGGAGAGTCGTGCTGGGTGAACCAGATCAGCTTAGTTGTGACTGTTAACATTCTGACCACTGTGTTTAATCAATCAGTACTCAAGTTGTGTCTCTATATATGAGGAGACGAATTAATTGTCATTTTATACTATTAAAATAGTTATTATTATTTTAAGGAGTGATAAAGAGAAATTAAATTACATGTCTTGAAATAACTGAGCGAGGTTTGTTCGTTTAAGAGTGCATGCAAGAGAAAGAGAGAGTAGTGATGAAAGCAATGTACAGGTGAGAGTGATTGAACAAATTTCCGATGTCTCTAATAGTTCTTCCCATTGTCAACATACATTAATACTTACTCCATCACTCAAGTACTCACTTACTCGATCAGTCACTAATTTTCTCAGTGTTTTAAGTGAGTGAGTGAGTGAGTGAGTGAGTGAGTGAGTGAGTGCCTTGCGACAGTAGCGTGGCAGGTCCTGCCAGAACGTGTCTTCAAACTTTTTATCGAGGGTCTTCACCTTAATCTCTAATTATTGGCTATCACGATGTCACGAAACCCCGAGATAGTTCTTATCATTACATTTGAATAAGTGGAAATCTCGTTTGTAGCAAACAAGTTGAATATCAGCAATCCTTGCAACACAGTTATAGTATATCGCTTGTGTTATCTAAATCTCAGTGAGCTGAAGACATAATATGTTTTATGAAGAGATCGCTAAAGCATGAGCATAATATAAATAGTTTCACAAGAGGGAAAAGGTTTAGAGAGGGTGGTATTCCCAATAAGTCGAACGCAAGTTACCCTATTGGCAATGATCGTGTAAGTTGGGAAGTTTATTTACTGAGTGCATTCACTCGGGTGACAATGATTAACTGCTGCTTGTTTTTTTCTCATCCAAATAGTTAATCAATCCAAAAAGAAAGCCTGCCAAAAGAGCTGTTATTATAATTTGAGTGTTCCTGTGTTAGTCAGAATGATATCTCTGTGGTTCAGACTTCTTTTTTAACACTCTGTGTTGAGCTCAGTGAATAACCTGTTTCAGCACTTCGATATACAGTCGCAAAGAAGGATGAACTGCTTCTTTTTCTTATCCGGAAGCTGAAGTCTTTCTTTGTCTCACAGAGATTTCTTCAGCTGTTCTATACACCCAATATGGAGTGTGTGCTGTCTTTCCCGTTTATTATTTTTACAAGAGTTTACCAGTGAAGGAAAAGAGCAGCTTATATTATGTTGTATATTCTTTATCCAAAATTTCTGGGGCAGCCCAGAGTGATCTTCAGACTCAGTATAACAGCCAGACACTTTTCAGTGTCTGAAATTCTTCGTGATGACAGGCATGTCCTGCCAAGAGAATTAGTTGTTCAGTCGGGCTAACAATTGTGTGTACCTCAGTACCTGCATGTAGGACCAACAGACTGAGGGTGTCCTTCATTTTTTCGGCCGCTGCTGTGTACGAATAAATGTAAATCATATGTTAACCTGAACCATGATTGCATGAGAATCTATTTGGTGCGGCGGATATGATTATGTTGTGGTATTATTGTTTTGTATTTGTACATAGAGCTGCATCTAACTGCCCTCTGGAATAAAGACGTTTCACCTTAACACACAATTTATTATTGTTGCTTCTCTCTTATTTTTCTTAACCGACCGAAAACAATTTTTAATATAAGTGTACGCTTATGTGTGCAGAACATGTGTACAGAACGTATGTACAGAATCGAGTTAATAGTAGTACACAGTACACAGTACACAGTACACAAAAGACATCAGATGCTGACGCGAAAGATAAAAAGAAAGCACGGAAGAAAATGAATGAGAAACGTTTGTGTTGTGCGAGAAACGAGAGAAGTAAATCATAAAGAAGAAAGTAGATTTAACAATAAGTGGAAATGTTGAAAACAAAAAGTAGTTTGTTTATTATTGTGGATAAGTACTTTTATGAATTACATGTTATCAAAAATTTATTTACGCTTTAAAGCATATTTATTACAAAACATGCAAAGCACAAACAAGCAAAAGAACACTCGCAAACAGACACACACACATACATACACACATGCGCGCGCACGCACATACACAGGTAACCGCACGTACACACCAAGTCGTCTACATATATAAACCATGATAAATCAAATCAGTTAATACGTATTGGTGACAACAACAAATGGTGAAGATGCAGAAAGCGAAGTAGTGTGCTCCAATAACTTAATTAAATCACACGAAACCAACTAACACAAAAGTTACTAATGTATAGTGTTGTTTCAAATGATTATAGTACAAATGATTACTTGATTTGATTTTGATTGATCATCATTTTCTCACCTCGACCTGACAGTCAACCTGTTCAATATTCCTTACATTCTGTTCACAGACACTTGTATTGAAGTTGACTAAAGTTAGGCTAGGCTGTCCAGAGTCATCCATCAGGCAAATAAAATTATTGATACAATACAGCTGCCACTTTCTGACTGAATGCAGTCGGAAAGATGGTATATAACATCATTTCAGACTAAACACACTCTCTCAATACCAAATTTCAGCTGTTGCCCTCAGGCAGGCGCTACAAAGTGCAACGGGTGCGAAAACCTGCTAGCAGAGGTCCTTCGTGCCAGCAGCCATCACCATCCTGAATAAAAGGCACAAGCTTGTAGACCTACCATATTACCTTTTAGGAGGCTCATCTGTATGTGTGAGAGGGTGTGTAGGTGTGCATGCGTGCTGAACGTCGTTTTGGGTAGGTTTTGTATGTATATATATATATATATAATGCTTATTTATGTTATGTTTGTATGTGTGTAGTGATTGTGAGCAAAGAAAAATTTCTGTCTTGGACTGCCTTAGACAGACAATAAAGTTTGATTTGATTAAAAGAAAAAACAAGTACGTTCCGTTCAGGAATATCCACATAGCAATGCGCACTCGAGCAATATTTCAGCGAGCACCATAAGCAATGTTCATGGTAGACCGTGGAGGCAACACCCGTACTTTAATCTACTGCTTGCTTTGACTCTGTTAACACCCCTGAAGTCACTGGTAGATTGCGGAATGAATGTTCAGCTGGGAACAAAGCTGTGCCAGGTGACAAGGGAATGCTCAGTCGAGGACAATGCAGTATTTAGCACAGTGCCAAATGTATGTTAAGTCAAGATCCATAGGAAACAATACCTGTAGGCGTCTCTGACACGGTTCAGAAGTATTTTCAGGCTTTTGGCATAAAAGAGGAAATAAACTTCCTTTCTATGAAAGTCTTCATGGTGAAGTACCAGCTATCTGAATGCTGGGAGATGACTTGCCGTTTGATACCCACACATCCCTCGAGCATCCAGTTTTCTGTGAGCCCCAGGCGTAGTCATACACTGTGACCAGTTGTCGTCTGACTTCAGCGACAGGCTGTCGTCTGCTGAGTACGGCCGCTCTGACCCACACCCGGCAGCCGTTGCACACGACCTTCTCAACTTGAAGACGAACTTTTCGGTTTCCCAAGAGTCGGGTGGAGGACAGTCCAGTAGTTGACAAGGGCTGCACGCGACCCCACATGATGTGACGTCGAGCGCCGGCTCGTGTTTGGACGGCCACCTCAAGCATGACAGCCGCCTGTCCTGTCCTGTGGCCGTCCACCAGAGAGCCTGCTCGTGCACGTGCCATCCCACCCAAACAGTCTCGCCACTGTCCTGACGTCACCTCTGACCCTTTAGGCACAACGGCCAGTTTCCATGACGACCACTTGAGGTTGTTAAATCGGAAGTTGGCATTGGGAACTTTTTCGCGAATCATCTTGCGGAATGCAGGTTTAACGTTGGACTGAAACAGAATGAGAAACAAAAGTAGTAAATGATTAAGCTGTATTGATAGATCATTTAAAAATCCCCACACCGTTGTCAACCCCTGAAATATTGGTGCGATGTAATCAATGTCGGTAACAACATTTTGAAGGGTGTGAACAAGGTCTATACCAGAAGTGAATACCCTGACAGATAAACCGTGGAATAAGTATTGAAACTTAGTCTAGCACATGTTAGGCCCACCTTTTTAGCAAAGGATTTTGCTTTTGGGTTCGTGCTGCTCTGAGGCCTGCTCCTCATCTTGACAGAAGCAACTTTTGCGGAGGCAATTCCGTGAGACGGTTTTCTCGCTGTACCGACGACTTTTCTCGCAACTCTGCTGGCCTTGACGGGTGTAGTCTCCATGGAAACATCTGTCGCGGAAGCATCGGGGTCACATGGGCGAAGAGTTCCGAAGACCCCGTCCAGGTCACGATGCAATGACTTCCGGTCACCACGAGAACGAACTTCTGCTTCCCAGTTCTAGGCGACAACGTGGATGTTTTTATGTCAGAATACACGAAAGTGAAAGGAATTTCAAACAAGATAATAAACGGATGAGATTGGGGATGAGGTCATGACGAAAGATTATATTCGTGGAGAATACAATTTTACTAACGCAAGACAGACAATTACAAAGCAAGTTTAGCATACACAGCTGATTCACAAATTCATTTTTTTAGCACTGGGAAATTCTTTACATATTATCAGAACACGTCAGCATTTGACAAAGTAGACGAGGAGTGAGGTAAGAGAGTCTTATTACCTGCAGGAACTCGGTTCCCTTCTCACGGTAGCAGATGGCCATGATGACATCACACAATGTTGAGAACTGCGACAGCTTGAGGTGTGAACCACCAGTTTCGTTGGCCAAAGTACGGAAGAACTTAGTGGCCTTGACGTCCTTATCGACCTGAACTGCATAAATGCGAACCCCCTGGAACAGGTTTTATCAGTGTCAGATACAAACATGTGCTCTGTGTACCACAAATGTGAACCATCGACCTTGGGATGATCATTTCCATTATTAAAAATTAGGTTCTGTTAAAAAAATTGTAGCTCCTTACTTACGAAAACATTCAGAATTAACAGTAAGTCAAAACTAGAATCACTAGATTTCAAAGTAATGTTCCCGACATATGATTACATTAAACGGAATGAATACTATGAACGAGAAAAGAGATTTAATGGTGGAAGTGAAATGGTGACAATAGCAAATTTACCATTTCAGCCAGCAGCTTGGTTTCCTCCTTCCAGTCGATGTGCTCCGTGTTGAGAGGGGAATCTGGCTGATGAGGAATGGTGTCGCCTATGAGAACCAGAACTCGCTGGGATCCCGCCTGCCAAGTCAAAGTTGTCCTCACCAGCCTCAGCACAGCATCGTAGGCTGCCAGGGCTTCAGTGCTTCCCATAGTGCTTCCCACATTGTTGACAAAGTCGACCAGCTGCGGCAAGTTGTCGGTGAAGTCAATGTGCTTGGTGACGTAGGCACGCTCGGCGTCTTGGTAGTCACCGTGAGCGACAACGGCTGTTGTGACGCCGGGGATGTCGGACTGAAGTCGTTGCAGCATGTCGGAGATGCGGCCTCGCACTTCGGCGATGGCCCCAGACATGGACCCCGTGGTGTCGAAGGAGAAGACAGCTTGAAGGGGACCGTTGGGTAACATGGTGGCCATGTTGAAAGTGTGCAGAACAGATCGAGAACTTGCACTGATCGAAGCAGCAGTTTTTTTTTTGTAAGAAAATCTGAAAATCCATTTATTGTATATTTGAGGCAGCATATTCATCCCATCCCCCATTCTCTCACTCTTTGTGTGTGTGCTCACCAATCTCTCTCCCTATATATATATATATGTGTGTGTGTGTACATTGGAGTCGTCTAGGAGACCATCCCTTTAAGGTAAATGCCTTTTCTATTGGAATACCCTTTCTTTGATTTATTTTCTTCAGATTTGATAAGCCTTTAATGAGAAGCATAAAGTTTTTTTTTAATAATATAGATAAACCGATTTATTGACCAATGGCCTATAATTAGTTCACTGCCAATGGAAGAAATGCGCAATGTAAGTCCTGTTTTTATTGATGTCTTGAAAAAAAATACTAACCTTTGCCTATGTTGTTATGTTGTTTTATACAGATAAAACTTCAACCACTTTGATTTGACTTGCAAGTGTGTAAGTGCAAGAAGTTTGGCGCATCGCCTGCGTCTTGAAGTTTCCTCTATGAGGTGTGGGCAGCGTGTGAATTACGATAGGCAGGCAGCCAGCTTTATATGCACATCGTCACATGATCGATAAGTTTTATAGACATCGTCACGTCATCGATAAGCACAGCGCTTCGCGGAGCTCGCGTGCGCCAAAAAGCGGGCGAACCGGTTGCGCAACCCGCAGGCGCATGTCTTTGCTTCGCGGAGTCTCGTGCGAGGTTCACCTCGCTGTTCTCTCTGTTGAGATCAAAATAATGGCTTGGATGCTGTACAAACGCTTACAATTTTGCTTCAATTAAACGCCATCCTCACGCGATAGACTGTCCCCCTGACCCCTCTAACCGTTTGACCATTACACAAATCTTAGAAGGTTCAGAATAGAGAAACTGTCACTGATTTATAATAAGTCTGGACGTGACTACTGTATAGTACGCAGTGTGTATACCATGGTCTGAACATTGTCACTGCGTTATTCTCCAGATATTTTTTTCACCTCTTTAATAACATTTATTCCTGCTTATCTCTCCTTAAAGGAATCAAATAAAGTTGCTTGTGTTTTTTTTTATGGATGAGATATCGGTTTCCTTGATTGTGGCGTACGACCAAAATCGTGTACGTACACAACTCTAGGACAAGTTTCATAGCCTTTGAATGTTTTTTTCAGGCCTCCGGTGTTCTTGCCAGCTTTTCGGTTATGTTACAGATTTGTACAGGCTGCTGAATGGTTGAGTAGTAGATCACCAAGCGAAGCAAACCACAGACCTCTCTCTATGTGTAGCAAACCTTTCCCGCCTACTCGTTACTGAAGAGTTACATCCCTTTTAACGGCGTGCTGTGTGCTCACCTCCCTTGTGTGCAACATGGCTAGCATTTCGAAGTCGCGCTTTGCAGTTCTGCGAATTGAAGATGATGAAGAGGAAGTGAGCACGGGTGAAGGAAACGCAGGAAATAAAAATCACTCAAATTCTTTGGCAGCCAAAAAGAAGAAGAAAAAGAAAAAAAAGGAGGATGACGAGGTATAAAGCAGTGACATCTGTGGTCGCCTTATTAAAACGGCAGTTCGGTTTAGTCTATAATAATACGGGTTTTTGATAATATAGTTGCTAACCATAAAACCAATATTTTGTCTTTAGCCAAAAATATTTAAGTTTACAAGTTAACTGTTGACCCAGAAATAATCTTTATGCGAAGGATGTGCTTGCCTGACAGTGACACAGGCAGTATGATAACAGCTAACCAGCATGTCAGAATCGAAAATAAAAGTAATGGAATATGTAGCTACCTTTATTACGAATATTGTAACAGTGGAGAAGTAACATTTTAGACCTCATTAAACCGTAGCATTTCATTAATCGGTGTTCTGCTAATTTCTAATTTAGAGTTCTTATCAGTCTTATTTGTGTTGTACATTCAGTTGTCAATTTTCAAAATGTATTTCTGGTCTTATCAAACTTTAGATGCATGTAGATTATCATGATTAGTCTGTACATTGGTAATACCTTTGCAAAATAATATGCTTACCTACTTGTATAGGTGAAGAATATGAGCTACATAATATAATAGATGAACAAATAGTTAATTTCATACAGTTGCATCTCACCACAGAAAACCTATTAGTAGTAGTAGAAAGAGGGTCTTCAATAATAGATGCACTGATTCTTTGGGTTCAGTTTGGTTCACCTGCTTATGTGTGGGTCTCCCCTTATATGTGTAATAATTTTGACATCTTCATTCAGTTCCGTTTATTTGTCAGGATCTTCGTAACATGGCCTTTGGCAGGCAGCCAGGTAGAATCCATAAGAATTCTGGAAGTGAACAGCAACGTGGTAAACCAAAAGAAGGCGAAGGGTGGGATGAGTGGAAACTGCGTGACACTGAGGTTTGATACTTAAATTATGCTTGTGTGATCTGTTTAAGTGCATTTTGTTAGATGATACTTCATAAGCTTATCTTTCAATTTATGGAAATTCCATATTTCCTATTATGATTATTGAGGATCTCTTGATAAAAAAATGTGTTTATAATTAGTTGTTTAGTCAGTCAGCCCAATGACACATTGCATTGTATATAAGCTATACTTCATTTTATATATACTTCAGTTGACTTTTGATGGTTTTGCATAGAAAGCTTCTTTTGATGCATCTTCATTTTATGGTCAGATCATGTCTGTTCAATAGAATTTTGTGCTGAAGAACTTGCAAAGCCTTTTAATAAATGTAAAATGTAGAATTATGCCAAAAATATGAAATACAACAAATCTGAAATGGTGAACAGCTATTTAGTTGGAAAATTAGGGATAAAGTGTGCTTCCTTATTCAGAACTGTTATCTGTACTAGTCTGGAAGGCACCTCTGGCACCTCTGAAACAATTGTTTCCATATGTCTCATTTATAGCTCTTTAAACTTAAAGCCAGGTTTAAATAGTTTATCTTTCTTAACCAGACTGATCCACTTTAAATTAATGAAAATGATGTTGGTATCCATATCTCTTCTTGCTTATTGCATATTTAAATATTAAACTCTTACAAGTAAGTGTTATGAGTAATAACATTTATAATTCTAGGATTTTAATCTGTTCATTTCCTCTCAGGCTGTGCAAGACATGTTTGAGAAAGATATGCAGCAGGCCATCTTTGAGAGCAAGATGACTTTCGAACAGCAGCAACAACATCAGCAGGTTTGCTTTAAAGAATTAAAATGGCTGCTGGCAACCTGATCTAAAATGAATACTTTTGTGAGGTCAGGCATGATTTTGAGATGTGCACATTGTTGTGTGTGACAGGGACATTGTTAGAAACATCATCATCAGTCCTATAGCCCTGATTGGCCTAAGGGGACACCTGACTGTTGGCCATAGGACAATATTGCCACTAATTCTTACTTACTTTCTCGGTTCTCTTTTCTCACTGTGCTGTTCCCAAACTATGCACATACCATGTCAGTTTGCATCTCTTCTTTGTGTATAGGAAGTCTTTATAGGGTTTGCGTCTAGTTATTTGTGTTGTTCTTTTTCATAGTTTCTCATTGGTGATGTGGACTTGTAGGAGATATTAAGGATCCTCTGTGGACTGTATTCTCATTTGCATGTCTGTTGTCAGAGTCCAAGTCTTGCGTGTATATTGAAGACGGAGATTTCCCTGATTTTTGTGGTGATGTGAGATGTCATCATTCCAGATGTACTTCAGTTTTAAAAACATTTCTGTTGTCTGTACTAGTCTGGAAGGCACCTCTGGCTTTGAACCTTTGTCTGAAACAATTGACCCTGGGTATTTAATTGAAACTGCATACTTTTTAGTTACATGCTCTTCATGTCTGTGCTGATGTGCCTTTTTTTCTTTGGGTGTGATTGTGTGTTTCAATGTATGCATCTTATCCAGGGCAAGAAAATGACAGAGGGCCAGGAAAAAACAAGTGCACCTGTAAATGACAACAAAAGTGGTAAACAGAAGAAGAAAAAGAAGACAGGCAAACCACAGACAATGAGTTTAGAAGAGTTCAAGCAAATGCCTGCAGAGGTTACCCAAAACAGTGATGATGGTGCATACACTTGAATTCTGCACATTTTTTAAAACCTATCTATATCAAAGAGATGTGATAAAAATGTGATTTATCTTTTCATTATTTGCTGCTAATGATTATACATCTGACATAAATGTTTGCATAAAGAAATCTTTTGTTTACAAATGTTGACACATAACTACTCATTACAAAACATCAAGGTAAACATGGTAAACACCAGGGTAAAGCATCTTGTCTCTGTAGTTATGAGATGGCGTTCAGAGTCGGGGGAGATCTTGCTTTACTCTTGGAAACATAGTTATAAAACCGGAGCAGATATTCCTTGGGGGTAAAGTAGCATAAACCAGCATCCACATGGTTCTGGACCATGCTTTATAGCTATGGTAACAAGAATGTTTTCCTTGATTTAACCTTGGCAACAATTTACCCTTTGATGAATGAATGAGGCTCAATAGAAGATTTATTTCTTTTTGTCACCTACTAATTTGAATATGCTGGCAACAGCTTTTTTCAAACCTTTATCTTGAGAACATGGCAGGAAGAGTTTTCTGTATAAGAATAGTAATGTTAATTCTATAGTGCCATTCCCCCCCCCACTAAGGCAGGCTGAAATAGCTCTACAAAAACAACACACATAATAACATTAATGTGATAGAGATGGTCCACTAGATTATCAAAGCTGTTTTGTATTTCTACGTTTGTATATAAATTTATACTATGTTGCAAGAGTATCAGTTGATGTATACTGTTTTCTTTGAAAATAATGAGAATCTTTTTCCCATTTTGTATTCCAACAGGCGTTTAGAAAGAATGTAGGACAAGGGAGATAAATGGCACTTCCCATTTACATGCCACTAACAGACCAGAACCGCAGAAATGATAAAAAATATTATGTGCCTGTAAATTATGCTCATTTCTTACTTGCCTGCTGGTGAATGGCCTTATCTACTTAATAGCCAAACATTTTTGTGCTGTAAACGTAAAGCAATTTTTTTTTTTTGGCAGAGGAGGTAACTGCAGATCCTGCTCCACCACCAGTACACACGCGATTACCCTTGGTCAACCAGGATCCTCACTACTTTGAGAACTTAAAGACTGATGCAGAAAAGATAGTACAAAAAGAACGCATACAGGAGGAGTATAAAAAGGTAAGTTAGAGAGATACACTGGTGCAAATAATCAAATAGGTTTAAAAGTAAAGAATATTTCATTAAGTGTCAAAAGCTTACGAGCTCATTTACTGAGACTTTTTATTCCATATCAGAGCAGGTGCTCTTGCAGTTTAGTCATACATTTTACATGTGAGAGGCACTATTTCTACTATTTTAGAAGTTCCATTTTGTAACAACACGTATTCAAATCATTTGATTTCAGCAATATGCTCAGGAATCTCTAATGAGTTCCAAATATCGTGAGCTGCTAGACAAAAAGGATGGAGAGATAGCAGAACTGCAAACACGTTTGAAAGACCTAGAGGTTAAGTATACTTCATTATGCATATGAATGTGCATTGAAGATTATGAAATTTTTTCTTCTTTACTATCTCTGCATTTCAGATTTAAACTGATGGTAATGATAGACAATTGGGCAGTTTGCTTTGATTCTCTTGCGCATTAACCATTTAATTTATTTTGGTGTCTTTTCAGGAAGAGCTTAAACAAGTAAAAAAGAGAAACAAACAACTGTGCTTTATTCTTGCACAAGGAGAGAGTGAGTTGAGCTTACATGGGTCATTGGGAAAAAAATAAGTTCAATCTTATGGATAACTTCACATCCCCTGACACACCCGGGTGAAGAGATTTTTGTGGTGTTTTGGAACCGATATCGTGTGATAAATTTATGTTTTGGAAATTTGTTGAGATTCATTACACACTGGTGTAAAACTGAAACTGTCATACTATCCAGCGCCTCAAAATTTTGTCTCTTTTATATTGTGAACAGAGGTTCACACTGCATCTTCCACAAGGTTACAAAATTAAGTTTGCTATTATGACTGTGCCAGATGAATTTGAGGCACTCACTGACATACTGCAAAGTTATCAGAAGTTAAAGTTGAGGTCAATCCAGGTGAAAATTTAAAAAAGTCACATTAATGTTATGTCATTCTGTTCATTATTCATGACAATGAGCATTATTTCATGCTGGCTTTTAAACATTTTAATCTTCTCAACTCATAATTACTGACTGTCATATATATTAAATAACCTACAGTTTACATGGCAACTCTTTGTTGTGGCAGGTGGAATCTGAATTATCACATGCTATGATTACAGTGAAAGACAAAGCACAGGTGCTTATGCAAGTGGAAGAGTTAACTGCAGTCAAGGATGAGTTGACAGAACAGGTAATAGGTGTAGTCTTTCCTCTAATTTTACCTGAATAATGTCCTAAGGGGTTGTATTTTTTCAGTATTTTGCAAAGAGATCTGTACAGATCTTCACTGTGCGGTACATACTTAAACTTTCTGTAATAACATTGTAATTTGAAACATCTTGAACTAAATTCAGAACTAAAGTGTTTTTTTTTAAAAACATACATATCTAGTACAGTCTTGCATTGGTTAATGGCAGAGATGCACTCTAAGCAATGTGCCAATAAGCAAGTTTTTAATTGTGCGGACATTAAAGAATGTAAATGTGTTTACACAATTGTTTATCATTATCGAGTAATATATAATGTACATAATTGTATGTGCTATATATCTATACACCTGGCTGTGATATTACTAGGTAATAGGAATTTTTCAGCTTCATTACGATCTTATGGGATCGGATTTGTAGTTCTTCATTGATTGAAGCATCATATTTGCAGTGCGTGACTAAATTTTGTTGGATGCTATTACCAGAAAGTAAAATTTGAATGATGTACAAAACTAAAGCAAGCTAAACTGACTTCTTTGATCGGCATGTTAAAGAGAGGAAATTGCAAGTTTTAGAGAAAATTATTATCTTTTTACCTAGGTTGCAAAACTTACAGCGGACCTAGAAAAAGAGAGATCCAAAGTGCATGCTCTAAAACTGGAAAACGACAAGCTGAAGGTAAGTTGCTCTATTCTGTGGTCTACGAAAAAAAAAAAAGTGTGGCATGATTCATTTGATTGATTGTGAGCCCTGTCTGCCTTGCTGCATTCATTCTACAATCTTAAGACTAAATTGATAGCCGCTGAGGCAGAAATGACAAGTTACAGTATGAAAATATACATAAAATCTGTATGAGTGGTAGAAATGTAACATTCAAGTTTGTGGTTTGAAGAAGTTGGGAGGGGAAGGGATGGGTTTGTTAGAATGCTTGAAGTATAAGGGCTTTAAGTCTTTACCAAAGAAGCAGCGAGGGCTTTGAGGTTCTACCAACTGAGCTGATGCAATGCATTTTGACAAGAACTAAGAAACTAGCTCTGAAAATGGAGACCAAAGCAGTTGGGCTAGCATAAAAAAAGAATGGGGAGAAAAGGTCACAAGGATTTCAATTTGCTTTCGTTGTCAGTGTCCGTCTTTGCAGAGGTGGTTTTAGGCAATTCCTTCAGACGTCTTCTTTCATCAGTTAGCTGGTGATTATAGTGCCAGTGGTCAGTGCTTCAGTCTTGTGATGGTTCAGCTTGTTTTGAGTCATCCAGTTCTGGATCTTACAGTGGCTGTGATGGAGGAGCGAATGCTGTCAGTTTCTGTTGGTGGAGAGCCAGCATAGCTGTGTTGTTGGTGAGAGCAAGATGGTGGAGGTCATGGTGCCCCAATGATAGCAGCTGCTTGTAAATACTGTAGACGACAGGGCCCTGGACACAACACTGGTGACACCATAGAGGACTGGGGAAGGCTGGGATGAACAGGAAGCAGTGACAACAGTCTGTGATTGGTTGTGGAGGAAAAGGCTGTCTTTAATCAAGTATCACACAGATACTAAGAATGCCTGATCAGTCCATACTTACTGTCTTTTATCCAGAAATTAACCCCCCAAACTTTACATAGCCCTTAACCAGATGGGAAACAAAATTTTGTTGATTGTTAAAAAAGTGTTTATTTAAACATTACTTTTGTGAATTTTTCCCTTGGACTTTCTTGTTTTATTTTCAAGTGCTTATATTTTTGCTTTTGTGCTGAAAGTTTAAAAGCATGGTCTTGCTCTGTTGGTGTTGGCTGGAAAATTGGAGATAGGTGCTGGAACTACCAGGGAATTTGTTTTTGTCCTAGTAGCATGGCCCCTGTTAGCTTATAATCTGTGTGGGGATGATTAACACTGGTAAGAAAACTTTGCCATTGACAGCATTGCACTCAGCATTTTTACATTCAGCAGCCATTTGACTCGGAGTGACTGTCATTTGCATAATGTTTTGCTTGATTACATTGCAGGGTAAACATGGAAACAAATAAGAAAAACTTTGGACATTGCCTTGGAATATTCTAAACACCTTGACTGTCTGCATCAGACTTAGGGGAAAGCCTAACCTGTAAAAATATTTCATTGGATAAGATATATGTGCCCAGGGTTTTAATTTTAGCACTGGCAGCTTTAGGAGGTCGTCACAGGAATTACACAAGAAGAGTGCCAGCAGTTGCTTGTGTCAAAATATCATTAATCTACTTCTAATGCACTTTGTAGTTGAGTCAGGGGAATAATCTTTAATATAGTTTTATAAAACATTTATTTTTATAGTTTCAAGCCTTTTATTACTGTAAAGTTGCTGATGCGGAAAACACTCCATGTTGGCAGTTCTATGCAAGAAAGTCAAATATGTTCGGTTTATTCCCATCATTTTAATACAGTGTACCTTGGGATAGTTACTGTGTGGTACTGTGCTATTGCATTGAAGGCCAAAAGTCATTTGTCAGCTGTGGTTAATGGTGGGATCCAGCATGTTAACATTATGAATCTTCTTGGAGAGATGAATGCTAGAACCCAGAAGACAAATAAAAAAAGACATTCCACAACAGTGAGGTGATTCAAGTGAAGTGTATTCGGAAATGGTGGAATTTACATGCCATGTATATGAAACCGCAGTGTCCTACCATGCAGATACCAGAACAACTACATACTATATTTTTAAATAGTTCTCTCTGCTAATTGCAACTGTTAGGGAAAGTGTTTTCCCCCCTCACAGTAACGCATAATACAGAAGATTATCAATACAACCAAAAAGTGTAAAAAGATGACAACCTTGAGTGTACTGACACATTGCATCCTAGAACATAGTGTAACAGTTTACAAATTGATTAAAGCATACATTACTTTTGCAGATTAGTTAATGCCTCAGAATGCATTCAATACATTAAATTATACAAACAAATATGAACCTTATAAATGTATGTGTACATTAAAAATAATAAAGTTTACTATTTTGGCACTCATATTAGCCTGCAACACCTCAGCCCTTGTTGTTTACTCTGTGAAATTATAGAAAGCCAACAATTTTCCACAAGTAGGATGTGATAAACTTGCCAGTGGCAAATATACCACAGATTAGGAAACACAACCATTGCAAACGTGATGTTGAGAATGAAAATCACACAGGAGGGGACACCACTCTAGTCACTCAGACAATAAAACAAAGCAAAAAATGTTAAATATCCTAAATTATCAGCACATCACTGGGGAAAAACACACAGTGTGCATGTATGTACAGGCCAATTAAAAATAAAAAACCTGAGCACCAACAAATACCACAAACTACTCCATGTCTTCAGAGACCATACATCCATTAATTTTAGCTGACATTTAACACTACTTCCAGAGCTAACTGAATAAAAGTGGCTGCATTAGTCACAGCAGGAAATAAGATTGTGTCCACTGTAGTGGATATGTAGGGTGTGATGTACCATGCTCACACTGAACATTGCACCATTTGTATGGTTTCAGCGAGGAGAAATAAGTATCATCATCAAATGTAAGGAACCATCACAATATTCATCGAAAGTGAATACTGTTTGTTGCAAAAAAGCACCACACAGACATTTCTAGAAGCACAAGAATTAAGAATATGTATTTGAATCAGTATTAGTAGGTGGTGGGGGGGGGACACTTTTTTAATTTTTATTTTTTAGTCACCCATTAGAAGAGGTACTTGCACTAGTGTTGTGAATCTATGGAGTGCTAAGTGTGTTTGTGGTATTGATGATTAAACATAGTATTTTTAAGCGTGGAAGAAGACTGATATTAAAAATCGTGAACACATAAGAGCCAATGCTTTATGAACTGAAAGTGTACAATGGAGATTAATCAATCAATGGTGAAAATAAAACAATGCAACAGATGTACTGTTTATGTTGAAATGTGATTGGAAATACTGGCAAATGGCATGTGATCGTGTTATTACTGTACATATCCTTTGACCATATTGCACTTGTCCTACAAAATTACACATGAATATCAAATTGAAGCCACTTCCGAAGAGATAGAATCTTGTTGATGGTCAGACCAGTCTTTGAATGCCTGTTCTTTTCAAGCAAGTTGGACCACATGAACCAAGAATTACAGTCACACATTATACATGTGAATACCTGATGAAAACAGTTCTCAGTTCCCAACAGAACAAAGAATTACTGTCCTGAATTTTAATGGCACAGCATATTTGATCACTTCATGTTAGACCCCAACAAGACTTTAACCTCTAATAACTGAAAAATCCTCCTCATTCCTATCACCTTCAGCCCTAAAACATTTCACTCCAGCAGTACTTGCTAAAATAAATCCACCAACCCCCCAACTACATGGTCAACATCCCCCAAACCCCTCATGCTAAGTGAAAAGAAGTGGGGGAGTTGAAGTGTTTTTAAAACTTACTGTGTAGCCAGCACACAGCAAGTACAATCCAAACGCAAATGCTGAATAAGCTTGCAAACATGGCATGAAGATAAAAATAGCACAATGCTAATTTTGCAAGCTAAAAAGAGTTTAGTTGCATCGCTGAAAAAGTAAATATGAACATTTATTAACGTCTGTAGAACAGGACATTTAAAATGTTTAAAATGCTTTGGGATGATCTCCCTTGATTTGCCAAAAATTCTCTTGAGAACAGAATACTTGGATTTAATAAATAAACTGACAAGTTGAAAAAACAGCTGAAAAACCAAATGTTTCTCAAGTAATTCTGTCTTACACAATGAAATGCCTGCCATGTCCTCTCTGAGGTAATAAAAACGCATATTACCTTAAACTGGCCTCTGAATGGCTATTAGTTGATCAACTAGTGCCACAAACAACACGAGGTGTCTTGTCTTGAAAACTGTTCAATGACATTTCACTTTCGACAGGTACATTCGATGTATACCTCTCTACATGATTTTAGATAGCATGGAGTGTTTTCATACTTGGGAAGCAACAAACCTCTTCATGACTGCATACAATTAGAGCAGCATGAGACCTGATTTCTCTAACCATTAAGCTATCCACTACAGGCCTGGATTTTCTTTGCATCTTTCTGTTCCGCCAACAGCACCAGTTCCAATAGGCATCGTTTCAAACCATATTGGTGGTTACCCAACCGTGGAACTCAATAATTCACTCTTTAGCACATCTCGTTTCCATATTTTTGAAATTCTGGAAGCAATCTACACCAACTTTTGACTTTTTCAAGGAATCTTACTTCTGTAGCAATATAAGCAACAAGACCATAGCCCATTAGTAAGCAAATGATGACATGCTCTTCAACCTTCACAGAATTCTTTTTCGTGGCAGCTGTGTTGTGCTGCAATACTGGTCTGAAAATATCAATCTCTTTGCTGCTTAGAACAGTTAGCTACTCACACCCAGTACTGATTATCCCGCAAGATGGGGGTCTCTGTTCGACAATGCTGTAGTAAATCTGGATCCATCAGAGTCCAGTCGTACAAATCTGTGCCAGTTCCTTGACCTGCAGCTGCTGCAGACTCAGACTGCAACCCGGTTGATGCTGGCCTTTCGCTCTCGTTCTTGATCTCTATTAGTGGTGTGACTTTACAGTCTGGTACAGCAGGACTGATCTCCACGCGGGTCAGGTCAGGGGATCGAGGTGTCGTAGGGAAAGGACAGATTTTGCTGTGGCCTGCTTTCACACCTGCACCGTCTGCAGGGTCATGGGAGATGTTGATGATGGGCAAGCTGCTGAGGTTGCTGGAGTCTCGCACCAAATGTCTCTCATCCTCATCATCCCTTTCTCCCAGACCCAGAATGCTTTGCTGGGGTTCAATATGAACATGAGGCTGCTGCAGCTGTAGTGGTCCACTGATGTAAGGGCGGGGTCTACTGCGCAACCGCCTTTCTTTCTCACGCTCTTTTTCAGCTTCTGCTCGCTGCCATCGCCAGAACAGCACCACAAATACAGCCACCAAAGCCAGCACCAGTAGCACCCCTAAGACGATGCCCACTATCATGGCTATGTTAGAATCTGTAGCTTCACCAGCTTCCATGCTTTCATCAGTCTCTGAGCTATGGCCACCTGAGGTCTCTTCACTTTCTGGGAGTGAAGTCTTTTTGGCATCGTTCTCTTCAACATTTTCTTCTGACTCATCGAGGTTTATAAAAAACCTACCCCTAGCAGGCTGAACGCCAGTAGCATGCAAAATATATGAGAAGGCATCAGCTGGGCCCTGCTCCAAGCTCGTATTTGACACATAAAATATTTTGGCATAGAGAATATCTTCAAAGGTGAACTCTTCTACTGGCTTCAAGGCAGACGGACTAGTAAGTTCCCGTTTCCGGCGCAGTTTTCGACAAATCTGACCATGCCTAGGGGGTTCAATTATTTCAAAGGAAGGATTATCTCCTGTGCGTGCTGCAAGTTCAGTGACATCTAGACTTGCTTTGGTAATGGCTACAGTAGACCCTGCCGGGGCTATCAGTGGCGTTTGTTTCACCAGAGGCTTTACTGTGATGAGCATTTTCTGGTCCTTGACTATGACGTCTATGTCCTCCATGTATATATTATAAGAAAAGGAATCCTCACTGTTCGTCAAATTTTCCATCACGTACAATAGTGCATCACTGTCAATTACTTGCTGAGAGAAATGACTCACGACTGCACTCTTGTGTAGAATGTGCCCATGTTCAGGTGCTGCAGTGATGTTGTACACCAGCTTGTTTCTGTTACCATTTGTGCTGATGTTGAGGTACTTTCCTGAGATGTGAACTGAGGACTCTGATTGCAGCAGCTCAACTGGCCTAACATTTGACACATCAATCTTTACAGGAACAACAAAAATGTCCAGCATTTTGTAGAGGGCAGGGAATTTTCCATCCCATACCTTGAAATACATAGCACCACTTTTCTTTGAGCCATTCTGGAAGAAAACGAGCTTTTCTTGGTCGATGTCTTCCTGTGTGAAAGCTTTGATCTGCACAGAAGGGTGACCAGCCTGAACCAGCCGGCCATCAGTGGGTCCAGACAAAATGGAGTACTGGATTTCTGATGGTGGGGTATCAGGGTCCTCTGTCAGCAGATTCTCCCTTGTAAGGGTGGCATGCATTCCTTGTAAAACCTGAAAAAAATGTAACTGACTCAAACAGCACCAAAGTGGTGAAAATACATAACCATACCATACTATCAAATCAAAAATCTTTGGCTAGGAATTTAGAAAAGTAGCATGTTCAAATAAAATGATATTAGGTAGATACATTGTTATCAAATGTTAAAAAAAATTAATTTTAAGTGGAAAAAGCTTTGCTTACTTTTAAACTAGGGTTGCGTGTGACAAGCCAGAACTTCTGGTCATTGACAGGCAAGATCTGGATGGTGAAGTTTACAATGTGCCTGGGCATTTGAGTTGGCTTGTCCCCACTCTCAGCTTTCTCATGAATTTCCACAGAAACAGCAAAACAGTCCTTCAATGTATCTGAGTCATCATGTTCATATTTAAGCTTCTCATTATCAACATCTGCCTGTGTGAACACCTTTGCAGAGGTGATTTTTGTGCCATCCAGGTACAGCGTGCCATGCTCTGGAGGAGAAATGACCTCAAAGGTCATGGAGATATCATTCTTGAAAGCATGCAAACGTTGCAACAGGTCTGTGGAGTCGAAGTGAGTACGGGTAATAAACACAGAGCCGCCCTCTTTGACTGAGGCTGGGTACAAACCCAGAAGCATAACCTAGGAACAGAAAGCATCAATAATCAGCAAATCAAAGACAGCATATCTTTAACTTTCAGTACGTTAATGAAGTGCACACATTCCTTTAAAAAAAAACATGAGCTGGGAACCAAAGTGCCTCAAGCCTTGAACTGCACCTGATTTTCAGAATTGATGTTGCCGAATGAGATGTCCACAGAACACGTCTCCCCTTGAAGTGGTTTGGCATAGTCTGCTGAGATATCCAGGTGGAGTGAGTCCCTGTGTTGCCACTGCTGGCTGTACCCTATATGCTGGTAGAATACCTTTCCCTCATTGACATCCTGCTGCGTGAATGATTTCATTTCTAGAGGGCGTCCTGCCACCATTGTCACCACTTTGCCTGCAAAGAATGAATATCATCACAGATGACGCTAGAAACTAGACTGTCATGTAAACAAGAAAATTTCCTTTTGTGTAGTAGTTCTTTCAGTGTTTCCATTATCACTAATTATCTTTTCCTCGATAGCTTAGAAATGCATGCCAAACTTATTGTCTACGGCTGTGCTTCAGTCTGCAAGTGGCCAGTCTGTTGACTCTGTGAGTCATTTTGCAACTGACATTCACTGGTTAGCTTAAACCATAATATTTTTGTAAAGTTCAGCCCAGAACAAATTTACACCTATGATATGGCAAAACTGTAAATGCCTAACATTTCTGTTGTAAATATGTGGACTAGCAGTGTCTGTGGTAGAGCAATGTGTTGATTACTCAGGGCAGGGATTGGGGAAATCAGCTGGTCTGGCCCTGCCAAGGCAACTGAAGGTGAGGGGGAGGGGGTCTTGAAATTCAATAATTCTAGCTTTTTTCACAGCAACATAAATTTGAATTAAATGAATCATAACAGTATTGTAAATTTTGAAGGAGTTCATTTCAGGATAGAAAGGGGACATGCAAGTATATGACAGGAGGGACAAGTATGTGTTTTGTTAGCTGCCCATGGCCTGTCTGCCTGTTTTGTGTGAACAGTCAATGCTATAGGCAAGCAGGGAGTGTATAGGTTGCAAACGTTCCAACACAAAGTAGCAAAACGATGGCTTAACCAAATATAGCAGGCTAATTTTTAAGTTCATAACTTTGTATGCCCAATGAATGATTCTATAAATATCCTAATGGCCCTTAGAAGACAAGAGGTTCCCCACCCCTGCCTTAGGGTGTGGATTGCTTTGTTAGCTAGGTGAAAGAGTTTATACACAGAATAAACACATACACCCTGCCCCTACATGCATACTTTGACCAACCTTCACGAGGCTTTGGGTCAATCACGGTGAAGACGATAGGTTTGGAGAAATTGGAAGATGTTGTTGCTGCCAGGAGACTAGAGTTGGTCACGGGGTGAATAGTATTTGGGAAAACCATCAAGGGGCCACTTCTCACCAGCTCTAGCACAACAGGATGTGCTCTCACACGGAATGTACGTGAAATGTCACTATTGGTACCATCTGTGGCTTGGAAGTTGAATTGGCCATGACTGTCTCCTGCGAGAGCAAAAAAAAACAAACTCTCCTTTGAGTCCACATTCTAAAGAATGAAGTCTTCACATCTAAGAGATAAATTACAGCATCCGAGGAAAACTTTTAACAGATCCATTTTATACACTGTATTTCACACAATCAGAGCAGTTCAGCAGATTTCCGCAGGTGTATGTTTTGACTTTTGAATAGAGAAGATTGCAAGTTGCCAGACTGCAGCACTCGTACAATTTAGTCTGTGATGATTTGATTATATATATATATGAAGGATACTTATACTGAGATTTACCTGGTAAAGTTTATGCATATTTTTGACAATCTGAAACATTTTTATGTTGTTTGCAATTATGAAAAATCTTTATATGTTATGTCTGGAAAAGTGAAAAGAAAAGTTGAATCACCCATCTCAGGTGGCCCGAATACATGGACTGTCTCCTTGCTTACAGTTCACAAGGATTATATTTCACACATAACTGGTGATTACCAATTTTAAAGAAAATGATGAGAAAAATTCCTTTAAGGACAAACCTCTATGGATAAATGCTACCTGTCCTGCATCAATGTCTCGCTGAGAAAACTGTAATATGGGCCAACTGGTATTACTGAAAAATGCAAGGTGGCCATTAGATGGTGAGGTGACCTTAAAAATGATCTGATCACTTCTGGTGTCAGGGTCCTCAGCATGAAGATGCTCACTAGTCAGCAAGGTCACTGAGTCTGCCCAAACACTCAGACCCTGAAACACAGCACAACACTTAGCATTCTACTGGACTAATAACGTACTTCATAAGCCTTTGGTTGCACATGTTGACAGAAATATGTTTTGTATTTAGTATACATTTTTCTACCGATTATCTTTTTTATCCTTCTTATATATATATATCTACATTTTAAAAATGAAATAATGGCTCTTCCATCCACATATAAAAAGAAGCAGCAAGCGAACTAAAGCTTTTTGGATCTTCAAGTCCTAGTACATGCTGTGACACCACTACTAAGAGAATTATCTGCATACTTCCTGCACAACATTTTTTTTTCCATGTTTTCCTGCCCTGTAAGTGTTACTTAGAAACCAGAAGCCTCTCACCCACCTTGTTGACAATCACACGTGGTGGCTGGTCATCAGATGGCAAGATGTGAACATATATATTGACAGGCTGACTCTGCAGACTACCATCTTCTTGAGTTGCAACAACTGTGAACAGGTCTTCAATGCTTTCACTATCATCATGTTGGTATCTAACTTTGCCAGAAGCAATTGCCTTTGAAGTGAACGGCAAGTTGTACGATTTAGGCTTTTCTGTATTAAATACGTAACCATGGACAGGTGACAGAACTATTTTATAGACGATGTTTTCCGACTCATAGTGAGCACCGACTGGTTTCAAAGTTTCTTTGCTAAGTGGGACAGCTTTTCCTTCTTTAACAGTCAAATTTCCAGCTTGCACAGGCAAGGAGATAGGAACAATCTCAATGGAAAACGCGACATTCCTCACTGCCTGTGAATCTGAGTCCACATCAAAAACAAAACGATCTTCTGTAACTCCACTCTTTGTCTGGATGTATTTGACCCGGCCTCTGTTAATATCATCTTGAGAAAACTGAACAGCCTCTTTACTACTAAACTGTGCTGCCCCAATCTGAAGATTCCCATGTTTAGGAGGATCTCGAACGATCACTATGACTTCCTCAGGTCCAAGGGCAGGATGCTGAATAAACAGATGAGACTGGGTAATGTTATTAGTTTCTCCTTCTTTCACTTTCAGCATCCGATTGTGCACAATCTCTGGTGGATGACGCATGCTTTCGTCCTCAATCATAATTGGAAAAGATCCCTGCATTTGAACATCCCCATGAACCACAACAAACTCAAATTTGTCTTCCACAGCATTATCACCATTGTGCTGGTACTCTACCATCTGGTTCAATATGTCTGCATAGGTGAACTCCCCTGCATTCTCTCCTTCAACCTGGACTGAACCATGCTGAGGCTCTTCTGCTATAATAATGTTGAAGCTACTTGCTGAGTGGTCCATGTTGGACTCAACACTTATATTTCTTGACGTGATGATGACATTACCACCTTTGCGGACAACAAGCCCTGTATTATTTTTTATTAAAATGTAAGGATCTGAAGCCTGAATCTCAAACAAGCCTGTCCAATAAAACTGCCCATCACTAACGAAAATTGCAGCACGGCCAACACTTGCCCCTTTGTGCTGAAAAACAAGAGTTTCCTGCTCAATATCCTGCTGCGTAAACTGATACACTGGGCTCCCAAGGTCTCGGTGAAGGATCTCACCATTTGGAATACTCTGGCGACGATACTGTAAAGTGGAGATGTTAAAGTTAATGTCTCTGTCAGTGAATGCCAAGTCATTTAGGGTAATTTTGCGATGGCCATTCATTACCACCTGGAAAACTTTGTCTACCACTCTTTCAGGTGGATTGTCATTGCGCATCATAACTGAGATGTGGAATGTTCCAGAGAACTCTTGTACTTCTTCTGGCATGTCATTCTCACTAGGAAAGACTGGCAAGGCAGTGAAAGCAAATGAATCTTGATCATTCTCTGTGTCATCATGCTGGTAAATTACTTTACCTGCCAGTATGTCAGCTGTGTTAAATTCCTGCACATTTTCAACTTCTAAAGCAGATGTTCGTGGGTTTATCAAACTTATGTTGCCATGCTTTGGAGGTCGAATGATGGAGAACAAAAATTTTTTGTATTCATCCATTTCAAGGTACAGGCTTGATTTGTCTATAACTTTCTGCCCACCTTCGGTCACATCCCGAAGACCATTATTTGTAAATCTTATTGCAGTGTCTAAGGGCACATATTCTACCCACATCCTTACAGCTATGTTTGCACTAGAAGGGTAGCTTGCTGTAAAATCCACAAAATCTTCAAGTCGGTCAAATGCAGTCTTGTAAAATGTAAAGTACACATGGCCACTGTTCAAGTCTGTTTGTGAAAAGTTGCCACCTTCCTGTACAGGTTTTAAGCCCTCAAAATCTAAAGGATTTAAAATGCGTCTCTCAGAAGAAAGATAAACGGCACCCAGTTTTGAAGCCCGAAAAACTGTGAAGACAAGGGAGTTTGAATCTAGCTGTCCTAAAGGTGTTGATACATGAATGGAGGAGTTGTCTAAAACAGCATGCGGAACTTGATGGATGATCAGTCTGTTGTTATTCTGAACAGTCAGGACGACTGGCATGATGGCTATTTTGAACATCTGGCTCACCGTCTCTGCATCTTTGGCTGTGACGACAAAGAAGAATTCATCTGACTTAGCTGTAAAATCTTTGGAAAAATGAGTGTAGCGGATGCGGGATGAGTTCAAGTGCCGTTGTGTAAACGTGTCCACGTCTGTCCATTCATCCACTCCATGTTGAAGTCGCTGAATCTGACCAAAACGAGGCAGCTTTGTGAGCCTATACCGTACTTCTAGATTTTCTAAAGGTACATTAGTCAACGTTGTCAAATTTTGTGCATGGAGTACAGCAGATGTACCATACACAACAGTGAGCCCTGTATTGTGAAGAATGTCCAGTTCTAGTGATACAACCCTGAATCTCATGTTAACAACATCACTGAGTGAAGAGTCATCAGTCACATTAAAAACCACATCAACCACAGGATCCTCTCTGTGCACAAACCAAATGCTCCCTTCTATGACATCCTGATGTGTAAAGAAGATAGTAGGCTGACCTGTTGCATTGTAATTCTCGAAGAAACTTTTTGTAGGGCGAAAAAACTTTACATTATAATGGAGATTTCTGCCAAGGGTGTCTGGGTCTTTCACATGTATAATATTTGTTGTAATCTGTAGTTTAGTCTCAGCTGTTATACTAATTTGATTTCCAGAGGGCAGGGAAAATTTTGGTGGGTCATTGTGTGGGTTTATCTTAATTGGAAGGACAAACTCAAAGTTCCCTTGCATTTTCTGAGGCAGATCTGAGTTGCCACTGATGGTCAGCTCCACTGTGGCATCGTCAGTTTCTGTATCTGTTCCATCATGGACATAGGTGACTTTTCCTGTGAGAAGGTCGAGAAGGGTGAAGGACTCGGACTGTCGGCGACCCTTGTCAACTTCTAGTCGCCCATACCTTGGAGGTACCACTACCTGAAATTTGACTGCTATCTCACGCAGATGGAAACTTCGATAGTCAAACACCACATCAATTGTGTTTGTGTTTATAACTGCCTCTCCTCCTTCTTGTACTCTGAGAGGCTGTATGGCGATCAGGTCCTGAATGTCTTCTTCTTGAACAATATTAGGCTTCTCTTTTGTGCATACTGGTTTATCGCAGACACATTGAAAATCATTGCCTGACTCCACACATTCTGCATTCTCAATGCATGGCTCAGAAGAGCAGGGAAATAACCAGGTGCATACTGGATCGACATGGCGACTGATCTGAACTTCTCTGAATCCATAGGGGCGAGAATTTATGACAATGTGTCTAATGCAGCCCAGCATGGAACCTTTTAAAGATCTGTCTCCTTGTAGAGATTCCAGGCCTAAATGAAGTGCATGAGATCTGGCCTTCAGTCCTACACCACCCACAAACAAGTGGCCTGCCAGGTTCAGGTAGGAGCTCTCACCTCCAAAGCGGGTGATGTTGCGAACATTGTCCACACGGAGTTCAACAGATGATTGTGAAATGCTGAGATCTAGCTGGTGCCACTTACCATCATTGACTTCAAGTAAAAGGATCACCTCCACCAAACCACTTCCACAGTTCACAGAGAACTTTGGTTTCCCATCGATAATTTCCAGGGACATGAAATCCTCTTTATAGTTTCCACGACCAGAGTTGAATAAAATGACTGCAGTGTCTGACCTTGTTTTGAAGTCACAAGCAAAAGCTCCCCTCTCCCTCACATGGAAATGAGAAAATGCTATAAAAGATGTTTCAGATAGAAAGCTCACTGGAACATCGGCACCAGCTGAAAATTCATCATCACAAGTCCAGGCAATTTCAAATGCGTTCTTTGCACTCATCATGTTGCGGGAAGATGCAATGATGTCATTTCCATTGTACAGGACATTCTTCATGCATCCCCGGAAATCCTTCAAGTTGGCCTGAATTTTACTGGAGAAAGCTCCGACCCCACCTAAGAAAACACCATTCTCAATGTTTAGATCATGGAAGGATCCTGGTGTATCCACGGATCCTTGCTGGACTCCATCCACAGTCAGCTCCATGGATCCCAAGGTCCGGTTCACGGTAACTTCATGCCACTGATGATCATCCAGCCGAATGGTTGGAGAAGAGAACACACTGGCCTCTCCTGATCCAAGATCAATGCGCACCTCCACCATGCCCGACTTGACCTCTATCAGGAGATAGTCTGTAGAGCCATCAGCAAGGAGGAGGAGGCCATGTGGCCGATGGGTCTTGAAGAAGAGGTGAACCAAGGTTGAACTACTGGCATCCTGCAGGGGGATACTGATGTAGCTCTCACCATAGAAGGATGCTGTAACAAGCCAAACGTCAATGAAAATCAGTTGCAGAAATGTTATATTTGAACATGATATGTTAACAGCAAAACACGAGAATCAGAAAAACTGATGCAACGTGAGGTTACACATGATGCTAGTAATCACTCCTGCAACAGCACACAAAATAGGATTGCATATTGTGTACAGATTTTGTTCTTAACATTGCACACATTAGCAGGTATAATTTAATAAATCTAAATGTGATAAACATAGTAGAAACAAGATACTGTAAACTGAATTTTGTCCTATGGAAAGATTTAAGACTGCAGTGAAAACTGAAGCTTTTAGTAAATGGAAAATTTGTTATGATTACAACAGATACTACATCATTATACATTTTCTGAAGCAGAAATTGTTCTTAAATCTATTACATTACAAAATCTTTAGCAATGCTATTGTTGAAGAGTCAGAAAAATGCATGTGTGTGTGTGAGTGTGTGTTCCCACTGACACCTAATCAAATCTGCATCGTTTGTCCAAACCCCATCAAATTTAACAGGAATATTCATTTGGATTATGGGCTGGCTATAGGCGGTATTAAATAGGTGGGCTGTGCCTGACGTCATGCTTATTTTCTTAATTAATCTGCATTTTCAGATATTACTGCTGGCTGGCTTCAGATAAAACAATACCATGCAGAAGAAATAGCAACATGTCTTTAAAGCAGAGCAAATCTGGATGTTATAACTTGAGAGAGTATCCTATGAGCTGAAAGAAGGGAGAGCAATCTTGAGGCAAGCAGTGGGAAGGGGAAGGAGCGAGCAAAATGGAGGAAATAAAGGAGGCAGCATGGAAGCAATGTGTGGTCACCTCACAAATTTCAACTTTTTTTCAACTTTCCACAAGCAAGAGAGAGATGGGTGGGGGAGTTCAAAAGGTGCTGGCAACACCAGGATTCTTATCTTTCCCTTTACTCAAAAGATCATGCACCCCTATTGTTGAATATGAGCTGTCAGCCAGTCAAGTTAGGGCTTATCACAAGTACAATGGTTTCACTAACATTGAACTTGCATATGAATGTGCTTGACCAAATGAAGTGATGGATAAAACAAAACGACAATAATATCACAGCTGGAAGAATTAGCTGACGGCAACCTGGGTGCAGTTGGGTACCTCAACTAGTATATAAATAATGTATGAAACAACTGTATCAGCAAGACAATGTTTTGTCTGTCATAACATCTCCCTTATGACATGACAGAAGTCATAACATCTCCCTCAACCTCTACTATCAACAGTCAAGCGACGTAAGCTGGTCTTCTTTGGCCATGTAACCCGGCACGACACCTTGTCGAAGACTATCCTTCAAGGCACCTTGGAGGGTGGCCAACGCCGCGGAGGACAGAGAAAGAACTGGCTTACGAACGTCAAAGACTGGACTGGTCGTCCTGTACAGGACCTGCTGACTATTGCTCAAAATAGGCAAGAGTGGCGGGCCCTATCAGCTGCCGCGTCTATCCATGTGCTCCCCCCAACGCCAGGTGCCAGGCAAGGGACGACTGACTGACTGACTGAACATCTCCCTTAAGCTTCTATTATCCCCTTTAAATGATCACTGACAAGCTGTTTAAGGCCTTATCATCCATTCTTAACTTTCTTTGAATTAGGGACAAAATCTTAAGGAATAATAAAAAGAAAATATAAGCCCTAATCCAGTCGCTTCAAAAAATTTAATACACACTAACATGGATATATGCATTGCCTAGGACTGATTTTCTCCTGTGAACTCTTCTGTGATCTTATTTTCAGCTATCACAATATCTATCATTATTTACCACTTCATCTGAGTCAAGCTTATTTAATTTAGTAATTTATATGTGTGTGCCATCTGTGTAGCAAAATAGTGAAACATTTGTTTTAAAAAATGCACTTGCATGTTCTAGTATTACTATGCATGTTCTATTACTACCATGTGTGTTCTAGTACTACTGCTAGTTGTGTGTCTGCAGTACAGATGCATCAAGAGTAAACTCTTGTCTGCTTGGAATTACACTGTATTCTTGATGTCCCTAGGCTGAGATTGATAGCTCACTTTTGCTTTACTGTGATCACTTTAGCCATTTGCCACTGACTAAACATAGCTTATGGTCTTTTCCCAGACAAAAGGTGTACTTAGATCTAGAAATTCATTTCTTTCTCTTGTGCTTTTCTAGAGAATGATGTCAATCAAACAACACTGATCTGATTTGAGAACAGTGACAGCAAAATCTTTGACAAATTTTGGTCTGTGTTGATTTTCATTTGGAGCTACTGGTAACGTGTTTTATAATTGGTAGCAAAAATTAAAATAAAGATGCTCAGGAATAATACATGAACTGTAGACAGTCTACAATCTTCCTATACATGAAAATTGCACTCATGCACAAATTATGGTACGAAAAATGGTATGGAGCTACATAATGCACACACACACACACACACACACAAATATTGCCATACTGAGTAAGATTCTCTGCTTTTTTGGTAAAATATAGTGCAGGTAACTATTCTCCTTGTTGAGAAAGATGCCAATAAAGAGTTTCCCAAAGAGAAATCTGATCCAGAAGTTCTTCTTTCCCTTTATATAGGTTTCACACTGCACGCAGTATTTTAAGCAGACAACCTTCTGCACACAGAACACTGGCCTCTTTGTTATACTACACTGCAGTAGAGCCAGAGATGGCAAATAAAGAGAATGAATGAATCAGAATACAGTTTGCCAGCTCTGGCTGTTGGGCCATCCATTGGAGTTTCTGATACCAGGTACACGCCCAAGAAAAGTGGCACACAAAACCAGGTAAAAAACAAAAGCAAAAAAAAACCCAAACGCTTCTTCATACTATGGAAGGAGACCACAAACAAAATGGTGAGAAAAAAAATGTAGCTTTAAAAGTACTCCGCTGTTAGAATACGTAAAGCTTGAAGGATGATGTTAAACGTTGCCGAAATAGTGAATGCGACTACTTAAACAGAAACATTTTACGTACCTACTAAAATTTTTGCTTATAAAAAGGCTAGAATTTTCTAATTGGTCGAGCATTTACCGTATCGTTTCATTGTCTTGAATAATAACGACACCCTCCAAAACCCTCATTCAAGAGATATTGATGCACATAAACCAACTGAAGTCGATAGGTTGTTAAGTAGCCCAGACAAAGTCTGGTCTGCACAAGCTGCTCGCATGCAAAGATGCATCCCCCTCCCCGCCAGACTATCGGCATCATGCAAACATGGTCGCGAGTTAAACTGCCTCACACGACTTACCAGACTGTTCTTCCGTGCTGACAGTTCCCAAAAATGTCAACGCGAAGATGAGACCAAGCACACACATTTTTAGGCTTTATTAGCTTACGGATCTATCCAAGAGGGTTCCGCTAACCGAGTGTAATGCGATCTCCACGGCATCTTCTTCGGGGCGAGTCTGTGATAATTGTTGACAGTCAAGTCGCGCTTTTTCACACGAGCTTCCTCGAGATTACAGCCTACAAAGGGAGGCAAACATGGAACCATTTCATTTCTGCAGCAGACGGCAGCTGACGACGCGCCCTGTACACTACGGGACAGTTCTTTCTCCAAACTTTTCTACGAAATTAGATTTGTGAAGTATACCTCAAATTATGGCAGTATAACATTTCTGGATTACAGGAAAAAAAGCGGAAACCACAATATTTTAAACCAAGCAAGACAACAATGTAATTATGCATTGGATTACTTATTCTTTATTGTCTATTTTTGTGCAACAGAAAAATTTGTTTTGTTGGGAGGTCATGAACTAAACAAACTAAGCAATGAACTAAGCAGGTGATCCAAACATTATGCAAAACCCACGGACTTATGTACATACTGTCCCACAAGAAGGACGAAGTAGATGCTATCACCGATGACATAAAAATAATGTTGACGATCGTGTGTATGACATGATTTGCCACGCCTGCCAATCTTATTCTTTCAAGCAGACGAATTTCCGAATTCCAGAGCGTCATTTGTTAGTCTTCGATCGTGATAACTACGTCGTCTACGGGACAAAGGTTACAACATATCAATGCATACGACAATGGAGGCCACACAAGATAGCAGCTATTGAAGTCCGTAGGACAAATGTGATTTATTCTTGTAATTATATTTTAATTATTTACTGCAGCGTAACTATAGTGATTTTGATATGCTAAAGGGTGTCTGCGTTGGTTAGGAAATTTTGCGTGTGCTGAGAATTTGTATACACTAAAACTTACTAAAAGTATCGCTCCTGTAATCACTTTTACAATTTGATTTTTTTTAAAAAAAAGGTATAGGCAAAGATGAAAGATCTAGCTGAAGCATATATATATATATATGTAGAGAGAGTCAAACCGAGTTAGGAGGAACTGAAGATCAAACTGGGAGATTGAGAAGAGAGGTGGACGGAAGAATATGATGAGGTAGAGAAAGAAAAGGAATGAGGGATCGAACAAGCTCGTAAAGAGGAAAAAGACTGTTAGTTTTTAACATCTTCAATCAAGAAATAACAACACATCACATGCACATAAATACAAACGCACTGAAGTATATTTTTTTTCACTCCCCCCCCCCCGTGGATGCCATACAAATTAAACACTAAAGTGCTATATAGACCGACTGGTTGGTAGGCAAATAAATAGAATGACAAACGGATACACATCTAGCACAAAGAAACAATAAAAACAAACGTAAAACAATTATTTCATTGTTTTATTTATTTCAGTTCAAGTACATGAATGACAAAATAATGACTAGTTTGTTTGGAGTGAACTGATCTCAAAACATTCCAAGAGCACAGTTTAAATAACAAGTTTTGTGAAATGAGTTGGAACGATGAACTCATACAAAGTTTGAAGATAATGTTGTGACAACATGGTTTTATACAAAGTCAGGAACTAAATGCAGTGAGCACTTAAACAATAAAAAGTAATATAAAAAGTTAATTATACTGTTGAATTTCTTATGCACGCACACATACACCCAATCAGTTTCCCCCCTCCCAAAACGCACACAACAACTCCAATTTAAAATTAGATTTGTGATGTACAGAACAAAGTGTATTTTTTCTCAACGAACAATTATATCGCACGTTTGATGCATATCGTTTTGTATCTTGATAATGCTAGTTGTCGATCACTGGAACGCTTCATGTTCGTGTTCCTCACATTGATGTTTATACATCTTTACAGGCCTAGACCCGCGTGCACAGATGTGGGCGAAGGAAACTCACTAAAATCTTTGTTGACCAGATAATCAAAAGAAAAAACAACATACACGCACTGCTCTTTATTATCAGAAGCCGCATTCTCTCATTTTTTTATATCGGTGCCTTTCTATTTTTTGATGGAAAGGGTGACGATGAGATTTTGTGAAGAAAATGATAATACTAGTGTTGAAGTGGGAAGATGCCAAACAGGGTATCGAGAGCGAGGATGATATCGACGATTGGGAAGATGCGCATGTTTAGCCATGAAAACTCTGTTAAGGAAAATCAAGATAATGAGACAGTGCAGCATCACTTGTGTCTTTCGGTCTTCTGGTGGCAGTGTCACAGTGTCACAGTCAAGACAACTGCTAACCTCACGTGTTGATGTGGGGAAAACTTCGTACGTTCACAGCATGTAATAATACAGGGCCTGTGTAACAGGTATAAATCATGTAATACAGTGCCAGTGTAACAGATATAAATCATGTAATACAGTGTCAATGTAATAGGTATAAATCACGCAGCGATGATATAAACACTTTTCATTCAAAAGATCGTTAAGCGCTTGTCATGACGAGACCATGGTAAGGTCAGAGGCCAGTTTCACAACCCATTTCTAAACCTTAAAACTGTTCTAAAGAAGCAAAATCTCTTCTTAGCCATTTTGATGCATTGCAGAAAAACATACAAAAAATTGTACTGACAGGTCGGAAAGCCAGACTTAAACAACTTTATCTTACTTAAAGCAGTTTTAGTTATGAAATTTCTAAAATTGTGGTGTGCACCTTAAACTATTTATCTAACTAGAGTTAAGGCCTAAAAGTGTTTAAAATTAGAAATGTGTTGTGCAACTGGCCCCTGAACAACAAAGAAGCTCAATACTCATTGTGATTTTGAGAAGAAAATGTTAGTCCATCAGGTTGCATTTCAAATCACGCATACTACATAGTTTTCAAAAATGGATCACCAAGAAATTTTATTTTTATGTGGGCCGGATGCTCACAAGAGAGAGGTGTGGATGAAAATGTGCAATCACAGTTTGATATCCTACAGCTAGAGCAGGAAGAAACGGGTGAAGAGGGAATGAATCAGTGGGTGGAGGGGAAATCAACGGGTAGAAATGGAATCTAAAGTTGTGGAGATGGTTTTGCATTGGCCCAGATCAAGCCTCAGTACAGTAAGAATTCCACCCTAATATTATTGCAGTGTGTAACAGTGATGGCTTGATACATCCGTGGACTGAAAACACATTATGAGCGGCGTTAACAGGGTGTAGTTTGGGCCATAACATTTCGTACAACTGGGGTGTCCAGCATCAGAACACTGCAATAAGATGTCTGAACGCTTGGTCGTTCAAGCCTTTAATTATTTTGTGCGAGTGCGTATGTGTGCCAGTTGCGGTATGTTTTCTGTGCACGCGCGTGAACATTGCAAGTTTAATAATTTAGGAAGAATGCTTTCTTAGGTGGTCGCACAAGTAACTATCGATGGAGAAAATCCATACTTTTGCAACCTGTTCTAAAATATCTTTACAGTAATGTAAGAGCCTTTGCCTTAACTACAACTGTGTGTGAAAAAGGGAGTGTTTTGTACAGGGGGACCTTAAGTATAAAAGGAACACAACACAAAAGCGCATGAGACATCATTAATGCAGTTTTGAAACAACACAAAAATATGCTCACTAAAATACCTCTCCCACCCAAACAAGACGTCCATCTGCTCGCTCATTCATCTTCACTCATCCGAACCCATTCAACTACCCATATGCGAGAACATGCACAGACAAGGAGGTATAAAAACTATCCTTCACACACACACACACACACACACACACACACACACACACACACACACACACACACACACACACACACACACACACACACGCAAACACACACGGTAGTTGCGCGCACAAACTTGTATACACGACAGTACCGTTTGTAACACTCGAGTGACAGTGAGGCAAACTGCGATCAAACTAAACACATGTACATGGGGGGGAGGGGGAGCATTATTAATCACAATTATTTTGTAAATGTCCTTCAAAGCCCCGATGATTCAGTCCATACTTATAGTGAGCACACCTTCTGGCACCGCAGTCCACACATCCCAACATTCCTCTCACGTGTCCTGACTGGGCGATGGAAGGTGAACAAAGCACACAACAGGTCGACAACGACCGATGTTCACCTACAGTGCTTTTGAAGTTCAGGTGTCAAACATCGATCGATGGCCGATGAGATCCGCTGAAGTTCAATGCTCGTCTCTGGTCGATTTTTCTATATAGAAAACAGTCGCCGTTTAGCAAGCCAACCTACTGGGTAGCTGTATAGGGATCTCGCTTAGCAAATGTTTCTTTACTCTTGAACCACTTTACAATATATAACACAATCGCAGTTGTTTAACAAGTTTACAATAAATAATTTTTACAACTGTCATCGTTATCATCTATCGTCTTCTTTCATTCTTAGGGTCTCTCTTATATCACATATAAAAAATGGCTTGGTTTTGATTTTTAGCATTTGCAATATTTGCAGGAACAATTATGTAGGATAGTTATAAAATCTGTTTTGGCCTGCGTTTGCAGTAAAAGCACATTTCTAAATGTGATACTTACGATACTTTCAACAAAAATAAGCCTCAGCGAAAAGAAGAAATATTGGTTTTAAAATTACTTATGGAGAAATGTCCTTGTCCATATTTAAAAACAAACTTGTTTTTCTTATGAGTAGTTCACAGCTTAAAGAAAAAATCAGTGAAGTCACTGAGACTGGAGGTTGGACCTCTCTAGTAACACAACTAGAAAAACTCGAATGACATGAGGGGTTTACAGCAAACTCGCAGCCACGTGTACGTTTCTCGTTGTGATGAATGTCTTTCCCGTTCATGTAGTGTTCATCAGATACAGTTAGTCAGCTTTCCCTACCCCCCCCCCATCGTACATGATCCATGATCACCTAGTTGCGCTACAAAAGCGGACCCATGGACCATGGTCATTGACGGTGAATGTGATATTCTGCGGCAACAGGCTTTTCACTTCTCGAAGAAGTCGTATAGACCGCTTATTTCTCCAACTCGACAAACTCTGAAAACCCCTCATGTAAGTTCAAATTTTTTTTACCTGATTCTTGTCTATCGGGAAGCAGGTTAGTAATAAACGGCTTGTGCTGTCCTACTGGTGGTGCAGGGTTAGAACAAGGAAAGGAACTAACAAACAAGCGAAGAAAAGATTAAAACATTACTGCGGTGCGTGGTAATGGTGATACATGTACATCCAAGTGGACTGGCAGCAGTGGGGTTAATAAAGGCGAACAAAAGTTCAAAGGCATAAGCAAATAAAAGAATCACTTATAAAAGTAGGTAAATAACTCCCCCAGTCCTCCCCAAACAGAATCTGCCAAAGAAAGCATACCGTTGGCCTATGAGTTTTCTGTGATAAATATTCAGATTTTGGTCTGGTTTGTATTACATTTTTATGCAGATTTCTTTCTGCTACTTAGTTTTCAAGAGGAGAGGCAGAATAGTAGGGTATTGATTCTTTGATTTACTCTTTGAAATATTAAGTTCAAAAGGACTGTTCTTCTACTGTGTGTTAAATACATCGAACTATCCCGAGAGCATAACACATATTAAAAAATGGTTTCTTATTTTGGTGAAGAAAACCATCAGGTCTTCGACGTGGACAACTGTGATTTATTTGGAGGCTTCAGTTTCCCTCTTCACCCTGCATTACCTTACACTGCTTACAGGCTTAATGGACAAGTAGATTGCTGTGTGACTACGCATCAGCCACAGACAATGGACAGACTTATAAACACCAACTGGTCAATACGGCAAGTGCACCAGGCAAGGGTATACTGCTCAAAGTTTGTGGTACATGACTACAGCCGAGGAAATGTATACGCATTAAAAAAATTATTATATAAATAATGAGCACAGACGTGCTGTCCTTTGAAGGTTTACACAGAGACACTTTTTGTTCAGGTAGTGGAGTTAGTTAATTATCAGAACAAGAAACTAATCATGAATGTTGATATTTGTTGGGTTCTTTCTCATGAACACAATGGACACATTTACACAGAAAAATCTTAATAAACCCGTTCAACTGCAGGAATTCCTTCCCGACCAATTTCTCCATCCGATAGACCTTTAAGCTCTTTAAATCGCAGCCCCGTCCTAATGTCAAAACACTTACAGACATGCTGAGGTTACAATATTTTCTTTGGTACAAAGGTTTTTGTATATGGTGAGCAGTATACCCGGCTGGCATCTATACCCGTGCGAACTGCAGGGCTAAGCAAGTGTTGAGTGCAGGACAGAGCGGTGTGTGTGTGTGTGCAGGTAACAGGGGGTGGGTGGGAGTGAGGGTTGGCACTACATCATGCAGGACATTGCTTACAGGGAGGGATACATGCTGGCGGCCCTTAGCCGTGCCGGAGAAGCCAGTCTCCGCTTGTGTATGACGGCTATGGCGATGCCGAAGACGATGACAGTTGGGATGCCGATGACGAGGGCAGCGACAATAGGCCAGAAAGCGTCGTCGCCGCGGTCCAAGCTATTTATAGTACCTTCCCAGCTGCTGCTGTTGCCCCGGGAACCTGTTTCCAAAGTAATGTTGGTGATCAGATCAGAAGGCAAGGTGCTGGTAGGAGCATCAGGGAAGAGACTAGTAGCCGGGACAACCGGTTGCTGATCTGACGATGCTGTGGAGGACGTCGACGATGTGTCTTGCTCAGGCAACGCGGGAGATGGAAAAGGGGTGCCTGGTGATGATGGCGCAATGGAGGATGATTCTTGAAATGTTTGCTGTTGACTCGGCGGGGTTGGAATCGTGGGGAACGTTTGCGGTTGAACTGACGAAGTGGGAACCGTAGGATGTGTCTGCTGCTGAGTCGAGGTACTAGGGGTAGTGGGTGACGTAGGATGTTCCGGCGAATGTGACGCACTCGAGGGAATGAGTGACGTGGCTTCTGCTGGCGAGTCTGTGGCACGTGATGTTGACGTACTCGGAGTAGTCGTTGGTGTCGTCTGTGGCGATGAGTCAGTCGGTAGCGTGTGTGACGTCTGTGGGGGTAACGTGGGAGACGAGAAATGTTGAGATGAAACTGTGCTTTCCGCGCGGTGCACGGCAGCAGACACGTCAAACGGACTAAGACTGACCAAGGGCTCCATGACACTGGCACTTGTGTCGGGGGCGTAACTTGAAGACGTCCCATGGCTCGCCATTGTCTCCCCACTGCTGCCAGATGGCGCCTGAGCTGAAGTGATTTCTGTTCCAGCCTTTAGAAAATCAGAAATCGTTTGGACAGTGGTGTCCAGCTGAGAATCTGAGCCAGTCTGTGGACTCGTACTTCGACCCAAAGAAGATTCTCCTCCTGTCACAAACTTCAGAGGAGAAGCTGTTGTGTCTATGTTTTCCAGCAGATTCAAGACTGTACCAGTATCACCAAGTGTGGACAATATGGCCGCAGTCGAGGTCGAGCTGGTTCTCGATGTCAGACTAGAATTAGGAGCTGATTCTTTAAAATCCTGCTGGGAGAAGTCTCCTGCAACGGTCATGCGGGGCACTGTGGTGCCGTCACTGGACGCACGTGTCACACCTGCAGCTGTACTCTGGGCTTCAGGGGATGTCACACCATCCTGCATTCCTAAGAACAAGCTTGTGTCCGAGCTTCTCCCCGAATTGTGACCAAACACGATTGTTTCTTCGAAAAAGGAGACAGACGTGAAGTCCACCGGTTGCGTATATGGTCCAGCTGTCGTAGTTGATTGGTCGGTTGGAGCAGACGTTTCTAATGCACCCGAGAACAAACTAATTATATCGTCTGCCGAGGTGTCAACAGGAAGGGATCTTCTCTCCGTTCGCGCTGAATTCAACGGCGGTTGTAAGGAGGGGGAGGAGGAGGAGAAGGAGTTCAATATGAACGTGCTGTCTGTTGCCCTTAACGTGTCGCCGAGAGAATCTTCTGGAAGCTCTGAGGTGACTATAGAGGCTGACGTCACTCTCGGGGCAGTCACGTGAACCGGTTGGCTGGTGATCTGGGTACTGGTAAGGGTGAGAAGTGTGCTGTCATCACCGCTAACTGCCTCACCAAAACGGGACAGATCGTTGCCATGGACGTTGTCGCCTAGCAACGCAGGTTCCACACTCTCACCAGGAGACGCAAGAAGCGGTTCAACCTTTGTCGTTTTGCTGTAAAACTCGCTGAAGTAACTGTCGTTGACAACAGGAAAATTGGCGTCTCGTGCAAAACTCTCGCCAGTAAAGACCGTCTCCACCCCCGGGCTAGAGTCCCGAGTCAAGATGGCTGGCGAGACGTCGAGAGTGAGGCTAGCCTGGGCGCCGGTCTTCAAGGGCCTGAGGGTGGCGTCCGTGTCTCTTCTGTGTCTGGCAGTCAGGTGATTAAGGCTAGAGACAGCGCTATTTGGAAATGGCCGAGAACCACCCTGGGCAGCATCGGCTGCTTCGTCCACGGATGTCTGTTCGGTTTCCGCGTCCCCAAAGCACCGCTTGGCAACTGCTAAATGGAATCTGCAATGACAGATCATGCATGTGACCAATGGAGTCTGTGATGACAAATCATGCATGTGACCAATGGAATCTGCAATGACAGATCATGCATGTGACCAATGGAGTCTGTGATGACAAATCATGCATGTGACCAATGGAATCTGCAATGACAGATCATGCATGTGACCAATGGAATCTGCAATGACAGATCATGCATGTGACCAATGGAGTCTGTGATGACAAATCATGCAAGTGACCAATGGAGTCTGTAATGACAAAATCATGCACGTGACCAATGGAGTCTGTAATGACAAATCATGCACGTGACCAATGGCGTCTGTAATAATGACAAATCACTCACGGGAACACTGGAACATGTGATGACAAATAAAGCACGGGACCAATGAAGTCTGCAATGACAAATTATGCACCTGCCAAACATCATGCACATCGCACACGTGGCAGACTTGGACATTTTTCTTTAGCAGCGAGAGTGGAGTCCAGTAAACCAGTTCTTTCGTTGGATACGTTCTTCTTTTGGAAGGAAAATGTAGCGATCTGTGATTTGTTTGTAGGGTTGGTAGAACTGTTTGTTTTTCAATAGCGCGTGTATTTGAGCACAAAATAGCCGTAATAGTTTTACAGGTAGGTGCAGGTAATGTTTTTAAAACAACAGGTTTTGTATATTTTATCTTACCAACGGCATGAATACGCAAAGTACTTTTGTTGTAGAAACTCTCTCAGCAGGTAAAGAAATTGAAGACAAGATACAAAGTGATTGGTGTAAGTCACTGAACAAGGGGTCTGCTAATATTGTAAGCTTCAGTTTGAAATGTATCCGTGTTTACACTGTTGTGTACGAAGAGTGCCAATAAGCAATGGGGTCATAAATTAATTAAGGCTACTGTACAATTGGTAATGTTATAAGAGCTTAAAAAACATTTTCTGTTATGTTTCACCTTGTTTTCTGAAGGTCCCCAAGAATGTGATGAGCCGAAAATATACTGTCTCCGACAGGAGAGAATGTGAAACTTGCCGAGTCTAGGACATCGTGTCCCATATTCAGCCACAGCAGCAGCGAGATGTTGTTTGCTTCAACTCCCTGCAAAAAAAAAAAAAAGGTCCATACAGTATTTTGCACAATCGTCTTATTCCTACTTCACATGAAAAAGTGCGTGTCATAGTATCCTCACCAATATCGCGGAAACGTGGTAGTTGTTCTCAGAAGATTGGTTTGAAAATGTCGCGAAGTCAGGGCCGATAACTTCACAACTGTACAAATTGTAACTGAAACTGTAAAGTAGAATTCACCTTCTGAGGCCGCATCACTTCCTATCAAGAAATTCTGTGAAATGAGCTCAAGTAAACTGCCGGCCTTTTTGTTTTTTTTCCGATCATTCACACAGAACAGCGTTGTCGATACTTGTCACAGGTTGTCTCCCTTTCTTCAATATTGCCGAGCTTCCGTGCACGCTGACACCTGTATATTTTATTGTTCTCTCTCTCACCCGATCTTCACAGTATATCCGCATTTCTCTCTCTCCCGACCTTCACAGTATACCCCCATTTCTCTCTCTACCGACTTTCACAGTATATCCACATTTCTCTCTCTACCGACCTTCACAGTATACCCACATTTCTCTCTCTCTACCGACCTTCACAGTATACCCACATTTCTCTCTCTCTACCGACCTTCACAGTATACCCACATTTCTCTCTCTACCGACCTTCACAGCATACCCACATTTCTCTCTCTCTACCGACCTTCACAGTATACCCACATTTCTCTCTCTACCGACCTTCACAGTATACCCACATTTCTCTCTCTCTACCGACCTTCACAGTATACCCACATTTCTCTCTCTCTACCGACCTTCACAGTATACCCACATTTCTCTCTCTACCGACCTTCACAGCATACCCGCATTTCTCTCTCTCTACCGACCTTCACAGTATACCCACATTTCTCTCTCTACCGACCTTCACAGTATACCCACATTTCTCTCTCTCTCTACCGACCTTCACAGTATACCCACATTTCTCTCTCTCTACCGACCTTCACAGTATACCCACATTTCTCTCTCTACCGATCAGTATAATAATAATAATAATAGTATACCCACATTCCTCTTTCTACCGACTTTCTTACCAGACGTGTTCCCCTCACAACTGGCTTTCTCAAAATATCCAAAACTTATACATTTTTTTCTGTTGAATGTCAGGCTCAAAACATTTTCATGAGTGTCTCAACAACTATTTCTTCTTGTCAAGTTACGAAGAGATAGAGATGTGTGTCCCTTCGCCTAACTCTCCCTTATTTTGTTTCTGTGCCTTGGATGCGTTTTCATTTGATACCAGTGATGAATGTTTGTATCTTAGGTCGGCTGCGTTTTTCTACTCAGTTCTTTTCTTTTTGCAGAGATATTTGATTTATTATTCTCCACTTTACAACAGTGCAGACGGACTGAATCAGTTACTGAATGTTCCACTCTGCCTTCCTTCATTCGCTTCAGTTTTTCACAGCAGCGATCTCAGTGAATTATATATAATTGATTGTTTTGCTGTTGAGTATAATATGACAGGTCAATATTCTCCCAATCTGACTAACTCTTGGAAATCTGAATATTTACCAAAAGATGTCTCCGCCATTGAATCCTCGGGGATCATCCTTTACTGATGGTTTGCAGCTAAAATTTGTCTTTCGGTTTGTAATACGACGTACGCACACTTACCTTGCATACGCACGACGCATATTACACACATACAACACGCTCAACGAGCCCCCGTAGATGGGATGGAGGTGAAGAGATTTCTAGTTGATTTATGGAAGATGAAGAACTCGCTGCTCTCTCTTTCCTATCTGGCCATGGAACCGTCTCTTTCTTCTTCTTTTTACGTCATTCTTTTCCCCAAATGACGACAAACAAATGACGTACACAAGACGTCAAACACAAGACACCATTCACACACACAAACAATACAAGCCCCCCCCCCCTAACTCATTACACGGTTGTTCTTCGTTTAACATCATTGTGATTGTTGCGAATTATTGTGACATAAACAGTAACTTGCCTGTTGACTGGGACATTGCCATTTGCAAGTGACTGTTATTATACAAGTGACCTATGTTATTATTATTATTACTACTACATACTAACACGAAGCACCCAGCTCGATCAAGTCTGTTTACAAAACATGTTTGTTTATCATTTGTATCGCACTATAGAGCCTGTGTTACCTGTGTTACCTGTGTTAGATGTCGTTTCACTCACCTTAGTGTCGTACTGAAGTGTTACTATGGGCTGCTGTAGACATGGACTGAGGGAAGCCTGGCTGGCGTACCTGAAAGTCGAAGACATATTTTTGACAAACGACCCAAATGAGTCTGAGGCTACATGGGCAAGTCAGGATGTGACGATCCACTTATGTACAGGTCCATTCCAGGAAAAAATAAATAAGCCAACAATTCTTCCAACTATGCATCCATCCAAGCTATTTGTCTATCTGTCATTACATAAATAAAATGTGTCGATCATAGAATACGCTGTTGTGTCCTGAAGATGATAAAAGTGCAATGAGGGAACACATCTACCTTAATCCGGAACTTTTTGAAGGTATCTATGTACCTTGACCCGGAAGCACATCGTATGATGACGGTGACTTTGTTGTTTCCTGCAACACACAGGTCGTCCAGGGTGTAGTGGGGGGCCTCCACCTCCAGCAGAGCCACGTCCAGCACGCAGGCTTCCATCGTCTGCGACAAAGTTCAACAGGTAAGGACTTTCAACTTAACGACGACTATAGTGTAGATGTTATTGATAATGATCTTGATATCGTCTTGGGTGCAGATGACACTTTTTCGGGGCAGCTAAGTATCTGCAGTATCAATTCTGTATGCATTCTCAATACCAATTGCGTCCCTTGCTTGCTTTTATGACAGAGAAAAAAAATGGAAGCACGATAATATTATTGAAGTGCAAAGACAGCCAGCCCTGTAAACAGATGCAGAGAAAGAACAGCGTGCGCGAGACGAGAGTTGAACCCAGGACAGCCAACCTTCACTGTATTGGTGACAGGCGCTCACCGGAGGGCCATTTTCATTTAAAGAGTGAGTTTAATTTTGACCATGTATTTGTAAATTTGAATCATTAATCTTGTTTATAAATCGATAAGCACTGTATTTATTGTCATTTAAAGTGAATACATTTTTGGGGGGACACCTTGTATTTTCTTTTGACGACTTCTCCAGCAAGAAGCCACAGACCCGATAAACTGTCACTACAAAGTACAAAAAAATTAGGTTTGACGAGAGCTCTCGCTGTCCCATTTTCCCATGGCAACCCATGTAATCCTTGTAAAAACGTGTGACACCAGTCTATAGGAATTCTTTTACCAGAGAGAGAGAGAGAGAGTTCACAGGGAAAGCCTGCTTCCCGCGAATATCACTGCTACCAATAATTTCCTCGGCTCCTCGTCCCAGAGGACGATGCCTGGTGTCACGGAAGCCAAGCCACAGAGGCTCGAGTGTAACGACACCTCGTCAACCTCCCTCTAAACACCGGCACTCAGGGGCCAAGGGCAGCCTCCTGATGCTCGTAGAGAATCTAGCGACACCACGAAAGACGTGGGTGGGTGGGTGAGGGCAGGAGGGAAGAATGGGAGAGACGAGAAAGGGAGGCAACAGTAAACAGAAAAGTGCCCTCCCCCCCTCCAAGCATAGTCCCTTCTCATGTGCGTGCTAAGAACTAAGGCTCAACGGCTGCATTATAGAAATCAAGGTCTTCTTGTGTCAGAGGGATGCTCGCAGCTTCGGAAACAAACAGCAGACTAGAGAGCTAATGTGGTCCGTCAACGCCGAGGGTCGTCTGCTGTGTGCACATGATTGACCCTGGGGCAGCAACATGTGATGCCATTGTTTTAGCTCAGCGCAGATATGAAGATGAAAGTGGAGGTTAAACATCCAAACATTTATTCCGGTAGAAATGTCGGTACTGCCCTTTAATTTATCTATTCATGAATTTATAAAAAAAAGAACATTCATTTGTGTATGTGAAATAAGTTCCACCTTGAAGTATTCTGTATGAAGAAGAAAAATTTTCATCTTTGCAAACATTATCTTGCATATTTGAATCTTAGCAACAGTATGATGGAAACATGTACTTTATATGCATGGCGATGTTTGTAAGTGTGTATCTTGAGAACGGAAGAGGGTTATTCAACTCAGATTTGGGTAAATTTATCTTTCACCGAGTTATACTCATCCTTAGAATAAAAATTGCTCCCCACCTAATCTTTCAGGTCATTGATAACGAGCAAGGAAATAGGTAAGATGAGGCTGCATTGTGCTGTTGCCTGTTGCTGACATGCTAAGTCCTGCAAACACGTGCGAGCCTGGCTTGTGCTCAGTGCCCGTTGCTTGCTCTCACCTCAGTACCAGCTCACGACAACAAGACTTCCACTCACCTCAGTACCAGCTCACGACAAAAAGACTTCCACTCACCTCAGTACCACCTCACGACAACAAGACTTCCACTCACCTCAGTACCAGCTCACGACAACAAGACTTCCACTCACCTCAGTACCACTTCACGACAACAAGACTTCCACTCACCTCAGTACCAGCTCACGACTACAAGACTTCCACTCACCTCAGTACCAGCTCACGACTACAAGACTTCCACTCACCTCAGTACCACTTCACGACAACAAGACTTCCACTCACCTCAGTACCACCTCACGACTACAAGACTTCCACTCACCTCAGTACCACCTCACGACTACAAGACTTCCAGGTGTCAACCAACGTTTACCGTCCTCTTGCTCTATGTGCCAGGTGTCAGTGAACTTTCACTATCTACTGGTTGTCACTGTACACACCTGCATCTTCTTCCTCCACCACCATTTGATCATTGAGTATTGATTCTGCCGGTTTATTTGTTTCCGTGTGACATGCGTGTTGTATGAGTGAGTGAGTGAGAACGCATGAGTGTGTTTCTCTTTGTGTGTGTGTGTGTGTGTGTGTGTGCTGGATGTGAAGAGAAGAGCAAGAAGGATAAGTGAACACACGTATGGCGACTTAATGAATTAAGGGAGAAATATATATATATATATATCCATATAAGCACCTTCGCATACTTCCGTCCACACACACACACACACACGCACACACACAAACACACCCACAAACACACAGACAGACTCCTCGACCTTTTTATTCACAGTATGAGAAGAGTGGAGTGATAAAAGGTGCTGAGTTTAGAGTGCAGTCGGGTGAGTCTACAGACGAAGGGTGTGTGCGTTTCTCTGGAGGTAACCGTAATGAGAGAGTTGCTTCCATGCACTACTCTCAGCTCGTTAACACATGGAGCGCGACGAGTACAGAAGCCACACCCACCCACCCACCCGGTTTAGTCAGGGTGTAGTCGGGTCGGCAGTGCGCGCAGACACCGCAGCCCGCCTCAATGACACGACTCGCTCGGGTATTGTCCTCCATGTTGGTCGAGACCCCATCTGTCGCCTGGGGACATTTACCTGTTCTCCCACCCCCCACCCATCCATCCCCCCCGCGCGTGTCTGCGCCACCAGTAAGGTCCGCGCGTCCGTTTGCTTGGAACTAACAGCAGCCTCCTCCTCTCTCCCCATCGCCAGCCGCTAACTGTTTACAAGATCTTCAGTTTAGTCTCTGGGGGAAAATCTTTTAAACAGTCACCATTAGTAAAAACATTGCAAAACAAAAATTCACATTAGAAGCCGCGATTACTTTGTTCTGTCCTTTTGCAAAGTCAACTTTATGTTCATGAGAATATTTTTGGTTAGTTCATCTATCTTACTTAAAAAAATAAACGTGTACATACAATGATTATCGTATTTCCTGTTATGAAATAAGATATCTTTGTTGTGGCAATAGTTATGTCGATAACAACATCGTCATGAGTGTGGATACCATCGTCAATGTCAACAATAGTTCAGCTGTAGTGCTGGCTTTTGGAGATCGGCCGTATAATTAATTATCGTTCGTACAATCAGACCCTAAGTTGTGTTGTTAGCTAAGTAACCGGGTGTACAGATGGCAAATGAGTGAAACCTCCAGGTGCTTGTGAAGGTGTTTGAGGTGTTGCATGGACACAAAGCCTACGAGGCCTTTCTGCGCATACAAAACCCACCTGCAAAAGTAAAAGAGCTTTCTTCAAGGGAAGCAAGGGAATGGGAGTGGCACATGAAACTGCCTCGTGGTTAACAGGGAATGTGAAGCTTATGACAATGGGCGGCACGAGACCTTCATGGGTGAAACAGTTTGTAGAGATGAGGCTCAGTTCTGCCAAAGCAAAGACACAAGAATGTGAAGGTGGCAAGTTAGAACACATCTAAAACACGAGGCTTCCTTTCTCTTTCTCTCTCTCTCGCCACCTCCTTGTTTTAACAGAAATGTCGACAACGCCCATCATTTCAAAATCGTGAAAGGACTGTCCAAGAAAGGAAACAAGATAACGGGCTTTTTTCGGCGGACTTTGACCTACCTGCTCGACATTTGCCACCCCGCCTACCTCGCTGGCCGCCCTGGGTGCAGTGACTGCAGTGAGGCTGGTAAACTAGCCCGAGGCTGACTGGCCGGGAGGTAAAGCCTGTGATGTTTGCCTGCAGGCGCTGAAACTCGCTCTAACATTTCCTCCCCTGACCAGTGCATCAAACCCCCATGGACCCCCATGGACCTCGCTCACCTTGCTGTTTCCGCCTATAACCTGCAGGTTGGATGATTATCTGCGGATTGAGGGTGAGGCGTGGTATGTGTCGTCATGTCCAGACATGATTTTCTGGCAAACTCTCACCGAACTTCTGCCAGCAACGCACGATAAAAAAAAAGAAATAAAAATAAAAAAGAAGCCTAAAAAGAAAAGAAATATAACACAACACGACGTGTGAGAGGGCAGGTCGCCGTCATCGACTGGGCGGAGATTCAGTTTCCGCTGCACGCGCACAGCCAAGAGGAGATATCATCGAACATATCAATGAACATATCAATGAACATGGAACATTCATATCAACAGAACGGCTTCCAACTGTCACGCTGATCAGTCAGCAGAGCAATCGAGGCTTGAAAACTTATTGTTTGTAATTAAGTGCAATTAGGACTGAGGAAGAAAAAGTGGGTGATGAGCGATCGAGGACGAGAGGTGAGGAGACAGACACGGCATTAAAAGATGGATTACAGTACACAGAAGTACACAGAGGCACACAGAGGTACACAGAAGCACACAGAGGCACACAGAGGTACACAGAAGTACACAGAGGCACACAGAGGCACGAGTCATTCCAACAAAGGCCTTCCATCAAGAGTTGCCAAAGTAAACTGAAGAGTTTGATGATGGCGGTAATTAATTGGGGCAACTTACTTCCTGAGTTACCGCCTGTGGACAAGTTTCGAACCTCCGTTTATTCCACCCACAGCCGGGCAGACGAGTTGCTGACGTAGTACACGTAGAAAAGGGAGATAATGTGACACTAAAGGAAGGTAACTGGAGAGAATTCCTGAACTTGGTGACCCACCGTGTCTGTGTGCAGGTGTGGCAAACATGTCAAGAATGCTCGCTTACATTTGCTTACGGCTTCTTTTAAAATATTTGTTGTTGACGACAGAAAACAAAATAGAAGACGGCAAAGAAAAAAATAAGGGACGGTCAAAGTGAGAGGAAGACAAAAGAAAAAGAGAAAAGTAAAAAAGAAAAAAAAACCAACTTGGAAAGAAAGAAAATGAAAAGAAAGAAGTGCGGGTCTTTTTCTCGAATCGAAGTTAACCAGCGAGTTGATTATTTGCTTGCATTAAGAAATGCCTCGTCTGAATTCGCTCATCATGCTTAGAGTCAGTAGTATCAACAATGGTGTGTAGCTAATTAAATAAAAGGACTGCGTGTGTATAAAATACTTTGAGTGTGATATGTTTCCAGGGCAACCGATTTCCACGGGGCCTTGCGACCCTCCGAATTGTGACAAACATTCTGCTGCCCCATGTGGAGCCTCATCTTGGTGTAGGACGTGTTGTCCCCCGCACACCTCCTGTTCTAGGCAATCCTTCTAACTTAGCCCTATTCTAGGCTATCCTTCTTTCTAGCTTAGCCCTATTCTAGGCTATCCTTCTTTCTAGCTTAGCCCTATTCTAGGCTATCCTTCTTTCTAACTTAGCCCTATTCTAGGCTATCCTTCTTTCTAACTTAGCCCTATTCTAGGCTATCCTTCTTTCTAACTTAGCCCTATTCTAGGCTATCCTTCTTTCTAACTTAGCCCTATTCTAGGCTATCCTTCTTTCTAACTTAGCCCTATTCTAGGCTATCCTTCTTTCTAACTTAGCCCTATTCTAGGCTATCCTTCTTTCTAACAACCCTATTCTAGGCTATCCTTCTTTCTAACAACCCTATTCTAGGCTATCCTTCTTTTTAACTTAGCCCTATTCTAGGCTATCCTTCTTTCTAACAACCCTATTCTAGGCTATCCTTCTTTCTAACTTAGCCCTATTCTAGGCTATCCTTCTTTCTAACTTAGCCCTATTCTAGGCTATCCTTCTTTCTAACTTAGCCCTATTCTAGGCTATCCTTCTTTCTAACTTAGCCATATTCTAGGCTATCCTTCTTTCTAACAACCCTATTGTAGGCTATCCTTATTTTTAACTTAGCCCTATTCTAGGCTATCCTTCTTTCTAACAGCCCTATTTTAGGCTATCCTTCTTTCTAACAACCCTATTCTAGGATATCCTTCTTCCCATCTTAGCCTCATTCCTCCCCCAGCAGCTTTTTGTTTGCATGTGCACCACACGATGCATGGCGTCATCTAAGCTTGCATGTACTTACAGTCACGTGCACAATGCAGACCACAAAAGACTGTATTTCTCGAGGATGTCATAGGCAAATGCGAACCCAGAACAAACAAAGCTGTCTCAAACCAGTTTTAAAAATGCGTCCTGCATACAAGATAAATACGAGGATGCTTCCTGGCTGCAGCGAACAGGTTTAGCTGGGTGTTAACCGAGGTAGCCTGTTTAAAACATCATTTGACTCAATATCTGAACTAATCTAGAAAACCGAAGGTAGGCCAAACCGTCTATTTTTGAACCATTCGTGAGCAAACAGAAGCATCTTGACGACCGTCCTCTGTTTAAGATAGAATCTGCAAACTAGAGACCCTCCCACTCGAGAACAGGTGAAAAAGTTTAGGGCTTTTTTTTTTAACCAAGTCCACGAAAGTTGAGGAAGATGTTTGCTCAAGTAAAAAGTGGGGCGTTGCTTAAAGAGAAAACAAAGAAGGATGAAAATACAAGAAGTTGGGTTTAGACTTTGAACTCTCTCAGTTCTAACTCCATCACTGCCCTCGGCAATAACGACACTTGCGGATTACCTGACAAGCCCAGCAACAGCTTTCAACCAGATGAAGATGCGGAAACTAGCCATACCAACTTTCTCTTTAGTGTCAGATGTTCCTTCTTCGGAACAGTGTTTGTCTGCGTGTCAAGATATCTTCCCACTGCTTACATTGTTCATAAATGTGTTGTTTGAAACACCTTTAACCTTTTAATCCTTCTGATCGAAGTAGTTACATCCTAACAAAGTGGTTTGCTGTAAAGCCACAAGATCTTCCATTCTCCGCAGCTCACAGGTTATTTTTGTCACAGCCAGTGTTTGATTCTCAGACGTGGCACAATCCTCAGCTTGCACCCGAGGGTATGTTTGTGCATGTATATACATACCTGTGACTGTTTCAATTATTATGCTTTCAGTTACCTGTCTCACCATAGAATGTGCTTTTACCCGATGCTAACCACCAAATTTAGCTTCCATCAGACCGAAGCATGCTAATTAAACATGCCCATGGTATTTAACCCGGGTATGTTAGCTTCTTGCACATTCAGCTAATCTGTTAAATCAGGTATATAAGGATGGGTGGCCCTTGCTGTACCCTGGCTTCTCTTTCCAACAATGCCCATGAGAGCCAAGAAGACAAACTAGGTCTTATTATCTTATCATCGGGTATATGATTGAAAACAACGTTTCTCAGTTTCTCAGCCGACTGAATTCCTCCCACACGTCAAAGAACTATGCCTGCGTGCTTGAACTTGATCCTCAGTGCGAGACAAAAACGAAGATGTCTTCGCTTTGCACGAGACAAACCAAGGCATGTCTTCATTCCTCACGAGACAAACCAAGATGTCTTCGCTTTACACGAAACAAAGCAACAAGCCTCTCGTTCTGCGCGTGCTTGATGGCAACCAGGTGACATCATTCAAACACCATCTCGGTTCTGAACAGTAGTGGGGACGGATTCTGAGCCTCGCTCTAAAATTTCACGCACGTCTCGGGAAATAACGGTCCATTGTCTCCCTCCGCGCGCTGCCTCAGTCAACAGACCGCACTGACTATCAAGAAACCGGCGGTATTCCGTGCAAATAGCAGTATTGGCTATTTACATGACAACACACGATTGTTTTTTTTGCCGACCCTCGATGTCTGGTAGGGTGACGATAAAAGGAGACCGTTCATCTAGCAAAGCAGTTTTGTTTAGTCTAAGATGCTTTAGCGGCATCTCCAGTATCCCATGTGGTTCTGAGCTAACAAGGCGACAGTAACAAGAGATTCAGTTGTGTCCAGTTCCAGTCCACATCTAAGCCAGTGTCTTGAGTCACTTGGCGATGGTGCGAGCCAGCTTGACAATAAATAACAGCACCACAAAAGGGCGATGATTTCTCGAGCATGTGTGCTTTCCTTGTTGTGTAATCAAAGGGCCAAATAGAGTGTCCACAGACATAATGCATGACAGACTGTGAGACTGACAATGAGCTCCTTCAACAGCTCACATGCATTTCCAGGTTTCTGACATGTATTTGTTCAGTTTGCTTGGGATGTCACAGATAAAATTTATTAAATATAATATAATTCTTATCTTTGTGTAAACTACAGTCCCCCAAATCCGCCGAGTACCTTGCTCACCCGACAAACAAGTCTCGATGCTGGGTCTGCACAAAAAAAAAAAAACCCTAAGCAAACGTCTGTCATTGTGAGCCAGCTAAGGTGTGTCAATCGTGTGTGTCAATTCTCTTGGACGGTACCTCACTGAACCTGTGGCCAGGTGCGTGTCACTATACAGAGAATCGACTGTCCAGGGTTCAAAGCTTGCCTCGGGCTCGCTTTCTTTCCGTGCATAAGTTACCTGTTTACAGGGTCGGCTGCTTCGCGGTAATAGTCCTGGTTTAGGGGGAAACGCACAATCTTCCCCCTACTGTGTTCTCCTTAAACCCGACAAACATGATGGAAAGAAAGATGTATAATGGAGGCTGATCTCTTTCATTCCCTCCGTCCTTATCTCCCTGTTTTGTTTGTTTATTTGTGTATGTGTGTAGTGGGGAGGGGAGGTGGGCACAGAGAGAGAAGGGAGGAAAAGTGACAAAACGAGAAAAAAACTCGTTTCTGCACGGTTATCTGTAGAAACTGTCAGTACCAGTCTTTGAAGCGCGGGAGGTTAGGACAACATTCGCGCGTCGGCCCTCGGAAAGATGGGCTTATCCGATTAACCCTCCACAGCCCAGCCTGCATGCGGCTCCCGGGACTTGTGCCAAGCAGCGGGGTGAGGGCGAGGAGGCCAAGACTCGCGCTTCCTTTGTAACATCTCGTCTGGCGATGAGGCCCCGAGATTAGTCCGCCTCCTGCAGCGCAGTGGACATCGCCGTGGGCATCAAAGCGGTCAGCAGCTTACATCAGCTGTGTCCTCGCCCGATGGGGAGGAAGCACGTTCAGCCCTGTATTGGGGTCACGGGGTCGCGGTACAGTGAAGTCTGGAACCTAGAGATCGGTGTAGTGATGAGAAAAGTAGGGTGTGACCCGGTACCTAGCTATGCATACCCGCAACACGCTGAGCTGACTCATTGAGCAACAGACCCACTGTGACAGGAAGCTGTAGATATTTACAGGAGTATTGCAGATATATTCTTAGTGTAACAGTCACAACAGTCATCTCAAACAGTTACATGTCTTACTGCAGTATATAGCAATATATGTTTATGTTCTCAATATAATTTGTCTATAGTGTGATACATGCCACTATATATGTCTGGAGTATTAGACATATCCTGAGCTATTAGAGTTGACTATAGTCGTCTAACGGCCAGACTGATTGGAAAGGTGAGCAGACATCGTAGATGACTTGTCTGCCAGATATTTATTCAGGTGTATTGTGTATACCTTTGCCGGCTGCTACCAAACTTTGTTTAGTTATCACCGACTTACGACTTATACCCATCCTCGCTTCCACAGATGAACATTTGTGACGAGGGTTGTTATGCATCCACTCTGGATGTTTTCAGGCACACTGTAGCACCACCAGAGCTTGAGATAATCATGTCATAGTCACACGAGGTCTCTACATCAGTAGCCAGAAGAACAACCGAAACTAGAATAAGAATGAGTAGAGAAGGACTCACAAGGAACCGCAAGAACTTTTCGCTTCAAAGTTCAAACCAAATCGCAATCAAACCAATAAATGTTTATCAATGCGGATTACTGGAAAATAATTTAGAAATATTTCTGCTCTTGTTTATTCCACCCTTGAAGTAAAAGATATGGTCAACAGTCCACTGTAATTATCTAGTGTCTGTAGCTTCAAGACCTGTTTTTTTTTCTCTGCATGTGCTTGGTGCCGCGTGCATGTCAGATCGTCCTCAAATGTTTACCAGGTGTGGACAGGTGAGAAGGAAGAGGTGAAGGCTGTTACGACGGTCATGATGACTGAACTGACGGAATGAGAGCGAGCGAGGTGAAGACAAAAGGAGGTAGAGAAGAAAAAAAGCACATTCATTAGTGGTTGTGGGTCTGCAGTTCAGTCCCCGTGGAAAATACACAGCAGCGGAGTTCAGTCCACACAGCCACGTGCATGCAGGCAGAGAGAATGTAGCAGTGAGCACAACACACGGGCATATATCTGACTGTGTCATTATGTGCAGGCAGGCTTGGCTGTTTAGTTCCAAGGGCCATTCGGGGTCCCTAAACACAGACTTGTGAGGTCAGCTTGCACGCGCACTGCCCAGTCATCTGCCATCACAATGGCCCACCTCCGCCAGTTACATGAAACTTTAAGGACTCCGGGGACGTAGACAGCGACTCCTGTTGTGGAATTATGACAGCAGTCGACTGTTCGAGGTACTCTGGACAACCTCGCCACCTCCAATACCCAGGACTGGTTAACAAATCTTATGTTCACCATGATTAGTGGCAGAAGTTAAATCAACGAACTGCTAAACGGTGGTGCTCCTCATGTGACAAGCGGAAAACGAGAGGGAGGGGATGTAAAAAAGGAAGGAGCGAGGGAGAGAGATCAAATATCTGTATACTACCAGTCAGTTTTTCATAGAGTAGAATTTTTCTAAGTTCGGTTTCATGAACCAAGATTTGTGAGGTCAAACGAGTCTTTTGAGCTGTCAGACCATCTACAGCCGTTTGAGTGAAAACATTATTAGGTGAGCTGTTGAATTGTGAGAACACACACACACACACACACACACACACACACACACACACACACACACACACACACACACACACACATGCACCATCACGAGGAGGCATAAAGATACAGAAGTGAGAGCGAGGGAGAGGGAGAGAGAGAGAAGGTTGAAGAGTGGAGGTGGGGGGTGGGGAATGTGAATGACCGGACAAAGCAAAGGAAAACGAGGCTCCTCCTACAGTTGGAGACTACTCGCCATCTCCTTCGCCCGAATAAGTAAACAGAAATAGGCACGATCTCGCTTTGCCTGCTGCCTCCTCTTCCCCTCTTCTTCAGACACCGGATACACAGCGAAGCCTAAACGAGAGCTATTGATATCTAATCCACCCGGGGTGACACATTCCAGTGATTATTCACTCAGGAAGGGACACCCACCCGCGCCCTTAAATAGTGAGTTGGTGGAATGTCTCGTACACCCCGGCACTCCGGTGTATTATAGTGATTCAGGCCGGAGCTCTCTCCAATCAGAAGCTGGTTACACATTCGATAAAAAAAGACAAAAAACAAACAAACAAAAAATGTTAGGTGTCACTCATAAGCCACTAACCGCAGTGAAGTCTAATATGAGTATGACAATTGTATTTCCCTCTTTTGCCGACTGCAGTTGTGTTTTCTTCGATTTTTCGAACACTGAATTCAAGCAAAAGACTGATAATCAGAGCCCTAGAAATATTAATGTCCCAGAAAAGGCCCCAAATTAAATATTATTCACAAAAAAGTAGTTTCACAAATGTTCGCAATTCCTAATATCATCACTTTCTCGTTCAAGAACAAAATGTACCCATACCCTGCAGCTAAGTACATTTATATTTGTCTGAAATAATACAATCGTCCAAACCTTCATTAAAATGTTTAACAAATACTTTCAAATCCTTTATATTCATTAGTTTGTCAAACTCTCAGCATCCATTAGTTTGTCAAATCCACTTTCTTCTTTCGCGTCTTTCCCCTCGTCAACACCTGTTGACACAGACACTCCCTCCCTCCCCTGATGCTAATAATAATTATTTGACATTAAATTTAAGAAAGGCCCAATACAGATCACTTCAGGCTCAAGTAAAACCGGACGACCCCGGTACAAAAGAAATAAAAATCATCTTTACAGTAAGAGATTTTCAGGTGAGAAATTGTTCATTGAAACAACTTTTTTTCTGTGATGTTACCGAAGCAAAATACAAAAAAAAAAGTTGTCTTACCCTTGGAGCCGCAATGTCCATAGTCCCAGCCAGTGTCACAAGGAAACTTGCTACGATGATTAAATGATTCATCTCTACTGACAACCAAATCTTCAACATCGACGAATGATAATCTTGTGGAGTCTTACACACGAGTGTAAGTGTTAGCTGACCAAGAGTCTGATGTTAACACAAAGGAGCCGCAAGTTTCAGCTCCAGGTGCTTGAGGTGACGGGTTGGTAAGTTTCTACTAAAAGATGATTGACTTGTCGAATGTTTTTGGGTGAATAATTCTCACCTCTATCGTCTTCTTCCTCGGATCTGTTTCAGTTCCAATCTACTGGATCAGAACTAACCTAAGATCAACCTAAATAAACGCCAATATCGTAGTTCGTACGCACCCCACGAGGTCCCCTCGCCTTGTGAAGGATGAGAAGTCAATGGGTGCAACCACTGTTACTAGATGTTGACATACTGAGACCTTAACTGCACGAGGAGGTCCGACCCCGGGTGTCTGTGACGAAATACACCTCGTCGGGTACAGACGGGGAGGCGAGGGCTGTTTAATGACTCAGCATCACCCACGCCGGGTGGTCGACTACCCTGCGCACCCGACAAACAAGTCCCGATGCTGAGTGTACACCGAGCACCTGGACGCAGCGGTGGAGGAGGAGGGAGTTGAGGTGTGACTTTAGACACCTGTGCAAGTCGCCTAGTCACTCCTTGTCACTCCTTGTCCAGCGCGTGAGCCCCGTGTGAGGTGAGCGTGCGGTCATCTCTTGCCGAGTGATGCCAGAATCTGAGAGGCGCGTCTTTACCTGCTCCCCTCATCCTCCGCTGCCTCCCACCAGGTAACTTCGTCACACCTGTAAACACAGCCATCTCGTCCGCCGCGCCGCCAGTCGCCTCACCCCTTTGCCTTATTTCCACGACCATCATTGGCTGACAACAGTTTTCAGCAACCAGTCGTCTTCCCTGAAGGTGGGAACCTCTGATGTATTCACCACGACACGTTTATAGGGCTTTGCTTAAATATCTTCAGCCAACATACAAGCATTTACAAGAGTCTGTTTATGAAAGCGCTATTATTAAATTAATTTATATTCGAAATCTTGAAAAGCACTTGCTACACTTCTGGTGGGGCATATTGTGCGTTTACATAACCACCAACGAGGAAAAAGGCTTTAAATGTTAAAAATATAATGTTGTAGACACCAGTATTCGGTGAGCAAACGTGTTTTCTTCAATAAGAATGTAGACATTCCATTTTTCTTGTTATGTAGTTTCATTTTTTCAGGCATTCCATTAATTTGAAAGTGATTCAGAATTCAATCAGAAGGTAGAGAAAACATCGTTGTATAGAAACAGAAAGACTTTGGTTGGACCTTTGAGGTGTTGCCCATGAATTGCGACAATTATGTTGGTTGTTGCTCTTTGAAACATGCAGCCACAGAGATAAAAACAGGTAAAAAGGTCATCCCATAACCTGTTCAGGTGGTTGGGGAGTGAGGTGTTAGAGACCTCACTTTTCTCGGGGCCAGCTTTTAAATGAGGGTGGTGCCAATCTCCTCTCCCTCGCTGCCTTACCTTCCCCAACCCTCTAAGGAGTCAGGTACCCATTCCCGTCAGTTGGGGGGAAGTTTGCTGCGCTTATCGGGAATTGAACCTGCGGGCTCTCGGTTCGGACGCCATCGCTCTAACCACTCGGCCATCCGCTTCCCTTAGCCACAGACATGACTTGACTTCAAGCATCTATTTAAAATGAATGTCAACATAATTTCTTGTGGTTGCTGGACAAAATAGCTCCATTACCCAGATGCTGATGCACCATACATACCCATATTACAGGGACAGAGGGTTATGGGTGGGTGGATCAGATTTTGTTTCCTCTGTTTACCAAAACAGAAGTTTCTAAAGGAACAGTGTGTGTTCCCTCTATTTATGGCAGAAAATTTAGATATGAACACTTATCCATCACTAATTACATCACACACTTACAAAAGAAGTCTTCGATTTCGACCCCTCTCCCCCACAGATTCTCACAGGATAGAGATGTATCCCCTTTACCCGTGACCGTCGTTTTGTCTTGGTTTTTCTGTTGTTGCAGACAATGACCGCTGTAGCTGCCCAGGCGTTGACCAGACCTCACCCATCAGGCCAAGTGTTGATCACTGGGAGGACCCGGGGGACTTCGGTTACCACAACTGTTCCCCCATGTTTTGCCTTGTGCGTGTTCTTTATTTTCTTCTTGCAGATATGTTTATTTCTTGATAGTTTTCGTGCGCTAATATCTAGACCAGAAACTCATGTGCACACTCCTCGTCTGTTGACATTAATCGGTTCACAGCCGAGGCAAAACAAACACAAATTCATACAAAAATAAACAAAACAAAATGCACACACTTTTACCTGTGAATGCCTCCTTTAAACCACCCCCATCCCCCAGAAAAATACCGGCAATAGCTAGAACGCGCATGTCTGTTCTTTTGCACAGGGCCGACCTGGCAGGTGTGTCCAAGCCTAGCAAACAGGTGTATTGAAATACCTGTCAGTCCATGGTCCCCGTGTCCACTGTGGTGTGGTTGCTTGGCGAGAGAACATCGCGAAGCTAGAGACACCTATACTTACTCAACACCTTCCTCCTGTCTTTGCTGTCCTGGCACCTTCCACATCCCAGGAAGCCCAGCCTGGGTCAACACATCAATCCTGACTGGGATGGGTGAAAAACTCACGTGGAAATCTTGGCCCACCAAGCCAAAGCAACCAAGATACCGCTGTTCCACATTAGGAGCGAAGTAACTGGAAGTTTCGATTTCAAGACACGAACAGAACAAATTTTATTGCAAGTTTCCGGGTTTTTTTTTAAAAATACCAGTACACATTGCTCCCAAAATCTTGGTGTGTGTGTGTGTGTGTGTTTCCATTTATACTAAATAGGTACTCCAGGCTAATTTTTGAATCAATAAGAAAAATGAGAAATTCAAACTGATTTTATTCATCCTGATCTCAACAATACCAAGCATTCTTTCATATCTCAAACAGTTGCCAAGTTATGAATTTGTAAATATTTTAGTTTTGGGGTAACTTCATGCTCATGACTGGAAATGAATTAAATCTTATTTTAAAACCCTAATCCAGTACACCAACAGTTGAGTACTTAAAATTTAGAAATCAGCCTCCAGCAGCTTTACCTAACACAATGAACTCATTAAATTAAAAAAAAAAATTAGTATTGTCACTTAAAGTTGGAATTACTAATGTCACTTCTCTAAGCGTTAAACCTATCTGCGCCAGCCAAAAAATAAAATAAAAAATAAATAAAAGAAACTAAGTTTAAGTGAGCTAACTCCTGTTCTAATTAAGCTACAGAAAATGATTTGAGTATCAATGGATTTAAGCTCGTTGAGCTCTTTTCAGCAAATGTGCTCATTTTGTTCCACAACACTTCAGACTGGCATCAAAATACTTTGTGTGATATTTTGATGCCTGTCTTTTATATAATGATTGATTTTAATCAACAGCAGCAGTACAGGCAGAAATCATGCACATTTACATCTCACAAATTGTTTCCTAGCTGCCAGCAATGGTTGTAGCATCTTATACCTGCCATCATTGGTAATTTGGCGGAATATCATCTACTGGACAGAGGATCAGAGACGCACGTGCCACCCGCATGGAAGGTCTACAGGTGCTGAGCAAGACCTGTATCCCTGCCCCCCTGCTGTCCCTTCAATTTTTTCGCCTCTTTTCGACTTTTTTTTTTGAGGCCATAAAGCGCAATGAAAGGAGTCTCACTTGTCACTTTCTTTTCACTTCAAACCTTTTTTCTAGTCGGTGTCAGATTATTCCTGCACCTGCTAACCCTTCTCATTACCCTCCAGGTGAAGACAGGTGAGTAGAGAAACCCACTCATTAAGAACCTTTAACCTTCGTTGACGTCATCTGAGCCGCGACTAACGAGTGAATCCTCTACCCAGAAAAAAAGGTGATTCACTTCTGTTAAAATGTCTGCATGCAGCGGTGTCTTCTGCTTGGTTCTACTCTAAAACTCGAAACTAATTGCGAAACTTTAAACATTTAAACAAGTCTTCGTCAAGTAAGTCCAGGACCTCCCTCTGCTGTCAGTTAATTTGACCTCCATGTGCCTGCTTTACACGACGCGTGTGGCTTAACCACTGCAGCAGCCATGTTGTCAACTTTATCGCAGAGTCCAGCGAAGTACGACACAGAGACCGGCCTGTACCAAATGACATGTTCAAACCTACAAATAATTGTTAGTTACCATTTCTTCACCTGCATTCATTCACTTTGTTCACGTTTACCACGGTGTTTGCTGATTTTTTGTATGGGTGACTGTCGGTTTGTTTGTTGTCTTTCGTTCACAGCACATTGAGCTCACCTCCACAGGAGGAAACGCACTCTACTAGTTTTATTATGATTTCTAATTACTAAAAGAGGCAAAGAGACTGAATTTTCATTCTTTTTAAAGTGCAATTATTTCGCGAGAGACCATGACATAAGGAGATAACACGGGCAGGTCATTTCGGTACATCTTTTATGTTCAGTCAAATACTTCAAGTATTTAATCCGGCTAAGCAGGACAATAACAATGATGACTCCTGTTCATCACTTGCAGAATGTTAATAAACTATACATGAAACAACTTTTGTCTTCAGTACGGCTACAACCCCGGGATTTTGGTATAAAGACGAAAGTGCAACTCGTGTAAAGCAGTCTCCAAGACTAGGAAAGCGTTTGGAAGAGCAAGTTGACCATTAAGCACATCGTTAGCGCCACAACACTTCAGGCTATTGCAAACCCGTGTGGAGCCTGCGGTTTGTGGTCACCAGACCAAATAGATACCCCAAAGGTCACATAGACACCTGTACCAAAACAAGTGCGCGTGCACGCATGCGTCGAAGAAACCACTGGAAATGTAAATTCATGAAAGAACCTGTCCTCGGTGGTTCCTTTTGTCTGCTGCATTACGAATCCTAGGAACTTTGTAAGCATTGAATAGAAATGTTTGATCATCTGTGTGTGTGTGTGTGTGATTATTTAAATAAACGTGTAAACAATCACAGGTATATGTAAGATTTCACGTTCTCGGACATAAATGTCGTTTTGGAAGCCAAGAAGGCATTCATAATCCTGCTACTTAAATCCATGGTAATTATTTTTTCGATTTATAAGAAATTTCCCCTTCAATAGTTTTTTGAAGAGCCAGTTATGCTCATACAGTAAATAGACTGTCAAAGATGGCTTCTATAAATTAACTAGAACAATGACGATGGAAAGATCTAACGACAGGTACGACAGCAAGCAATAAATTATGTATTAAGATTATGCAATGGCTTCCTGCAATACATCATCTTGGACTTGCTGTTACATACAGGGGGTCAGCTTTCAAGAACGACTAAGACGATAGTTACTCTATACATACTTCGCCTGATGTTTCAGGTGCGACTATAGTGCTACTGACACTTCTCTGACTTGTAAGAACGACTAACGCTAGTGCTATGGGAGCCAAGATATTTTCACCCTCTCTGTCAATCTGTGGTAAGAAAAAAGAAACATGCTGACAGACTTCCATATGACCCCATAACGCTGCTGCTGAAAACACAAACACTTACATTTTCTAGTGGCTGAGCAACTTTTGAAGCTGCTCCCTAGTCACCCAGCTATCACTGCTAGTGAGAGATCAAGTATGGGTCATCTCCTTAGTGCTGTCTACACAATGCTCGTGGGGTCAAAGGCCATTTTACAGGTGATCTGCAAGATGCGGTGCTCTCTAGTCGAGGTCTCTGAGTGCTGTTGTTTGGTAGGACGCCAGGCAGCGTTAGGGAGAGATGTGAACCCTCATAATCACCCCCACAAAACAAGAAAGTGTACACTACCTCGCTACCTGCGCACAAACGCACTCAGCGCTCTGTGGGAGTGCACGGCGCCATTTCCGGCATTTCTTGTCCGTTTGCCACTGCCGGGGCCACTGGTCCTTCCATTTCTACGTTGTGGGTTCAAAAGAGTGGGTTGGGGGAAGAATCTCCACCTTCGGAAATAGCCATTGCCAAGTGACAAACAGCTGACACCGGATGGAAAAGCCACGATCTGCGCTGGTCACTCTTGACACATGAAAGCCTAATCTCGCGAAACTAGACATACTAGACAAAAACTGTGGCACCAGACACTGGTCGACGAGTGATCATGCGGGATATGACGAAAATTAAGCAAGTGAACAAACACACTCATGGATAAAGAGATCGTGAAGATGTATCTCAGTCATCGACACGGTCAACTGGCACATAACTGACAGAGTTTGTCTGACAGATATGAGTTCGTAGGTAACTACCACTAGTCTGCACTCATCGTTCTGAATACATCTGCTATACATCAAAAAGGAGTTAATATTAATAGCTATTAACACAGCTGCATCTACAGATAACCTCTGTAGACCTGACTGCAGTTACAGTTCACCACTACTATAAATAAATCTGCATTCATGGTTCACTATTTAGTATTATAAAGGAAACATATCTGTCAAAACAAAAAGACAAAATCACACTCAAAATAATTCTAACTGCTCTTTTCAAAAGATCTCTTGTTAGGTAGCTAATTACCGTATTATAAAGTAATGGTGGCACTGAACTCATTTTACATGCTTATTTCAACAGTGATTAAAATCAATGTATCCCTGTTATGTTGCAGACAAAATCACAATGATCATAAAATCCCTTCCTCCTTCATTTCCACAAGAACACCTGATCTCAGTTTATTTGGCAGACCAATTCTCTTGCATAAACAATATAAAGAGAAGCAAAGAACTTGGAGCAAAATGAGCTGCTACAGATGCCATCATGGACAGGCCAACTGCCACTTACTGTGGAGCGAGGTCTTGATGGTGTCGGGGGCAAAGATGTGATCTATGGAGGCCAGAGTCAGCCGCCACAAGTCTTGTTTGGAAAAACTAAATGTTTTTGCTGCATGAATGTATTCTCCTGACAATGAGGTTTTGTACACACCTTTACCATCGGTCTGTGGAAAAGTAACAGAGCGTACACTTCAATAAGCCATGTATGACAAACATTAATTGCTAAAGATAATAAAAGGTTATCTGCTATGTATCTTTGTGATGAAATTAATCTTAAATTAGCTATTAATGCTTTTGAGAAAGCCCAGATTATATAATTAATTTCAACAGCTTTTTTTCTCAGTACCCAAAGGAATAAAATAAAAGCATCTTTAATAGTCAGAAAACAAGTAAGGCTCAGCATTATCATTTTCAAAAAGAGTATTTTTAGACTCCATGGATTCCTTTATATAACAATTATAAATGTCCAACTATAGGAAGCACAGTGTGGTGGGCTTTAGAAATACAAACTGTTCAAAAGCAGATCACTCAAATAACATCACAAAATACTAGACTTACGCATAAAATGACAGGATGCTTCTTCCTAAACCAGAAGTCAAAATGGTGTTCACTGTACTTAGACACAGTATTTGTCTTCAGGTTGGATGTCATGCAGGCTTCTGTAGACAAGACAAAAAAGCAGTCCAGTAACCAAGACAATATTTTAAGTTTCATTTCATCAAATTTCTGTCTTTTCTAGTTAGGAACTTTATTAGTCTATTTCCATCTCTCAAACACACGAGAATAACAACACTTGTTTCTATCATCTTCAGGATATCAAATGTAAATGAAGCACCCACTTAGTTTAAAAAACAAAACAAAACAAACTTAAGGAATGGATGAATACAATAAAGTAGAAGCAGATTTCAGATTCAACACGATGATCATTACCTATTGGTATTTGTTTTGAGATGACTGTATCTTCTATCTCTTCATACCCTTGCCCGGGATTGTAGCGATGGAGAAATGTGCCATGGCCAATGCGATCAGGTGGTGACTGCCTCAAAACTGCCAAAGTTTCCTCATACATTGCCAGCTAAGTTTCAAAAAAAGCAGTTTTGAAGCACATACATCTTGAGAAAAATGTTTACTTGAGAGGCATTAGCTCATGTAAATTAAGTGTGTTTGTGAAAGGGGGTATATTCTTCCGCAGAAATGAAATAATAATAGTAATAATAGTGAATGAGAGTCAACTGAAAACCTTAGAAATACAACATTAATTTAATTAATAAGGTTTACAAATATTTCATAACAAAGATGCTGGCATAATTATCGTAGTGTTAGGGAGTAAAAAAAAAACATCAGAAATTTGTGATCCAAGATATTTGCTCTTGAAAAGTGATGTTCAATTAATTCCACTGAAAAAATTCTGCTAAGAAAACTGACCTCTGCCAAGTGACACGATACTTTAAGACCCTTTTCTTTCGCTGATTTGAAGACTGGGATGAAATCTGCTGCATGACCAATCTGCAAAGTGAATTCCTAGAGCTTGAAACAAAAGAGCCAGCTAGGAAAAAAAAACAAAACCTAAAATTTAACTGTCATGGTACACCAATAACAATGAGCACATTACCCAGTTGAGAAACATCACATCAAAAACAGTAGTATGCAAGACAATATGTGTTACTACAATGATGATGGCCACTCCAACATCAACCTTGCAAATATAACCATAAAAAAGTAGACTGAAGCACACTATCGTCCTATAGCAAATGCTGACATTACTACCTTCAAAATTGTACTAACTTACATAGGAGAAAGACTTAAACATCACTTTCTTGCTCCGATTCTTAGGAATAAAAAAAATGACCTAGCCCCTTTTACAACCCAGAATTAGAATAATTTTGAGAAATTTTCAGAGATAAAAAGGATGATAAAAAAAGAAGTAAAGGGCACAAAAATGTCAGTGCTTTTGCAGTCTTGATATCTGACATTGCTCTATGCAATAGAAACAAAGGGAAACTCGGCTTGGCTAAAGAAACAGAAACAGAGGAGAAACTACAGTTGTTCCCTAACCACCAAGATGTTTATGTAACTGATGGCAATAACAATAATAACAATGATTATGATGAACAAAATTAGTTTGAAAATATGAGTTAACAGTGAAATAAATATCATTACTAACACCTGGGTGTCCACTGAAGTCAAGTCCAATCACAACACCTGTCTCCTTGAAGAACTTTTCTGCAAGGTCAACTGTTAGCTGTGCAATTTCTACACTGTTTCGTCTATCTATAGACAGCAGGATATAGACCATGATGTCCACATTTTCTAACTGGCAGTCATGAATTGCTCTCAGCATTGTGCGTATGTACAGATCTCTTGTCATTCCTGTGCTGGGAATTTCTTTAGGTGTCGACCGCAGCTCAAGATACTTGACATTATCCTCAGCAAACTCGTGAATCACATCATAGGTGAGCTAGAAAGAAAATCATTTGACATGAAAAATCTAAAAAAATAAATTTGCATCTTCAAAATAGCTTGAGAAACAGCTCTCAAAAATGTATCTTGAGCAACAATCTCATTGCACTTGAATCAATGTCCCTGCTTGATTTTGAAAAGGCAATTGTAATTGCAGGTATATTTTAAGCAGTATCAATGTTTGTTCAACCAGTAACGCTTTTGATATTTTAGTAATAGGACAAGATCATAAATAAAGACAAAGTATTTAAGCAAATTATCTACCAGAGCAGGCAATTATAACACTGGGATAACAACTACCCTGATAAATAACTTACACATCAACCCCCCTTCACACACACCCATGCCAGTGTGCATGCATAGACACAAAACAAAGAAACAAATGGAACTGTAATATATCTATCATATTTGACCTTGTAAACTGCTTCTTCATCATCAACAACCTGGTGAATACATTTAAAGATGTTAAAGGAGCTGGAACAAAGATGCAAAATACTTTAGGAAAAGCATTATGAAGTGCAGCTTATGTGATGACATAATATGGCAAACTAAGTGCAGCTTATGTGATGAGATATAATATGTACAAAATATTTTATACACTTAGAAAAAATTTCAACGCTCTATTAGCTAAACATTGCTAAATGACTGAGACTGAAGAAGCCATTAAATATCTGCATTAAAAGTTGATAAATAATAATAATAATAATAATCATGCGAACTTATAATGCGCAGAATCACGAATAAGATAGATCGCACTCTCTGCGCAGTACAATTTGATAGAACGAAACATAATAACCAATAGACAGGGAGGTACACACAGCGACACTGGACAACATAGAGATGGGGTACAAGTCAGGAATAGTACTTTGTAAAAAGATATGTTTTAAGAGAGCGTTTGAATGCGGCCTTAGAGGCTGAGTGTGAATGTGACGTGGTAGAGAGTTCCACTGCTGAGCAGCACAAAGGGAGAACATCCGTTGTGTTGTTCGTATGTGACTGTCTTTGTGAGAGGGAGGGATAAAATGCGGGAGTCAGGTGAGGAGCGAAGGTTTCGGGCAGGAGTTTTGACAGACAAGATTTCATTAAAGTAGCAGGGGGAGTGACCTTCGAAGAAACCATAGCAGAGAGTAGAGAGCTTGTAGTCTATTCTAGCTTTAACTGGTAGCCAATGAAGAGAGCGAAGAAGTGGTGAGACATGATCATGTTTGCGAGTCCGAAAAATGAGACGAGCAGCTGAGTTCTGGACCTTCTGAAGCTTATCAATGAGGTATTGAGAACAGCCAGCAAGAAGAGAGTTGCAGTAGTCTAATTTAGACAGAATAAACGAGCAGATAAGAATTTTGGTGATTGAGACGGACAGAGTATGTTTACCACTTTGCAGTAGGCTCAGTTTACCTTACAAAAGTGATACAATATCTAACATGTATGCATACATCTACTCTCTTACACACAAACTGATCTCTGATTGATGGGAAGATATGCGCACCAGCATGCACACACACACACACACAGAGCAGCAACTGTAAGAAGAAAGGGACCAATTTTTTGAAAATTTCCAAGTGATTTTCAAGTGAAAGTTTTGAGCAGGGATTACTACATTCAAATATATGTACTTTGAATGTACTGGGAATATAATATGTGAAAAACCTTTTTCTCTCATTTCATCAACAATCTTATGCAGCTGATGGAATTGTAATTATTAGAAATAATCAATGGCCAGTCAGTTACCATCGTCTGCAAACTCACTCATCCATCTCTTTAAAATCATCAAGGCTCATCTGCCACTGAAGACATTCACTGTTGTGTGCCGCCTTCCTTTCCACAAGAGCCTGCAGTGTCTGCTGGCTGAAACTGGTGTTGAGATGAGCATGGAGCTCCTACAGACAGCAGTGAGAACTACAGTCACCCGGCTGTGCTACTATTATGTCGAAGTGGAACGATTTTCACGAAAATGGTCAACATACAGAGACTTATACAAATAGTATTTAATGATTCGTAATTACATAGGAAATGCAGAACAGAAACATACAATCTGAAAATAAATGCCATATTAATGATATCAAAGAAATGATCAACGCTGTTTTACTCATAAGCTTTGGAACATTGTATAAGAGATTTTGCAGTCACTATACAAAGAAGTGTGTATCTTTTCTCATGTCAAGAAATCGCACACGGGAGATGCGAACAGTAATTAGAAGAAATTTGCTACAGAGTCGGTCACACCGTCCATCTAGCGATGGTCTAGCGTACACTCACGATTTTAGGCATATCATAGCAGAATCGCTCAATGTCTGGATCAGTCATATTTAAGCTGATTATCCTAAATCAAAGAGGTTTTGATGAGTAAACAGGACTGGGGCGAGAAAATGAACTACTTCGGACCGAAGCACAATGGGAGATAACTTCAAAAGAAATACAAAGTGAAGGACCGAATTGTCTACCTTTACGAATTGCACACAATAAGCGACAGGAGACACGTGCGCTGAAATGCTGCAGGAATGTTCGAAGATTTTACGTTAGTTTTGCAATGCTTCCAGGTGATTGTAATTTTCTTCCGTATTTTCCTTCGGGATACTATAACACACCGTGAAAAGCGACATCTGTGACAAAAAGAGAACAATCGTTTCTCATTGCTTATTTCAGTGAATTATTTAATGAAGGTTGCAACACACTTTAAAAAAAAACAAACGCATTTACCCATAAAAAAATTTGCTTACATATCTGTTACATTAGTATCGTCGGAAGATTGGCTTGCATGTTATTATAGTTTTAATTTAATGACGAGAGAAAGTAGTATAGGTACTTTTGTATATTCTTGTTTAAATTCGTTCTTCTCATCCCAGCAATCAACATTTTCTGACTCATGTTTAAAGTTTTTTATTTTTGATTTTTTTTTGATTTTGATTTTTTTGATAGGTCTCTCTACGATCGCCATGCAATATATTCCCCTCGCGTACGTTGTCCATCCCCTCACGTTCCCTTCGTTTGACCAATCAGAACGTAGCTTGACGTCACACTCCTCGTTTGATTGGCCAAGATGAATTCCGCCGCGCGAGGCGAAGGCGAGCATGCAGCAGGGCCAACGGGTCTCTGGCATCACAAAATGCTGCCGGAAAAAACAAAATGCTCTGACACATTCTCATACTCGCCTGCAGACCTGCACGCCTGGACCTCACACGTGCGCAGCCAGACAAAGAAGGAGCCTGAACAGGTTAGTGCACCGCCGTTCAACCTTCGATGGGGTTAAAGAACTTGTAAACATTATTTGTAAGCAGACTAATTGTGGTTCTTTTGAAGGAAGAATAAGACGTTAGTATGTAGCTCTGTCCATAATTATAAGGAAAGAGCAAACAGTTTTAAATGCTGTTTCTATGGTGATCACAGAAGTCTCTGACCAAAGGGAGATTTCAACTTAACTCAAGCCGCACTTTAGCTGCTGAACCAGTGAACCTACAGAAGTGCAACAGACTGGTGTAAGGGATGTCTATTAGTCTGTATGTAGTTCGCCGCTGCAGCAGCGAGAAACAAATGTAGAAAATGTTTTCGACCAGAAGCCCTTTGTTTATATCTCTGTTTAGGAGCCAGGGGATGCATGACAAATACAGTCAGGTAGTCAGAGGCGGCGTTAGGAATACGCGGGGCCTGGGGCCGACCATCAGCGCGGGGCCGGGGTAATGGAGTACGTGTATCAATATCAATATGATGCCGGAAGCACTGATTTATATACAGTTAGATAGGCTGGATCAATTTCGCAAAATAACGAACGAATTTAGTGTTTTAATTGATCGTAACCTTTCCCACCGTTTGTGACAGTAGCGGTTTTTTCTTAAATCGAAATAATATGGTGACGATAACTTAAAACTGCTTCTTATTATTGTCGGGTGTAGCGTGAAGACATGGGTTCAATAATTTGCTTAATTAGAACTTAGAAGTGTTTTCTGAACGTCAATTTTTTTGTCACAACTTGTTTAACACAGCTAGCAATGAGTCAATACGAGACATGCAATAAAGAGATGACGACTAGGCTGTATATGGACATAGCAGCCTTCTGCATATCAACGTCAGTCTCAGAGTTTTCAAGCTAAAAGTTTTACATTAATGTTTATTTATGAATTATGAAATCCACTTTTCTTGCCTTCCGTGTGGAAAATTCATTGATGACGTCTTCGTAGTCCAGATTGGAAGCAATGTCTTTTTCTATTGAAAGAATCCCCAAGCCGCAAAGCCTGTCTTGAGACATGGTTGACCTCAAATAGTTCTTGACCAACTTCAATTTGGAGAAGCTTCTTTCGGCGCTTGCGACTGTGACTGGAACTGTTAGCAAGATTCTGTACGCTATTGCCGTGTTTGGAAATGAATCCCGAATGTTCCAAATGTACTGAAGGCACTGCATGGATGACTTTACACCTTCGGGCAAAATGTCTCGAAAAATCTTGAGTTCTGAACACAAATCTGCACCGTCTAAATCACGTGAACTCTCCGAGCGCAACGCTAAGTCAAGGTCCATGCAACATTTTAACAAGTCTTCATCATTCAATTGTCGCATGGTGTTTATGTTGTACAGAAATCCGAAGAGTGTCTCATATTGTTGTAGTTGTTCAAACCGTGTATTCATAGCCATAATTGCTTGCTCCATTATGGAAAAGAAATATTCCGTTCTAAAAGCATGTTCACCTGATGACGTTATTTCATCCGTACTCTCGTAGTCAAATTGTCTCTTTTTTCGTCGGTTTCTTTTCTGTTTAAATACTTGTTCCACATCCATTTTGCTTGCAATTTCTTTTGCAGTAATCATAGCAGAATGAAAACCAGTGTCCCGATACTTTGTTAAGTATGTCACGAGTCCTTTAATTTGTTGTATTGCTACATCCAATTGCATGTCGGCAGATTGTAGCGATTTGCTCACAGTATTAACAGCAAACAGAATGTCATACCATATGATCGTGGCAAGTATGAACTCAAAATTTCCCACCTCAAAATTTGCAAGAGATTCGGCTTCGGTTTTTACCATAGGGTCCCTGGACTCGTCCGCTACAGTGAAAAGGGCCTCCCTTATTTCGCTCATTTGATACCTCAATGCTTTTACACTCTGTAAACGGCATTCCCATCTTGTGTCCGACAGTGATTTTGCTGTGTTATAAGGGACAGCATCTTCCAAAATCTTCCATCTTCCTGGTGAAGCGGCAAATATCACATAAATTCTTCGCAGAACCCCCAAAAATGTCACTGCTTGTGAGCTGCTCTTGGCCATATCTCCCAACACAAGATTGAGATTGTGGCAGGCACAGGGTGTGAAAAATGCCCGACTATTCTCGCGAAGTATATGGGCTTGCACTCCTTGATGTTTTCCTTTCATATTAGCTCCATTATCGTATCCCTGTCCTCGACAGTCATCGATATTTAAGCCAAGTTTTTCGAGTGCTGCTAGCAACAATTCCGACAATCCTTTGCCTGTAGTGTCTTCAGCAATAAAAAATTCTATGAAATGTTCCACTACTTTTATGTCACAGTCATCGATATCGACAAAGCGCACAATCAGAGACAGCTGTTCTTTGTGACTGACGTCAGGTGTGCAATCAAGGATCGTTGAAAAATACTTTGCACGTTTCAATTTATCGATAATTATCTTCTTCACCTTAGATGCCATCAATTCTATGAACTCATTCTGGATTTGGTGCCCTAGATAATGATCATGCGTTTCCCCATCTTTAATACGACGAACGTGCTCTTGGATGGTTGGATCAAATTTTGCAAGTACTTGAATTAATCCTAAGAATTTACCATTGTTCGGTTGATAGAGCTTTTCTGTCTTCCCACGAAACGCACAGTTATTTTCAGCAAGATACTGCACGACGGCCAGGATTCTTGTCAGGACTGCACGCCAATGAAGTTTTTCCTTCTTTATGTGCTTCAACATCATACTGTCTATGCCATCATTCCAGGACATCCGCTTTAGAGCTTCAAACCATGTTTTCATGTTGTTAATATGCTCTGCAGTAAGCTCGTGTTTTTGCAGTTTTACTCCGAGATGTTTCCAATCATTACAACCTCCGTTTGACAATTTTCCCGCGGAAGATTTTCCATACAGCTTGCAACAAAAACAGAATGCTGCATCTTTAAACTGCGAATAAATCAGCCATCGCCTATCTACACATTCGTTGTTTGCCATCTTCCGAATATAAAAATTCCGTGAAAAATGTCTCTTCTCTTCATTTATAGGATATTCATAGTCGTCAGGTAATCTGATGGGACCTTTCTCCACCAGCAAATCCCGTACGTCATTGGTTACATGTTCCCAATGACCCGGATCGTAGATATCTTTTACGATCTCGATATGTGGGTATGAACTATTTCCTGCATCAATGTTTTCAGAATAGCCGCTTTTGTCCTCACTAACTGCTAAGTTCTGGGAGTTCGCAGCTGACGATAAATCACTCAAAGATTCATTATCACCATCATCACAACAATCATTGTCATTTTTCCCACTGCCTTCCTCACATGTCAAGTTAGAATCCAGGACTAAATCAAAATTTTCTTGCTGTTTAACGACCTCCTTTGAAAAGCACATGTACTTGTCCAACGCTCCTGTTTGACTTTTAACAAATTCTTCTCTTAACTTGCGTTTCTGCGCTTTTGATGAACCTGATTCATACTTGCGAAATCTATCTCGGGGCCTTCCACTCATGGCGTCGATGCGAAATGGTGAAAATCACCTTGAAACACCGTTAATTAATGTTTCCGTGTGCACCACTATCGAGACACTAGCTGAACGCACGGTTTCAATGTCTAAACTCTAGGCAATGATTCTCTACTCCTAAAAAGCGTCCACCTCTCTCCGAATCCCTTTCTCTTCTTCCCTTCCCACAAGTACACTGTCCCGGCAGTGACTTCTCGCTTCCATCGGAAACACAATCCTCCTCCCCTCCATTTAGCGTCCAGTTTCACCTCTTCTCGCCCATTGCTTTCTACCCCTATCTCTCCTCGCTGACCGCTCTCTCCCTCTCCCGTCACACCTTTTCTTTCTTTCTTCTTTAACATCAAACAGGCACACATTCCAGAAACTCCCATCACTCATGACTTTCGTCCGCACACATGCACTCAGTCCTAGTACTCTGACCAGGTCCCTGACGCAGACTGGAATATGTTTCTAGCTAAAGCTACATGTTATCCGGGTACCTGTACAGGATTATGACTCACCAGCCAAATAAAAACGGACAAGCCATCCACACCTTTTGTAATTTTCGGGTATTTGTATAAAGAACACCTGCGACCACTTAAAGGATTATATTTTCGAAGACATAGAGGCGATTGACGAGGCTTTCGGACTTTGACCTTAAAAAAGTCTGATTTTAAAGAGCCCCTCTCAGTAATTTTTCATTTAACACAAAATATATTTTCAGTTGACAAACTCATAAAGATAAGGTGACCAGACGTTTCGGTAAAGCGAAAGCGGGACGCGTGCAGATGATGGTGTCGTCACCGACAAAGAACGCCGAAAAAGGAGGTGGGTGGGGGGAACCTTTCCTTTGACTTTGCCGAGTAGTGGTGCTTTCAACGGCAGATCTGTCCACTACAGTATTCCATTTTAAAAAAGAAAAACGGTTTTTTAAAATTTAAATATAAATATTCCTACCTTATATTGTTTTCCTTCTTCTTTTTCTGGTCTGAAGAAGGAACACCCAAGCATTACACCTGCTGATGTTAAGTTTCAAGTCTGCAGTATACAATTTCCATGTTGAAGGTAGGCGGGGCCGTCGGGGTAGCGGGCCACTTGTCAGAAGGCCGCTGTACACCCAGGATTTATCGCGCATGAACTGTCTAGATTCTAGAAGAAAGTTCGTGCATTAAGGTCTCTGAATTAATGTGCCACTGAAGGGGCCTGCAAGCAAGTTGGAGTTGACAGTAAAGAGAGGGGTATGTTACTGATGCACGGCCACTCTGTGAATGGAGAGGATGGGGCCCGCCGCTGGCACTGCAACCTCTAAGCCCTAAGTCAGATGTGAAAGGAGCTTGTTTCCAGTTACTTCACGACACAGTGAAACTTTCTCTTCCCGTTTTTCCATCACCAAACAAACTACATTAGTCTACAACTCTATACCAGGGGTGGGCTCAAACACGGCCTGTGGATGCCTTTGGATCGGCATCGTCTGCCAAAATGTCAAATGCACTTGTTTTCATATTTTTAACATCATCCTAGGTTAATTTGCTAAAAATATATTATATCAAGTACAACAGAGCAGAAATCGGCAGTCTGTAGCATTCTATACACAGAGAAAGTAAAAAGATTAAAAAAAAATAATAACAGACATGTCTGATAGAGTCGTCAGAGGGCAAAGGGGGCACCTGCTTTCAAAGGAAAGTGAGCGACTTCAAACAGCTACACTTTACACTATAAATTTGGCAAGTGAAGGCCATTATGTACTCATTTGTTGTCCATTCCATTCTCCCTAGGTTTGGTGTGTAGTCAGCTGGCGTGGGGTTAGGGTAGGGAGGAAAGTTAATGCCACTGGAAAGTGGGGGAACTCGGACAACCGTAACCAAAGAAGATGACACCTTAAGAGGAACGAGCAGACGACCACCGGCGAGGGTACTCAGATTTTTAAAGACGTGCGGGACGTTGAGGGACTTGCCAGAAGGCGGGACATTGGGCGTCCTGCCCGGACATTTTATGAGCAGGCGGGACACGAGGTCCAAAGCGGGACTGTCCCGTCTAAACGTCTGGTCACCTTAATAAAGATGACCTCGGGGCTGAAGCGCGGGGCCCCTTCGAGAGCGGGGCCTGGGGCGGCCGCCCCATTTGCCACCCCCAAACGCCGCCGCTGCAGGTAGTATATGTGTGTGGCTAATGCTCATTTTAGAGCTGCGTGGAAACAGTCGTACGTGTGTCTTCAAATAGACTGGAACCAAGCAATTACAGGCTTCATCTGACTCGTGCTCGGTAAAGGCTGGGCCGTGGTGTGAGAAAGTGAATGGTTGTCAACCGTGAAATGACCGAAATTCACTTACAGCGCAGAATGTTCTAACAATCTGATTTCAGGTGTGTGTATGAGTAGTGGGACAGGACATGAGTACACTATGGTGGTGGTTGCATGTGCTATAGTCTGTGCGTGTGTGTGTGTGTGTGTGTGTGTGTGTGTGTGTGTGTGTGTGTGTGTGTTGAGAGTGAAAGAGAATAGCACCTTAGCTTTCTTGTCATTTCCATCACTGTGGCTTCAGGTTACATTATAACGATTGTTAATTGTCATGAGCATTCAACTTCCGTGTATCTTTACACTATATGTAACTAAACTGATTATTTATTATTTATTTATTTTCCTCTGAAGTGTATTAGTGTAAAGTTATTAGAATGTTATACCTTCTCATGGTAGATTCGTTGTTTTAAAATTGTGACCATTAAATGCGCTCAAAATCCAGCGGCCAGTATATCAACGACACTAATCTTGTCCACCATTTCCTTTAGAAAACTATCAACCTAGATTCATAAAACATTATAGCAGGAGCGGCCAGGTACAGAGAACAATTTTAGACAAAGTTTCTGTCTAGAGGCAGTCTACATTTTTGCTCTTCACCAGAACTTGTCTTCTTCTCGACAAATTATTTTGAGAATCAAGGCGCTCGTCCGGTGTCTATTACGAAGATGTTTCAGCAAGGCGCGAAATATTTCTTTCTTTCTTTCTCCCTCTTTCTCATCTTTTGCAGGTTATCTGTAGTTATTTCATTTTTCTTCTCCTACGGTAACATGTGACAGAGAAAGTTTCACTTGTAACATGCATGATACAGTGTAGCACGAAACAGGCAAACCCTTCGCGACATTCCGAGTACATAGATGTCAGCTCTTTCTTTTTCCGGAATGGACTTCAAGGTAAAGATAGGTTTCTGTCCTCATTCAATCATTTTGCAAAGCGAATTAATGACCAGCTTATTAAAAAACAAACAAACTAAAATACTTAAAAAATTGAGGATTTTCCAGAATTGTGGTCCTTGTCATCACTAAAATTGGATCGAATTTCTAAAACTTAAAAGGAATAGCAACACATTTTTGACTCTCTTTTCAGTTTACGATATAGTGAAGCACAGTGGTATCTCGACACTCGACCTGCTCCGTGCTCCAACATTTTGGTCCTCGACTAAAAGGTTCGAGAAATTTATGTTTCGGTACTCGACCACTTGCTGGCACTCGACCATTGGGCTAAAACCTCTATGAGAAGTAAGTCAGTCTTACTAGTGACATTTTGGGTGGAAACAATAGGGAAACAACCTGTCCTGGTGTTGTGTTCACGATCTCGTGTATTTTTAAAAGGTAGATCCATACTTTCGTGTACTACACACACATATACATGCGTGTACCATACGACCATCACGGCACCCAACAACTCTAAAAGGGAACGAAAGAGGAAAACATTAAGAACCACAAGTATGAGAGTGGCATACTTATTGCCAAGTATACAAGTGGTATACCTAAGTTATTATGGATATACATCAATGAAAAACATCCGGTAAAAACTCACCTTTTACGAATGCCCTAGTATAACAATATTTATGAACAACGCAAGGTAGTTAGCCGTTGATGGATGCCGGAACTAATTAGATATATTTATATTATGTCTTATGGTGAAAAGTGTTCGGTCCTCTCGACCAACCTTCCAGAACAAACTGTGGTCGAAAGACAAAAATATTGTCTGGAGGACAGAGAATGTTTACCATGATGAAACATATCAGAGAATCGTGAAACTGCGCGGCTGTTGAATCGCTGTATTTATAAATATAATACATTCAAATAAAACCCTGCTTTACTTTGTTTGTAAGCACACTGCATACATTATTACTTTACACAGGTTATGTTTGAAGCTGTTGGCAGAGCTACACTTCATGACACTAAATATCTCAATTCCTAAATGATGGCCGTCGTACCATGATATGGCGAGATTTATTCAGTGACAATGGATTTGTGGAAATAGAGAAAAATCCAACGGAAGTGTTCAAAATCTTGTGTGTCTACTACACTTAGTTGAAGAAGACAAGAAGGTACAAAAAAATCAGCTTGATTGGTGACTTTCTTATTTGACTTACAGAAACAAAATTAATTATTAACAAAGTTATTAATCCAGAACAAAGCTGATTTTTGTGTTAACTGTCACAAAAGGGAATTGACATATAGAAATGTCAAGCCAATATTGAATAAAAAAAGTCAAAATTTGGATTTGCCAGATTATCTCACCCTATTTCCAAACGTGGTGGACCCAAGAAATTGGATGGTACTGTTATTGACAGAATGACAGGTGCGAGACTAGAGAAGCTGAACTGAATGTTACAATGATTAGCTCATCGTCTACACACTCGCAATTTCTATACAAGGACTTGGAGCTCAGTTTCCCTAATACAAGATGCTGGGGATGATGTTGTTTCATTTTATTTACAGCGACGATCGATGTCAGGTGTAAGCAGTGAATGAGTCTCATCCTGTGAATGACCTCAGACACTAGTTCACCTGCAGGCTGTACATCATCTTCTCTCAGGTTAGTCTCGAGAATAGCGGCGGAGGTTCTATAGTCGACAGAAATCTTTTGATGAAAACAAACATCGGCATTAGATATAGTGATGATAAGAGTTGATAAAGTAAGTAAAGTATCCGATAATCATTATATTGTCCCACAAGTGAATGAAATCATGATCTGGTTAAGGAGCCATGTCTCCTTGCCTTACTGGATGACTAAGGCAGCTTTGTGTTTTTCTCTTTTGTCCCCGGTGTGTTCTGGTTCTAACATCCTGTGGATCTACATCCTCATTTAGTTTCTCTGTGTGCCGAAATTTTTTTGGCCTTTTTTTTCTTTTTGAATGTACAGATAAAAAAACTTTTTGGTTGACAGTCTCCATCTTCTGCGACTTCTTGCGGCTGGTGATTTGTAACATTCACTTCTACAATTGTATTGCATCCAGTGCCATCCTCGGCATTGTGGTGACTGTTTTCTTGGCTGCTGCCTTTTGTTTTTCATCTACTGATTTCAACTTCCTTCGGCATGTCTTCTTGAAGTAATGCCATAACAGTGACTTCTTTTGTGCAAGTCCTCACTGCCATGGACCTTACATCTTACAAACAGCCATTTGTTTGGACACTTTAATGCAATTTGTCTCTGGTGAAGTATGATGGTATGGATACCAGCAGTCTCCTGACGACTTTAGCCACCTTCTTGATTCTTGATCGATCGATTCTGCTTTTGACAAATGACTGATTTAAGCTGTTAGTCATCAACATCTTGATCTATGAACTGGATGTCATCTTCAAATAGCAACCCTTGCATTCTATGAACTTACTTATCGTGGGTTTTTTTTAAGCGCCATGAGCGGTCCTATAGGGATGGGATTTGGGGTTGTTATTATTATTATTATTTGTTTTCGAAGGCTTTTGCACGTCCTGCAATATTTACAGCCCCTTTAATAGACTCTGATCAGGGCTCCTAGGACGAGGCGAGGTGGGGTGGGTGGGGGGTAAGGCGTGATGCGGGTGGCGGGCCGTGAAGGGTGCACATCGCACGATTGCCTCGCACACATTGACACCCCGTCAGTATGGCTGCGTGAACGGCGCGTGCAGCTCAAGCGATAACAGCCAAGTTCATGAGCTGATCGTCGAGCGAGAAATTTGTCAGCTCCACTGAGTCGCCCATTGGTCCCCGTCAATCCCTCTTGGTCCCTCTCGGTCCCAGCTGATGTCCCCTGGAGGCCAAGTCCAGGCAGCGCTGCATGTTGGCAGCATTAGGCGCCTCGTGCCATTATGGAGAACCTGGGCTCTAGAGGGGGGAGGGCTCGGGTGGGTGGTGAAGGCTCACGCGGAGGTACATCTGCAAACCTGCACTGGAACAGATCGAATCTGATCAGATTTTCTTGAGATTTGCGAGGAGCAGATTTGGCGAAGACTCGCTTTGGTAATTTCGACAGTAAAGCGTGACTTGCATGACATGGGCGACACAGGACACAGCTGTGGGCACACACTGGTACACTGCTGCTGTAGTCAAAGACACAATAGACTGCAGCTGAATTGTTGAGATTCCCTCCAGTGATTTTATATGAGCCATGAATTTAACTGACACCATACATCAGTCTGTATCTGGGCACTCGGTAGGAATTATTATTTCGCCCCCCCCCCTGTGTACACCCTGACAGCAAGCGCAACATCGACGACAGAAGCGTCCACAGCTGTCCAGGGTGGCACCGCACTTTGAAGACATTGGGCAGAGGCTCTAACATACAGAATGGGCTTGGTACTGATGATGACATCAGGAACAGAATGTCTCAAGCAGATGTGCATGAAGAGATGTGATATTACGGATATGATATTTTACAGAAATGTAATTTTACTGCGTTGTACTAATGGCGAGAAATACCGTGTTGAGCACCGCTTTCTTATGTTTGGTCATTTGTTTTTAAATTGACCATCGTGATAAATATACTCCATGTTCACACAGTCACACGTTTACACAAGACTCCTGTTTAACTTAATGTGTTCCCTAACACGACTCCTGTTTAACTTAATGTGTTCCCCAACACGACTCCTGTTTAACTTAATGTGTTCCCCAACACGACTCCTGTTTAACTTAAGGTGTTCACTAACACGTCTCCTGTTTAACTTAATGTGTTCCCTAACAAGACTCCTGTTTAACTTAATGTGTTCCCCAACACGACTCCTGTTTAACTTAATGTGTTCCCCAACACGACTCCTGTTTAACTTAAGGTGTTCACTAACACGTCTCCTGTTTAACTTAATGTGTTCCCTAACAAGACTCCTGTTTAACTTAAGGTGTTCCCTAACAAGACTCCTATTTAACTTAAGGTGTTCCCTAACAAGACTCCTGTTTAACTTAAGGTGTTCACTAACAAGACTCCTGCTTAATGGTGTTTCCCAAGTACACTCTTGTTAAACTTAATGTATTACCCAACAAGACTCCTGTTTAACTTAATGTGTTCCCTAACAAGACTCCTGTTTAACTTAAGGTGTTCCCCATCAATACTTTTGTTGAACTTAATGTATTACCCAACAAGACTCCTGCTTAATGGTGTTCCCCAAGAATACTGTTGTTGAACTTAATGTATTACCCAACAAGACTCCTGTTTAACTTAAAGCTCGGCGCCTTCAGAGATGTTTCTTCAAATCTGTGGCTCGAGCTCAGTACCAGGTACAGTTTCCTATAGCCCCGCTTCTACAAGTCCACAAACATCAGCCTGCACAGGAGGGAGGAGATCAAACCTTGTAAATGTCTAGGCGGGGATAAACTCAATCAGTTGATGGTTCCAGCTCTCCAACTGGCTGTATTGTTGATGACTTGTGATATTTAATCTTTCTACTTCTTTGACTGCAAGGTCACGATTGGAGGTCTGTACTTTGAGACACGAGGCTGAGGGAGGAATATTCGAGCATAATAAGACTACTGTCTGGTATTAGGGTCGGTCCAGTTATATGAGGAGAGAAACTTGCATTCTTGTAGATCTCTAAAGTGAAGGACATAGATAGATAGATAGATAGATAGATAGATAGATAGATAGATAGATAGATAGATAGATAGATAGATAGATATTGTAATGGTATATCCGTTAGCAAAGACTTGGGATAATTAGTTTTCATACAGGCTACATCCACAGATATAAAAAGCGAGGTCTGTCCTGGGGTAATATATCTAATGTGATAATCCTGTTTGATGAGTAGGTGTGCTCTAGCATGCCAGACCAGAATGTTATATACAAGTCAGGACTCTGAGTCTTAGAAGAGGAAAAAACAGAGAGAGAGAGAGAGAGAAATTGATTCCAATACACTTACACTGACAGTTTTGCCAGTTATTCAAATACTAGAAGTGTAGAAAGAGGTTGGAAACTCCTGCATACACTCGACTATATAATATTTTACACTGGCTGTAGGGCACTGTCAAGGTTTGGAGGTCTCGGCACACAGAGATATTTATTCTGAACTCGAGGATTGAGATATCAACGCCGAAGAAAAATAAAGGTGCGGTGCAAGCACACCCTGAGAGAGGAGGGCGATAAAGCCAGAAGGACAGGAGAGAATTATGGGATAGGAGCTGAGATACGACGGGCACTTTTTAAATTGCGCTTTAAAGAATAGCCGGCAGAATGTGGTACATGTTCCCCCAGCTGCCCATTATTCCCACATTCAGCCTGGTAAACGATTACAGACTGAGTGTCCTCCCATCACTTCATGTCCCGGACTCGTTTACTGCAGTGTCTTCAGCCACTGGCACAGTGTTGTGAGCTCCTGGGGCTGTCTGCTACAAACATTGTGCACAGTTTCAGCAGCACCTGGATAGTCGTTTGCATGTTTGGCTTCCTATCTTCTGCCCTTTATACAGCTCTTCCGCTCCTCTCTCTCTCTCCCTCCCCTCCCCTCCCACAAGGCTCTTGTCGGCCTCACAGTTCTCCTCTTTACCAGGTCAACCAAGATCTTGTGTGGACTGGAAACTTTGTTTCTTCCAGCAGTAAGCGCCATTTATTACTTTGCCCTGGCAGAAAATGAACCTAGTGTTGAGGACTTCTAGTGGCAGACATCTTTTCTTTTGCTCTCTTGCAGGGTGTTGACACGAACAAACAAGTGTGTCCAACACAGGGTGTAAATAATTAAAGGGTGTGTGTACGGACACAGGATATATGGAGCTTACGGGTGCATAATATTACAGGGTGTGCATGACTATAGTGTGTACATATATAGTGTACAGGTGCAAGACATTATAGTTATAATGCACATAAAGACTATGACATGTACATACTTAGTGTGTACAGCTATCTATTGGGTATACGTAAATAGTGTGTTGAGTTATAAGATGTGTAAGCTCTCATGAAATGCGCACTTCAAATTTATTATTATTATTATAACAGGTATAGTGTGCATAGAGCTACAGGGTGTGCACTTGTAGCATGTACACAGGTGTAGGGTTTGTATATTTATGACATGTTCAGATTCCATAGTGTGTACAGATGCAGGGTGTGCATGATGATAGTGTGTACACACCTACGGTGATGATACTGGTACCCGGACATTTTCAGCTCAATGTCAAGCAGCACATGAGCAAATTGTTAAGATGAGTCACGGTGGCTACACTCATTAATCAGCTCCTTCTCACTTGTTTAATGACATAGTCGACGGGTCGGGGGTCACTTAACTCACCTGAACAGCTTGTCACTACATCCGTTGGTATACAGCTATGTCACAAACACTTTTTGACAAACATGTGATATCACCACGGGTGTCCAGGTGTGAAGCCTGAGGCACACCTCGGGATGAGGGCTATTAATAGTAAAGAGTATCAGCGTAAGAAGAACATATTGACCCCCAGGTAGCCTCTTTCTGATAGTTTGCAATGTTCGCTTCTTTGTAGACTTTCATAACATACTTAATGTTAGCTTCTTTATGGACTTTCATAAATTACTTATTTCTAGCTTCACTTCAGAACAGGCTAAGATGGATGGGCGCTAGGTAGGCCAACGTGATGTCAGACCTCAGTAGTCAACTGTTCTTTGACAACTTTCCTGTGGCACTGAACTGGGGAAGTCCAGGCTGCAGAAACTTCTATCAGCTCTGGATGGGTGGAGACGTCCAGATACATCTCGGTTAGCAACCGGAAGACAACTACACAGCGCAGGCGCACATCCTGCTTCCGCAGTGGTGGGCGGCGTCAACGCCGTGTGGTTGAATTTCTCGCAAGTGCCGCACACACAGCAGGAGTCAGATAACAGTGATATCAGAAGAGATAACGGTGATATCAGAGGAGATAACAGTGATGTGAGAGGAGATAACAGTGATGTCAGAGGGAGCGCAAGAAGTCGACCACATTGAGGATTCCCAGACACACCATCGCGACTGTTTGGTATTGCGATATCACCAACACATGTACAACAGTCCGTTCTGCTCAGAACACGCAAATGCTTCTCTGCTCTTTGTTCAGAACATGCAAAGATTTCGGCGGTGTGCAAATTTCAGCCGCGCACGACGATAACAGCACGTGAGGCTAATGCTTTTACGACATCGGCCTTTCCATCTCCTGATCAGTCTCCAGTATCGTCTGGGTCGTTGACATGATTCCTCAGTTTCCTCATCAAGATGTGAGAGTAGCCGAGCAACCCGGACCACCCAGCAGAAACCTGTCGCTTTTGCTTCCTACCGAGTTGTAAGACACCGGAAGTTGGCAGTTGTTTTACAAGGATACATAAGTTCTTGTTGTTTATATATATATGTAATATATGTTGTTATATATATATATATATATATATCATGATTTACTGCTGAGCTTTCTGGAAACTGTTTAACCCACGAACGAGAGGGTGAAGCAGTCTCAACTACTCTCACACGCGCCTACAGAGACTGTTAGTTGTTTTTGCCTCCAGATTCTCCTGATGTCGAGCTCATTTCCATGATGTCCTGAGTCACAAGACAGTGCCACTGAAATCACCAAACTCCCCTCCAACCCGGGGGGGGGGACACCTAATAACAGCAATCATGCCTCATTATCATCTGCCGCAACAGCGGCGTAGATGGTGTTTGTGTTAATTGTCGCAGTTGTTCTATTTTTCTGCTCCTGGGAGCCATTATTGTGTTTCCTGAAGAAGCAGGAAGCAAGAAAATGTTCAGGGCGAGCTACAAAGGGCAAAAAAACGAAAAACAAAAACAAAACAAAACAAAAAAACCCTCTTACTTTTCTTTGCTGGAAAGAAAGGGACAATACCGCAAATGGATGGCTGTTATTTACTTGGTGTGATACACAACATATCTCCACAGTGCCATCGTGTGCTGTTCCATCATAGTCCTGGAGACATCATCGCTTTGTTTTGTGCTCACGTGACTGGTGCCTGCCCTCCACACCCAGACAAAGTGGGCCATGATGGAATGTGACGGTTCCAGGCCGGTGTTTCCTGCTGACAACGAGACAAAAACATGTGCAGACCCCTGGTGACCCCGGGCTTGTAAAGGTCACACACTCTCCGCTGTGTGAGGTGGAAAGGGCGAGCTAAGGGAGGTAAGGGAGAGCTAAGGGAGGTAAGGGAGGGCTAAGGGAGGGCTCCAGGCTCCAGGTGGTTGTCGCTTCCATTAATCAAGAGGAATTGTCTGCTTCATAACAAGCATTGGTATGGGGATTGTGTGTTTGCAGTGAAAGCTGTGTTGTGTTTGTTTGTTTGTTTGTTTGTTTGTTTGTTTGTTTGTTTGTTTGGCAATAATCAAACTGTCAGACATGTTGAGGGACTCGCAAGTTTCACGTGGGGTGGCGGTAAACACGTTTGTCGTGTAAAGAAAATGAGATTATTTCCTGTGCGATGTGCAGCTTGGCACAGTCATTGCTGGCAGACCTGTCAACTGTCTTTCACAATATAAACACAAATTGTTTGCTGTTACTTTGCATGTTGTGGCTGTTGTTATGATGTATTGTGCTGAGAGTTTCCTTCGTGTTTCTACTCTCCTTACTTCTCTTCTTCGCCTCCTATCATCATCATCATCATCATCATCATCATCATCATCATCATCATCATCATCATCATCATCATCAGCAGCCAGTATTGAAAGGTGTGGTGATGCCCGACACGCCTCAGTATCTTGACCCTGGTGACCTCTCATCTACTTTGTGTCACGTGGCAGTAGATCGCATTTCGTTGCAACTCGCTGAACTCTCGCCCCCGAGACAGGGAATCAACTTTGGCTGGCACTTCCTTCCCCGCTCCCCTGTGTGACATACACGAGACTATGTAATAACAGAGAAGACTGACAAGCGATCGAGCTACGGGCCCAGGCGCATGACACACCACTAGGCCTTAGGTGGCTGGATGGTCAGTGCGCAGCATCTCAACTCTGATGGTGTCATCAACACTCGGTGTAGTCTCGTGCTGTCTACTGGCCCCTGGTCACTTTATCTCTGGACACCTTTAGAAAGTCATTATGCGTCCTTAGTATTGCACATTATCTGTATTTTGTATTAAATGCTATTTTTGTGCTGGAACACCCCCTACTGGCTGTCTGTTACAGTACTGGCTGGCTGTCTGTCTGTTACAGTACTGGCTGTCTGTAAGCCACAGCTGACACGTAGTGTCATGTACACCTAGACTAGACTACAACAGAAAGGAGAATCCAGGCATTCGAGCACAAGTGTCTGAGGAGGCTGCTCCGGATCTCATACAAAGAACACAAAACCAACGACTTTGTAAGAAACAAGATGGCCACACTGGTAGGACACCAGGAACCTCTACTATCAACAGTCAAGCGACGTAAGCTGGTCTTCTTTGGCCATGTAACCCGGCACGACACCTTGTCGAAGACTATCCTTCAAGGCACCTTGGAGGGTAGCCGACGCCGCGGTGGTCAGAGAAAGAACTGGCTTACGAACATCAAAGACTGGACTGGTCGTCCTGTACAGGACCTGCTGACTATTGCCCAAAACAGGCAAGAGTGGCGGGCCCTATCAGCTGCCGCGTCTATCCATGTGCTCCCCCCAACGCCAGGTGCCAGGCAAGGGACGACTGACTGACTGAGACTACACTTCATTACTGTCTCCTGTATGTGTCTCTGTGTTACATTCCTACACACGGGTATGTGATCTTCTCTGTGTTATATTCCTACACACGGGTATGTGATCTTCTCTAATACATTCCTACACACGGGTATGTGATCTTCTCTGTGTTACATTCCTACACACGGGTATGTGATCTTCTCTGTGTTACATTCCTACACACGGGTATGTGATCTTCTCTGTGTTACATTCCTACACACGGGTATGTGATCTTCTCTATGTTACATTCCTACACACGGGTATGTGATCTTCTCTGTGTTACATTCCTACACACGGGTATGTGATCTTCTCTGTGTTACATTGCTGCACACGGGTATGTGATCTTCTCTGTGTTACATTCCTACACACGGGTATGTGATCTTCTCTGTGTTATATTCTTACACACGGGTGTATGATCTTCTCTCTGTTACATTCCTACACACGGGTATGTGATCTTCTCTGTTACATTCCTACACACGGGTATGTGATCTTCTCTGTGTTATATTCCTACACACGGGTATGTGGGTATGTGATCTTCTCTGTGTTATATACATTCCTACACACGGGTATGTGATCTTCTCTGTGTTACATTCCTACACACGGGTATGTGATCTTCTCTGTGTTACATTCCTACACACGGGTATGTGATCTTCTCTATGTTACATTCCTACACACGGGTATGTGATCTTCTCTGTGTTACATTCCTACACACGGGTATGTGATCTTCTCTGTGTTACATTGCTGCACACGGGTATGTGATCTTCTCTGTGTTACATTCCTACACACGGGTATGTGATCTTCTCTGTGTTATATTCTTACACACGGGTGTATGATCTTCTCTCTGTTACATTCCTACACACGGGTATGTGATCTTCTCTGTTACATTCCTACACACGGGTATGTGATCTTCTCTGTGTTATATTCCTACACACGGGTGTATAATCTTCTCTATGTTACATTCCTACACACGGGTATGTGATCTTCTCTGTGTTATATTCCTACACACGGGTGTATGATCTTCTTTCTGTTACATTCCTACACACGGGTATGTGATCTTCTCTGTGTTATATTCCTACACACGGGTGTATGATCTTCTCTATGTTACATTCCTACACACGGGTATGTGATCTTCTCTCTGTTACATTCCTACACACGGGTGTATGATCTTCTCTATGTTACATTCCTACACACGGGTATGTGATCTTCTCTCTGTTACATTCCTACACACGGGTGTATGATCTTCTCTCTGTTACATTCCTACACACGGGTATGTGATCTTCTCTCTGTTACATTCCTACACACGGGTGTATGATCTTCTCTATGTTACATTCCTACACACGGGTATGTGATCTTCTCTCTGTTACATTCCTACACACGGGTGTATGATCTTCTCTCTGTTACATTCCTACACACGGGTATGTGATCTTCTCTCTGTTACATTCCTACACACGGGTGTATGATCTTCTCTATGTTACATTCCTACACACGCGTGTCCTGGTGGTCGTCCATTAGAAAGACGCACTGGACGGATGGCTGGATGGATTCGCACAGTTTGTGGACCTCCTCTCTGGACCACAAGAAACAATGTTTGTGCCGGGACAGTGGGTTGTGTGGAAGTCTTGCCGGTCCATCAGACCAGCCAGCCACCCTCACTCCTCTTTTTTCCACGGTTCCTCCCCCGTGTCTCTGGGACTAACTTGTAAGGAGCCGGTCTTCAGGAGGTCCACTCTTTGCGCTCTTGTCTTTTTTTTCTTCTGTATTTCACATCAGAATGAATTGGTTTCGGCGAGCCGTGAGCTTCGGGATGTGGCAGCTGCGGGACGAGGTGCGCAGTTATGGGCCGTGGAAATCCGCTGGCGGCGCGACGGTGTGTACACAAGGCTGTCATGGAGCGGTGCATCTGAAACCACCGGGGTCTGGCGTCTGACAGCACTGGCGCCATCTAGGAAACTGGAGGGTGGTGGTGGTGGTAAACAATGGCACTCAAGACCGAAAGTCCTGCTGACGTCAGCTTCGACCTCAAGATGTCTGTTTGCACGTGCACTTTCCACCTCCGAATACAGCGACCGGAAATAACCTCACTGCTTGCGTCGAGGTCAAGGCCCCAGGGCCACGACTTGGCTATTTGTATCAAAGTCAAGCCCTAGGGCCATGTCCTGTGCGGATGTACATTGTCCACCAATCCATTTAAACTGTCCACTAATCGACCTGGGTTGTTCATTCCCAGACACCCCTGCGCCTCGTTCGTCCGCCATTACACAGAAAGTAGGTGGGTGTCAGTCGGTCCGTGTGGCGCCTAATCAACTGTTAAAAATGTAAACTGTGGAGGATTAGTAGGGTCCTCAAGTCTGTTACAGAATGTGCAGGTTTCATCAATCTGACGAGAATATACAGGAGCCAGTGACATGCAGCATCACTCGCCAGGATCCCAATTCCGTAGACAAAGACAGATGAAGCTCACAGTGCATCTCCCTGCCGGTAACCCTGGTGATAAAAGTCTCTTTACCCGGCATTCTTGCTGGTCAGCTTTTGCTTCGTCGGAGAGATTATCTTTGATCTCTGGCAGAGCCACGATAGCTCATACTGTGAGTGGTCCACTTGTCCACTTGAGGATCATTCTACTCCCTGTGAGGTCAGCTGTGAATACCTCCTCCTTCCCCTGACCGGCTTCTTTGTCATATGGCACATGGTAGTCGACCACTTGCTTTCTGCAGTATTCTACTCATTTTCCTTCATTTAGTCTTTCTTTAAATTTCTTTAGCTGACCACCAGTTTTTCTAGTTAGCATCATGAGTATTCTCGGCTAGCATGCAAGTTCTGTATGATATTATGATATGATCAGTTCCCTCTTTTAGCTAGGTCTCTCTCTCTTTTCGACTGATTTTGTTTCTCAAGCGATGTAAGAAAGCATTTTGTAGGCAACCTGTCTTTCTCTCCCTCCCTATCTTTTTCACTCACTCCTTCACTTACATTCTAGTAATGCTAACACACTGAAAGCAAACCCACAGAAGACATTAATTATTCAATGAGCCGCTTAAAACATCATCAGCCATCACAGTAAGAACACGTGACTCATACAAACTCCTTCATAAACTTTAAAAGAGAGTTCAGCCACTTATTACAAAATGTTTTATACTCTTGTACTGTGGATACACTACCCGACCTTCCCATTCCCACAACAAGGGCGCAAAGTATTAAATTAAAAATAGAAACAGGAGGGAAGACAGTGTGTGTGTGTGTGTGTGTGTGTGTGTGTGTGTGTGTGTGTGTGTGAGAGTGCATGTATGAGAGAGAAATTATATATATATATATAGAGAGAGAGAAACTGATTCACTTTAGTTGAAAACTTCAGTCAGTCTAACCTTTTTCATACTGATTTTCACTTAGTTTAATCTGACTACACTCTACTCCTGTCTACCTTCTTATACTGTGAACTGAGGAATTCTTCATCTTAACAAAGAAAGTCTCCGAGGAGCATGCATGTGGCTGTGGCTGAGATAAAAGTTACACGTGATTTGTTTTCTTGACAAGAGTCAGCTCCTGTAATGAGCATCCATGTCTCGAGGAGTTTTGTTTCAAATCGATAGCCTGGGAGGAGGAACCCGATCAGAACGAAAGTCTTCAGGGCCTTGTTCTCTGTGGCTTGTTTTTATTTTTGGCTGGGATCTCACAAATGTGGTGAACTATGACCCCTTGACAGCTGATCATAAAGAGGTCAAGAGGGTGAATGTCACGAGGCCAGATTTTTCATTAAGATTTTGCCCTCGGCAAACCTCGGTGCCTTTCGCCCTTTCATTCTTTCGTCGCATGTTGATCTCTCTGTTATTTTTTTAGTAAAGGGGTATCTTGATTACGGGTGTATAATCAGCACTGGCGGCTTTATGACTGCTGACACTGGCACAAAAAAAGTTAAAAAAATGATGGCGATGTTCTGAAACCAATGGTGTTTATTTTTATTTTTATCTTTTTTTTCTAAATTGTGATGTTGGACCTTCTTTAAATTGCTGATGACGTGTGTTTAAGAATCTTCATGAAATCAGAACTATTTTTATGTGAAGCAAATTTTATTGCTCAGTGAGAAAGACAAGTTATCAACATATCCTTTCTTCATGAGATTCCAACTTGCACTTTGTCTAGATATAAAACTAAAGATTTCAGACCAGTTTTGACCTGCAGGTTTCCCCGTAGTGCTCTGATAGCAGTCTTCTGTACAGGTTGTACACGAGTCTGAGAGTTTGCCTGTGTGTTTACACAACAGACACACGAGTGTTTAGTACAACACAAAAGATATGTTGTACAATAAAAGCTCGAATATCTTATACAACAGCCACACGGGATATGTTGTACAATCAAAGATCATGTATCATATATAACAGTCCAGTGAGTATGCTGTACACAAAATACAAGAATATATTTTACAAATAAAGATGGAGACTATTGCACAAGGTGCGCGTGTATATTTACAACATCCACTCATACAGTACAACAGACGATTGTATGTTTACAACAAGCATTCTTGAATGATGTACAGTACACACCCTATAGTACAACAGACATATAAGGCTGTCCTGCTAGCATGTCTCCGTTTGCCAGGTCTTCATCTGTTTCCTGAAGACATAATTACAGGAACAAGAGGAGGACAACATTCAGCTCACCACGAGTGTTAGTGAGAGGTGACTCTGGACAAAGATGTCTCTCCACACAGATATTAAGTCCGCAGCTGCAGCTGTACATTGGGTCTAATTGATACCTTCTTTCTTTCTTTGTTTTTTTTTTCGACCAGCTTTGTGTCCTTTTTGCCAATGTTTATTCATCACGACATTCGTTGTAGGTCCACATCGTGCTTGGCTCACTCTCTGGGTGGGTGAATAGTGGGTGGACAAGAACACGTGACTCTATCATCGCTTCTTTTATGCTCGGATAACCAAGCCTGCTTCAAACAAAATGACATTAATCTTCACGAGGATGAAAAAAATTACTTCTTTAAAGAGAGATTTCTAATATTTCTTGGCAGTAAAAGTTTGCATTATATCAAGTACCTCCCTATTGCTCTAATCTCTCTCTCTCTCATGTCAGCTATGTTGTATTGGCCGACGAAAAAGATGGAACATTCAAGTAATATGTATGAGAGAGATTAATAGTTATGGAAGAAAATTACATTTGTATTGAAAAGGGAGGTCGAATGTTCTTGCAACCTCCAGTAATTTTGTCAGATTTTTGCCAACTGTATTCAACTACCGCACAGTTCCAATGTGAATGCACCCACTTCCGGTTTATAAGCGAAAGATGTCGAGAAACAACGTGGCTATGTTCACATTGTATTCAGATAATTCTCGATAGATATGGCTACCTTCAGATGTTACGAGGTGGATTTAGGTAAAGTGGTTAAGGAGCTTGTCACCACGACAGTGAGAATCAGTTGTCATGGGTTCGTATCTCGGCTCCGAACACCTCTCTGAATGTGATACCTGTATACAGAGCTGAATGTCGGTGGTTTTCTCTGCTAACTCCAGTTACACACACACACACACACACACACACACACACACACACACACACACACACACACACACACACACACACACACACACACTTGGGCTTCTGATCGCTGTTGTGTGTGTGTGTGTGTGTGAGAGAGAGAGAGAGAAGTTATGATTTGAATGTCGGTGACTGAATATGTAAGACACATTTGATGCATATTGATATGTATATTCTCCTGCGACTCCATGTGTGTAAACGCCTCGAGTGCGCCAGGGTTGGTAGAGTGAGCCACTCTATAAATAAACCTGATCATTATTTAATAGTGCCTGTGTAGAGGAGATGTCTGGACAATTTGGCTTCGCTCTGATTGTGCCTGTATGTAGGAGACATCTGAAAGAGCTGGTCTGGAAACAAGGGCTGGCAAGTCAATGTCTGCCAGTGGGAGGTCTGGGAACGGTTGAGCATTTCCTGTCTCTCCATTATGTTCAGACCAGACTTCGTATTCTTACCAAGTTTAACCGAAAGAAAGGGAGACAAGGGAAGAGAGAGAAGAGAGAAAGAGACATTGAGGGAGAAATCCCGGATAATCAAGGTCAGTCTCAGGAGGGTGAATATATTTCTCAGCGGGAGGCTTTTAAAGGACGGACGGAAATGAGGACCACCCATCGGTCAAAAATGAATTTTGCGGAATGGAACATGGCTTCCAATATGTTTGTCCAGACTTCCTGAAGTTTTCGGTCACATGATTTCTTCTGCAAATTACTTTTCTTGTTTCAAAATGTTTCTTTTCTTTACCCGACATTCGGAAGTTTTAACGAGTTGAAGAAGTAAAGTGCTGACCTCTCTCATGGCTGAGGGCAGACAACTGTCAGGACGAGGTGCTGCGCCCACTGGTGCTTTAATTGTCAACAATGTGTGTTACAAACTGATGCCCCCTTGGGTGGTCTTCAAAGGTTTTTTTTAACATTTTGATTTCCACTTTTCCAATTGTAAAGCTATACTTCCGTTACTCTTCTTTTATTGATTACTGCTGGTACATTAATTACTAATTACAATAGTGATGAACACTGTTTAGTGAAGGTATTTATTTTTTTCGTTTTAATAAAGGCATTTGTTCTTTACTGACCCATCGGTCTTTACCAACTTAACGTTGGTGTGAAACTTTGTTCTACGTGGAAGCATTTTGCTATCAAATAAAGCAAGAAACCAAGCAACCAGCCTACAGATCACGTGCGCACAGACAGGATCTGCACTCGACAAAACTTCGTTACTGAGGTGACAAGCGAGGGTTCAATCACTGCCTCAGCAGACCGGTCTTAAAGGTGTCCTCCTTACTCTTACCTTGTCAGTGGAGAAAGAATCCCCCCCACCAAGTCCCCCCTCACGAAAATCTTATTGTGCTTTTCTTTCATAATCAGGTGTCCTCATCACTGACGATAGGAAGTCTTGATTTTGTGATGCTTGACCGACAAAGAACAACCCGCGGCTATCGCCTTCTGGAAGAGGCGACTCGTGGTCTGTTGACCAACCTCTTGCCGACAAAAACACGTTTGTGGGTTCAGTGCCTGCTCTGAGACCCGCTGGGACCCGGGGGGGGGGGGGAACCGGGGGGACCAGGTGGGAAGTCTTAAGACGACTGGAGTGAGAAATGTGTCGCAAGGAAATTACGAGGCCGTAAGATTGTTTGTAAAAGCCTCGCTGTCGATGACCGTTGTTGTTTTTTCAGGATGTGAAGGATTGTCAGCTCCAGCTAGTGCGCTTCCTGGCATCTCTGGCCGCCATAATCGTGTTTCCCTCCTTCTCCACGGGCTTCTGATCGCTGTTAGCTGGAAATTTCTCCACGTGGAGAGAAGGCGGCGAAGTTTTTGATCAAATTTTCTCTTCCTTCTCCTGCTGTCGCACCCGCTGTTGTCTCACCTACCCTCCCCACCTACCCCTCCTCCAGCTTCTCCTCCCCCCCTACCACCCCCACTGAAGAGACAATCTGGCCAACCACTCCTTGCCGCCGAGCTGCTGGCCTGCTAACCGCAGCTTCACTTGTCGTGCGGCGTATAATGGGAGGCTGGGCTGTTTTCTCTCACAATCCATGCTGCTTCTACCAGTCGTCAGATGTTTTTTTTCCTGGCTGCTTGGATAGAAATAAAAATCCAGCAGCCTGACACTCTAGAATAAAAAAGACTTTCTATTGGAGAATGGAAGGACCATTAACGGCAATTTAAAACCAGTTTTGTTTTTCCATCCTAAAGAATCGACCTTACGGGAATCACGTGCGACTCGACATCCCATCCCGTGGCGACCTCAAGCGGCGACCATGAGGAAGGTGAAGGTGTTGGAAATAGTTCTCAGCGACCCGACTGGTGTCTACTTCTCGGGACAGATCCTGCAGGGCCATGTCAACATGGAGCTGGGGGACAACATCAAGCTGAAAGGTAAACCCCTTCATTCTAAATTTATTTAGACATTCAGTCTTATACAAACAGTGCACAACACGATTTTGATTTTTTTTTAAAAACATTAACCTTGTTTTAAATAAAATAAAACCACGGACGTGTACAGATGGATTGATGTCTGTCTGCCGAGACTCACTCTCAGCTTCTTGCGAAGTCCTCCGCTGTTAGTCTCGGCGAGCTTAAACAAAGAGTGTGAATAAACTGGAAGCAAAGTCGTCAAAAGCCTCGTTCTAGTAGTTAACTGAAAAAAAATCCTCTGCAAGCAATCCAGTAATACAAGTTCGTGATAAAACTGTTTAAGCCAGACTTTCCTCCCAACCTGTGCAACTAAAACATGCTGAAGCCCCTAAACCCTTTAGTCAGCACTAAGAGGAGACTATCCCTCACTGGTACTGCATCTGTTTATTATTATTATTATTATTATTAGTCCTAGCTGGTTGCCTGTCTGCTCACTTGCTGACACATTTGGATGTTCCAGACCATCAATGTTTTCTTTTGATAAAAACCCTTCCAGACTGGTGTGCACGGTGCGGCTTGTTTATGTGGCCAGATGTTACAACAAACACGAGGTGACGACTGCTCGATGGTCTGATAAATTCCCAACAGTCTGCAGCCAGCATCAGAGTGTTTTTGGTGAAAGATTAAGATTGGTCATAATCGTGACACGTGATCTCGCAAGACAGGATTTTACGAGATGTGACGTCACATAAACTTTCATTTTTTTTGCCGCGTGTAAAAGAGGGTTAGATAGGAAAGAATCGGTAGAGGTAGAAGGTATATATATTTCTTATTCTCTATCATCAGAACATCAGTTATCATCAGCAGTGCAGTTCTGTCTGCATGCACTTACTCATCTCATCTCATAGCAGAAGACTTGTCAGCTTCTCTGGTGAAACCTTAGCCCTCCATCACTTGAGGGGAATGGGGGGGAGCCAGGGACGGGAAAATCAGAGGTAGGAGAGGAAAGACTGGGAAATGCGATGGAAGACAACATCTAACGGACGTGTTTAACCTGGGAACACGAAGCTTGTGTAAACAGCCCGGCATCCTTACATCTCCAGGAGTGGAAGCATTTAATAAATCGTTAGCTCGCCCTCCACAAACCCTCCCTACGGTCCCGCCTGCCATCATCACACCTCTGTCCTTCTTCTTCTTCTCCCACAAACGGATCTGACGCATCATTCGGTACTAACAGACAAAATAAATCTCAAGAAACTTGTCTGCCATGTTAGTCAGTGCTAACAGACAAAATAAATCACAAGAAACTTGTCTGCCATGTTAGTCAGTGCTAACAGACAAAATAAATCACAAGAAACTTGTCTGCCTTGTTAGTCAGTGCTAACAGACAAAGTACATCACTTGGATTTCTTGATTTTAATTTATTTGATTGTTTAGATGCACATTGATTTTTCTCGTCCACGAATGTAATTGAGTCTTGAAATAGCCTCGACCTTAGAGTCTGAAAATATTTTCAGGAAATTTCTTATAAACCTATTCTACTTTTTGTGTCGGGTGATGCTCATTTCAGCCGGCTGTCTTACGGTCAGGCCCTCGGCCAGAGAGAGAAATAAAAAAGAATGAAAAGAAGGAACGGACGAAGGAAGGATAAAAGATTGAGTTTAAGTTTTGCGACATGATATCCAGATGAGACAAGTCCATCCTACAGAAAGACAGCTAGATCCCCCTCCCCCCTCTCTCTCTCCTCCCACCCTCATATCGGAGTGTGCCGGCGCCTCCTGAATACCGGTATCTCATGATCTGGATGCTGGCTCGCTGTCGGTATTTTCTGACAGTCACTCGTGTGGTCTGTTTGACCCACATGCTCCTGGTCCAGCCAACTCATTAACCCGCCATCGCGGCAGCCATCATGAAGGTCCTTTCATGGGATCGTTCTTCGGCTTCAAATGCTCCGTAAGCAGCCCCTCGTCCTTTCACAGGCGGTAGACCATGAATATCAATGATGTCGGCAAATGACAGGCCAGTGGTCAATGAGTGTCCATGCCTCGAATGGATGCACAATTCCCGAGCCGCTTAATTCTCTTCAAATGCTTTGCATTCTCTGTCCTCCATGTGATAAATATTCTTCCGCGCGTGGTTGGAGTATTTACTGTTGGCGAGGGGATCCATGATAGTAGGCGGGATATGAGTTAATAATAAAGATAGAAGCGGCATTTGACTTGTAAACAAAGCTATCATGGCCACTCTTGTCATCTGAAAATGTGCAACAAAGTCAGATTTAAGAAGCTGAACAACTAGAAGCCCTTTCTGGAGTCAGTCAAGGCGAGTTTCTTTAGTAGTTAAAGGTGTTGGTAGTCGTTCATTTAATTGCCTTGTATTCCATTTCTCTTCCATGCCATCTGAAAATTCACATGATTTTCTCCCTGTTATGTGATGTACACCATCGTAGATCAAATTTGGGGTCAGTCGCCGCCGAAAATAAGTGGTTTGTCTTGTTTATCTCACCATTGCAGTCAGTTTGTAGGAGGATGTTCCTGTCCTGATGGCTGTCTTCTCCGGGCAGCAACTGTTTGCCAACCTTCTCATGTTGTGGATAGCTGCACATAAATTTTTAATTTTAAATACTTTTAGGCCTTAAATCTATTCATCAATAGATAATCGGTTTTACAGAAACGGTTCAGAGCATAATTGTAGAAATTTTGTAATAAGATAAAACTTTTTTCCAAGAATTTTGTTCCCGTCAGAACATTTTTTTCTCGAGTGCGTCTGTGCAACGCATTTAAATGGCAAAGGATCGATTTTTCGTAAAGTTTATGTTTGCTTCTTTAGAGAAGTTTTAAATTTTAGGGACATGTGCACAACTAGTCCCTGGTGAACTACGATATCCTGTGACATGTACAGGTGAAGGACCAATCTTACTACAGTCTCTAGCCCTCTACTAGTCTCGCCATGCTGTCGGTCTCCACCGATTGATCCACAGGATTTGAATGTGTTAATCATTGACATAAAGAGGACACCATTGTGTTGGGGGAATTGCACGGGAACCTTGTTCTTTATGCACTGTTCCTTTTGTCATCTTTTTCCTATCATCCGTCTTTCCCTTTCGACAATCGCTTATCCTTCAGTTTTCTAGAAACTTCCTCGTGGCAGACACGAAGAAGTCGCCGATTCAAGTGGAAAAATCAATCAGTAAGTCAGTGTGTCTCGGCCTCGCTCCGGATCTGGGCTATTCCCAGCACAATTTGCATGCTTTTCCTTCTTGTTTTCTTTGTGTTGGTCTTTGAGGGTGGGCCCCATCTGGAGCCAGACTAGTGTAGCTCAGAGTAATGCAAGTCCGAGCTGCTTCGCTCCATGTGCGCTGCTGATGGAGGGAGAAAGGAGGAAGCTAGGGGAGGAAAGGATCAGACATCTTTTACATTCAGACCGGCGATCAACTTTGCACAAGAGCCTCCTGTCGTCCTGTCTTAGCTTGGCAAGATGAAGCCAAAAGTAAGGTGGGCGGCTCCACTAAGACTACCTGCATCCTGATGTATCTGAATGGCTGGCTGGCTGGTTGAGCGCTTGCATCCCAGATCCTCTACCCTGCAGAACTCGGGAAAGTGTTTCCTGTTGAGAAAGACATTCCTACAGACAAAACTTTCTTCGGTAAAGATCAGGTGTCAGAGTCTAGATGGAGGACAGGAATGGCACACAGGGCATGAGCTCAGCTGGTGGCAGCCAAATGAAGAAGAAATTCTGTTTGTTCAGAAATTTGTCGACTGTCGGGTGTCTGGCCTGTCTAGACGCCGGCAACAGGGCACAGGTGGAGACCTGTGTGATAAGAAACGGACAGTTAATGTAGTCTGTCTAGTACTGTTGATCTCATTCCAGTTTTTGAACACTTCTTGTCTCTCTTGTCCTCCTTGTCTTTCGATGATGACGGGTTGTGGAGGGAGTGAAGGGGAAGGATTGCATTGAATTCTATTGTTAACTTTCCCTTACTGTTAAAATGAAACTTTTTTCTTGGGAAAGACTTTAGATGTGCGCTGGCTCCTATATTCCACACCCCGCCCCCCTCACACACTAATCAACTAATACAAGCTGACTGAGACGATGGTTGTCTTGCAAGCCAACAGTTCACCGACATAGATCACGTGTGCACGTCTCTTCACGTGTTAAATGCGGTGCGGAAGTAGATTTTAGAAGAGACTTCACAGACAACCTCTAGTGTCCATGTAGTCCATGTTGACTGGTCTGAAACAAGACCTCATTCAACAGCTGGCCGTAGATTCGATTCTTAGCCTCTTTTGATAATGTTTGGGTTTGCTTAAATCACAGAACTTTCGAGCCTCCTGTAGAGCCCTCAGCTCGCAGACTTTTCCAGGCTGGCGGTGCAGGCGGAAGGACAAATATTTGTTGGGAGGAATGCGGCGTATCGCTTGTCCCGCAGCCTGTGAGGTCTTTCAGTCGTCCCCGCTTTGATGACGGGTGGAAACAAGGGGCTTTTATGAAGAAGATCGATGTTCCTCTAGCGGCAGTCTTTGCCCGGCCAGGTCCAACTCGTAGAGGTTCCCTCCCTGCAACCGCAGTGCGGCCTTTCATTACCTTGTCTGGCTTCACCCATGGATCGGAGGTCTGGGCACCGCAGGCGAGAGCTTTGACTGTTTACCATCAGACTGAAAGCTTTCTTCCTCCCTCTCTCGCTCCACACAGACTCTGGACCTGATGATTTCATTTCTTTTGTCTCGTTTACAAAACACTGTACAATCATCTATTAACAATTCTAAATAATAAAATTGAACATTTTTTCTGATAGCTTACTGAATTGATGTCCATAATTTAATTTGTGTTCATTTACCGTTAAGGAGACTAATACAATACATAGAAAACACACCCGCCTTCCATTTTGAGAGTTGTAGGGATTTTGTTTGATGATCGCAACAGAGACATGATCAATCTAAGAGTAACAAGAACAAGGTGTGTAAAGAAGTGATGTGACTGTGTTGTTTATGTACCTGTGCTGTGATTGTTGTTTATTACTACCTCGTCTTACTCACTTTATGACCACCCCCAACCTTTTGTTGTATAACACATTGTCAGGTATCATTGTTATTAGTTATTGACTGTATCGTGAGTAAGCTTAAATTTTATAAGGATTAATGTGGAAGAACGAAAGAGCGTGAATGACGTCAGTTGTTCGGAAGACGTGTAGGAGTGATGTAAAAAAGTGAAGGAAATGACGTGAGAGAGCGCGAGCAGCAGTTAGTCAGGTAGCAGAAGGGAGAGGTTTAGGACGGAAAGACAAGTAGAGTAGGAATTAAAAGAATTTGTTGAGTAGGGCGTTTAGGAGTATATAGATCGATTAGGTGAGTAGGTATTCTTGTAGATATTCAGACAGGCAGGACTTAAAGGTTAGGGATTTTATTATTTAAAGTAATCTGGATGTAGGAATCGTTTTTTAACTGACTTTTCATTTGTGTATTTTTCTTGTTTTCTTCTTTTATTCATACTTAGTAAAGCAGAGAGATTCGTTAGACAAATCATTCTTTTCTTTTACTTTGTGTGAAAGAACACGTGTTTGTCAGGCTCCGTGTATGTGTTGACAGGACTGAGTGACTGATACACTGCGCGGTGATCGTGACACATAATATAGAATATAAACGGAGAATTTGTGGCAAACAACAACCAGCACGCTCCCTACCATCTCCTACTCAGTATGAGTTATGAGTAAGAAAGTGGTTATCCTAAGCTTTTTCTTTCCAGACATACGACTGGTGGTGCGGGGCAAAGCCTTCGTCCATTGGACAGAGCAGCTCATGCGGGGTCCAGGTGAGAGCCGTTTTCGGGAAATTCGTCATCACTCGGCGAAAGAGGACTACGTTGACTGGTCGCAGTCTCTACTGGGCAGAGGTGAGCAGTCACTTGGAGTACAGCGGAGTAACCTACACTGACATCTTATTATTCTTCACCTATGTTAACATTCGTACTCAAAATTTAATGTTAAACCCAGACCATTCAACTGTTGTGACTTCAAGTTAGGAATAATGAGACTTGCTCCCCACCACCCTGATTTAAAAAAAAAATCACTCACACTTACGTTAGTTTTTCTTTGGTCTTCTTTTTTTAAATCATACGTTGGTTTGTATCCTACCTTGTTTTATTGTTTTTAATTTTGTACTAGTTTGTTCTTCTTGAATTATTTTCCTAAAGTCTAACATTGGTTTGTTTTCCTACCATCGTGCCATCGTGCTCGTCCTTTATTGCTGCTAACAACGGATTTAACGACTACACACGAACATCAAAACGCTTTTATCATAAGTAGGATTCACGTAGGATTTTCTGGTTTCCCTTTTACAAAAGTAAATATGCATCCGTGATCATTTTCATCACACCTCAGCTTCATCATCTTCCTTTGAGATGTCGTCATCATAATATATATCATTACCTTCATCATCATCATCATCATCATCATCATCATTGCTGATGCTGCTTTTGTGCGTCTCATTTTGTCGCGGCCTTATCTGTCACGTGCTCAGTCACGTGCTAATTAATCACACGCCGCACACCAAGCCCCGTGTGGTCAGCTGAGCCACACCATCCACCTGCGGATTTCCCTCAGTTTCTTTCCACCTTTTTGAACCACGTGTCACTTTGCGAGACCAGAGACTTACTGCTAACAAACCGCCTTGTCTGCTCCCCCAGTGCGGCATCCGTTATCCGCCCTCCTTACAGATAACTCAGGTATGCTGCGGAAATAAGCGGCTCTAAAGTAAACCTCGCCGGTTGTTTACGAACACCTGTGTATACGTTGCACGTAAATAACAAGGTGGCTGACATGTCAGTGGGGACTGCGCCAGTCATCAGGTGTCAGAGCTGAGAAACGACCCACGAGAGGAAAGTGTGAGACCATCAGCCTGTTTCCACAGCTGCCTGACTAGTCGTCAGCTGTTGCTATCCGCGGTTAGTACCGTTGCTACTGGCAGTACAGGTGGCCATGTAACTTATTTGAACTGGCAAATGTCTTTCAGAATTATTAACACTTCTATCATGTGTGTAGAAGAAGACGAAGAAGAAAAGATGGCTGGAAGGAGCTTTCGGGGATGTACATGCATCGTGGTTCTTGGAGTCTCGATGGTCAGTGGTTTGTGGAACTCGGTGATGCACCAGATGAAATCGGAATCGATGACAGATGTGTTAGAGCGCGTGGAACTGCCGTGCACCTCCCTCGGCGCCATGTCAGGAAATGTCTGGACTAAGACTCTTATTCATGTAGGGGTCGGCACAAAAGCTTGGGGATCAGTCTGAAGCCATTTTGGAACAGAAAATGGATGCATTGAATGTGATTTTAAGCTCTTGGAATTGAGGCTTTTCATCCGCCCATCCATCTATCCCGTCAATAGTTGTAGACGTCTCCTTCTTCTCTTCCTTCCCTCCTCTCCCCGCTCTGTCCAGCCGCTCATCAGTTACGTCCCGGAATGTCTTAGTATTCACCAGGATAGAAATTATGGTAGAAACCTGTCTTCATGGAAGGCAACATCCGCGTTAGTGTACAAAGGAAAAATAATAAACTCATGTACCCACACAAATATTTATATACCCGCACACACAGAGAGATTTGCTTACCGACAATTGTTTTCCATTTACAAGTTGTCACACAGACCTGCTCGAAGAGGTCACACTTGTGAGGTCAAGCTTCATCACCGATACTCTACCATAGTCAAGATTTCAGCCAATGTCAGACCTGACCAGGTGTGATAACTAGGTGTCTACATGTTCTAGTGTCGGCAAGAGTTTCTGTTTGAAGCTTGTGTCTTGCGAGGGGAAGGTAAAGGGAGAGGGGAGCATGATTACTGATTCATACTTAGAAACATCTCGCATCTTGTCTGAAACAAGACTTTCACTGGCATCACTTCATCTCAAGTCGCAAATCGCATGGAACGTTCCGTTTCTGAAAGGCCAGGGAACTTCCGGTCAGATCATTTGCCTCCGGGCTACCTGCCCATCACTGTCCGTTGTTTTGTTGTGCTCGTGATGCTCTGCTGAAGTGTCGTGCACTGTTCCTTGATGTCCTGCGGGTATGACGAGCAGATGTAGCTCACAAACAGGCCTGTAATGGTAGTCAGTGGTAACACACAGTAGTGTAATGATAGCTCACAAACAGGCCTGTAATGGTAGTCAGTGGTAACACACAGTAGTGTAATGATAGTGAACAAACAGGCCTGTAATGGTAGTCAGTGGTAACACACAGTAGTGTAATGATAGCTCACAAACAGGCCTGTAATGGTAGTCAGTGGTAACACACAGTAGTGTAATGATAGCTCACAAACAGGCCTGTAATGGTAGTTAGTGGTAACACACAGTAGTGTAATGATAGTGAACAAACAGGCCTGTAATGGTAGTCAGTGGTAATGTAATGATAGTGAACAGACAGGCCTGTGATGATAGTCAACGAACAAACAGGACCTCAATCAGCGGACTAAGTAAGGTGTAACCCTAGTCACTAGACAGATGTTACTGGTAGTCAGTCACTAGACAGATTGTACTGGTAGTCAGTCACTAGACAGATGTTACTGGTAGTCAGTCACTAGACAGATGTTACTGGTAGTCAGTCACTAGACAGATGTTACTGGTAGTCAGTCACTAGACAGATTGTACTGGTAGTCAGTCACTAGACAGATGTTACTGGTAGTCAGTCACTAGACAGATTGTACTGGTAGTCAGTCACTAGACAGATTGTACTGGTAGTCAGTCACTAGACAGATGTTACTGGTAGTCAGTCACTAGACAGATTGTACTGGTAGTCAGTCACTAGACAGATGTTACTGGTAGTCAGTCACTAGACAGATTGTACTGGTAGTCAGTCACTAGACAGATTGTACTGGTAGTCAGTCACTAGACAGATGTTACTGGTAGTCAGTCACTAGACAGATGTTACTGGTAGTCAGTCACTAGACAGATTGTACTGGTAGTCAGTCACTAGACAGATGTTACTGGTAGTCAGTCACTAGACAGATTGTACTGGTAGTCAGTCACTAGACAGATGTTACTGGTAGTCAGTCACTAGACAGATGTTACTGGTAGTCAGTCACTAGACAGATTGTACTGGTAGTCAGTCACTAGACAGATGTTACTGGTAGTCAGTCACTAGACAGATTGTACTGGTAGTCAGTCACTAGACAGATGTTACTGGTAGTCAGTGTAGACAGCTGTGCTATTTAGTCGTATCGACTGAAGTCAGTTACTGTAATTGTGTCATCAGGCGTGGGGTGGGGTGGGTCGGGGTGGAAGTGAGCCCCACCAATGTCGTGGTGTGCAATTGTGGCCGCCAGCCCAGGGACGGACAGTAGGTGGCGCCCACCAGCCGGTAATCGTGACGTGTGCAAATTTCTGTCTGATCTCTTCTGGCCGCAGGCAACTTGCCACAGACTTGCAGGCTGTAATCGGCCGAGCAAATTTACATCCCATCGCGCGGCGTGGCGACCAGATTCCGCTTGCCGACTCACCAAGCAAGCAGCCATGGACAGCGGAAGCTGCAGCAGCTTGGCTGGCGCATGCGCTCCGGCAATGTTCTATTTATAGCGGCCAACGCCAGGAAAGATGCGGACGGGGAAACAAAATCTGGTGCCACCCGTTCATCAGCGCACAAAGGGAAGAACTCAACACACGATCGTCTTGCGTTTCTGGAGATTGAAAAAAAAATTAATTACGAGTCTCATTTGCTGGGAGGTCTTTTTGTATTTTAGTTCGCTACCACGGTGGGCTTAAAGACTTGAAACATCAGCTACCATCAATCTGTACACGTGAGGTACAGCCGTTTATCGTAGAGGATGTCGCAGTGGTTAGAACTTTCCTGTTCATGCTGCGGTCACACGCTTAGAAATTATGAGTGTGAATGACCTTTAACCTTTCGGGTGCACTGATGACATTCTGTGTCACAAGGATATGCACGTGCAGCTCATGTCATGCTGCGCAACCTTTGGACTCCTCATATACATTAACAACCGCACGTGTTTCAAAGACACACACACACACACACAGCAATACACTCTTGTTTATTCTCTCTAGTACTTTACAGAGAAAACCAGCAAAGTGTCGTGTCTAATGTCTGAGATTCTGTAAACAGACAAACGTTGACCACTGGTAATGTTATCATACAACACTTGTCGGTAACAATTTGTCAGCTCATCAGAAACAATGAAACATCACCAACCTCTTGGTTCTCCCACGTACCCAGACCTATACTGACAAATGACAAACTTTATTAGTCCCAGTGGGCAAGTATGACTTTGGACGTGTGATGAGTTACCAGAAAAGACAAGTAAACAAACAGACAGAATAAGTATTAATTACCGGACAGGAAACAGGCAAGTGGTGCATCAAAGCAAAAACACTGCACCATTCTTACATTGAATCATATTTGTAAGGCATACCTACATCATCATACATCCCCTCGCACTCACCACCAACAGCTCAGCTATGGTTGAACAGCTCGACTGCAGAGAAAATAAATGATTGTAAGTCTGTTACTTCTGCATACAGAAATAATAATAATAATAATAATAATAATAATATAACATTTGGCTGAACTCAGTACAACAAAGTCTGCCAGTGCATGATCTGGTATGGACAAAATGTTTGTAGCTTTGTGACAATTTACTGATCACGGCATCAGTTTGATCAGAACAGATATATACACCTGTGTATTTTGTACAAAGTCATCTCGATACTATTATACACGTGTTGGGTCCATATCATTAGAGAGAAGAAAAAATAGAAAGAGAGGAAGAGAGCATTGAGATCGTTCTTTTGAAGATCTGAAGCGATGACATCAAAGACACCGACATCAGGATGAGTCCGACTTTCTGTACTGAAATGCCATTAGCCGAAATAGGTAAAATGCTGAAAAAAAATTCCCGATAAAAATGTCGGGTTGCTTGTGAAAAAAAAAGTCAGTATTGATGAGAAATTCTTAACGATGGAGATTAAAGTTTCTGTCGTCACTGCCAGTACCGAACTATTTGCACCTAATCTAAAATTTAATTAGCTCATTAAGCGCACCGGATACTCTAACAGAACCCGCTTCATCAAAGACATGCTACAAAATGGAAGCAACAATCCGAAGTCGCTTGGTGTCCAGGAATCAAGGTTGATGAAGACCCTGTTGGTAGAAGAAAATGCATTCAGCGATGTAGTCCAGCCTCGAGTTCGACGAAAACGGAAACCCAGGGATACAAAGGACTGGAGGAAGCCTGTCATACAGAAGGCTGTTCACTCATCACAATGTTGGCTCATCTCTCAGGAGGGAGATGTGAGCCTCACGACAGCAGCCAGTAGACATGCGCACACGCAACAAAGTCGTGTCAGCGGAAGCAACCAGCGCAACAGGAAGTCTGTTACTGCGCATGCGTCCTTGGCAATCATGTGGCCTAAAGCAAAGCAGGTGTGGTGCAACAATTTCAGTCGCCTTTGAAAACAGATTGAGGAACTTTCAATAAGATCATAAAATTGAAGACCATAGGTGTTTGATTGAAAATACCTGGCCTGAGGATTTATGTGTGTGTGTGTGTGTGTGTGTGTGTGTGTGTCTGTGTGTGTGTGTGTGTGTGTGTGTGTGTGTGTGTGATATATTATAGACATGTTATTTTGACCCATCCTATATGCCCCATTACATTGCCGACATTTTCTGAAGCCGGCGAACTCTCTGCCCCTTTCCATTACCACACGACGCACGTGTTTCTCTTTGTTCCTGGCTGGAGAAATTATGGGCAGCTTTCTGTCACTATCATGTGTTTAGTGCAAAGAGTACAGTCTTCTTGGGCGAGGGTCAATTACCAAATTATAATAAATTACATTATTCTACAACTCGTGTTGGTCAGTCAGTTCACGCAGCCAGCGTGCTTGTCTATTGAGAGAGTTGTTGACCGAATTGTCTTCCACCCAGTTATCCCCCCTTTCCCTCAACAAACATCGTTCCCAGAGAGGAAACACGGTTATCCTGCAAAAACACACACTTATCGTGGGTACCCACACGTTTATCATTTATAAACATAGAAAATCTGGGACCAGTAGCAGATTAATTAAAAAATTTTTTAAGGTCTTAAATCTGTTTACACAATCTGTTTTATGGAAATACAATTCTCAATAATTTAAAAACATTTTTAAAAATTTGTTTAAAGAAGAGAAAACACGTGCGCCTTTGCAAGGATCTGAGGCGCATAGTAGCGATTTTTGAAAATCATTTCTAAATTTGCTTCTTTAGAACAGTTTTATGTTTTAGAAATACACTGAGCAACTAGTTGCTGGCCTTTAATAAACTCACCATTTCTCCTAAACATCAGTACATCAGTATCTGCTCATGGTAAACACAGGTTTCATGTCAACAAGGGATTTCTGGACTTTGTCATGAGGACCAGCACACGACTCACGTGGCTCATCTGCTTCATCCTGAATCCCAGACTGACTAAGGAGGATAGTTTTTAAAAAGCCTGTCTGACTGTTTACAGCTGCAAACTTTTAAGAAGACAGTAAACATGTCAGGCCATCCAATGGCCGCCTTGTTAGTGTCAGGGGCTCGCATGATGTACGGACTACAATGGAAACAAGAGAAGACAAGAAGAACAGACAGACAGCAGGGAAGAGGCAGAAGTGTCATCAACAAGTGTTTCTTCCCCCCCCCTTTTCTGTGCTCTTTCAATCTTGCTGAAAACAACTGCTCAAGTTTTGAGAGGACAGAGGGAGGGGCACTAGCGGAGGTGGCTGGAGACAATGTGGATGGTCAAGACTAGTGGCTGTAGGAAAGGGAAGATGATGGTGAGACCACTCGTCTGCCTCAAAGGTCATCATGGTAGCCGCTGATTGCTGTTATCAATCAACTGAAGACAGAAGAGGACAGATGTATTCCACAGTTAAAACCAGCTTGCTTCCCACTGAATATAGGCTTTAAGGTCTTTCAGAATTAAAGTGTCGCCCTTATTTCATTTAGTTTGGAGGCTGGGTGAACGATTGGGGTGTTCGATAACGAGAGACAGAAGAAAGATTAAAAGAAAGAAAGAAAAAGAACGAGAAAGAAAGAGAAAAAACAAAAGAAAAAAAGGAAAGAAGAGAGATAAAGAGAATTGAGAAAGAAAGAAAAAGAAAGTGAGAGAGAGAGAGGAAAAAGGGATAAAAAGACGGAAAGAGACGGAAAGAAACAGAAAGAGAGGTCAAATTTCTGGACCTGAAATCAAATAAATATAATAGGCTTGTGAAGGATTTAAAAACCATTTCTCTTCTTTACACAGGTGATCTGTGAGGCAGGTGAACTGGTCGTGCTACACACTGTCTGCTCTGCCTTGTTTTTATTCGTTTTGATGGGAACCTTTTGACAGACGCTCACATGAGAAATTACCCGCCATTCTGTGCATCAGCTTAGCTGTCGCTCAATCTCGCTCTTACTGCCTCCTTACTTACTTCAGAATGCATTTCCTTGTCTTGCCTTTAAAGACAAATCGTTTATTTTCTTCGCCAGTTGTTCTTCCCCATCAAGAGAAAAGGAAAGAGAAGGAGAGATTGAAACATAATTGAGAAATGATGCCAAAAAAGGCTGGAAGGCACAAAAGAATCCGTTCACCCCCCACCCCCATCATGGCCATGAGCAAGTGAAGTTCAAGCAGTCATGTTCCAATCTTAATTACACAAGAAAATTAATTCGGGGCTTGCGTGCACGGACAGATCCCCGACAGCCTGGCATCTCTTCAATAAAAACACTTAGCACGGGGTTTACAAGGAGCTCTGCCTAATCATGTAATTTTCATCCATTTGTGCCGTGTGTAGCTCGGTGTATTTCCGCCACATCCTTTCTTTGCATCCTGACATGTACTTGGCATGCACGCGCACTTTTTACACAACAACCCCTCACTCATTGTCTTTATTCCTCCTCTAGTTATCCCCCACCCACACACTCACTTCCCACCACATTTTCTAATTTCTAAATTTCTTTCGCAACACACACACACACACACACACACACACACACACACACACACACACACACACACAAGCTTCGATTTCACACGTGCTGCCAAAGCAATGGTTTGATGCATCAGAGTCGCTCTGGCAGAGCCATGGACCCAGTAGGTCACAGTAGTCATGGAAACGCTTCATTCTCCACGTGAGGGGAGGAGGAGAGGGCGGTCAGGTGGGCCAACGGTTAGCGTCTGTCACCAAAACAGTCAGGATTGGCTGTCCTGGGTTCGGATCTCCTCTCGGGGCTCGTTCTTCTTTTTTCTGCTTGTGGCATCTGTTTACAGGGCTGGATGTTGTGCTGTGATGACTTAGTTGATGACTCGGGGTAAAACACCAATGCTCGCCCACTCTACCTGAGGATCGGTGGGGTGAGGTATTCAAAAAATAAAAACCTCCTCCCCGTCTCTTGCCACAAGTCTGGTAGCAAGTGTTTGACTACTCACACCGTCCCCCACATATTCCAGCGAGCTCATCTCTCATTGTATGTGAGGCGAACATGGGGGTAATACTGTTACAGTATATGAATGGCGGTAATGTGTAATAGTGTAAGAATACAGGTAATACTGTTACAGAGTATGAATGGCGGTAATGTGTAACAGTGTAAAAATACAGGTAATACTGTTACAGTATATGAATGGCGGTAATGTGTAACAGTGTAAGAATGCGTGTAATACTGTTACAGTATATGAATGGCGGTAATGTGTAACAGTGTAAGAATGCGTGTAATACTGTTACAGTATATGAATGGCGGTAATGTGTAATAGTGTAAGAATACAGGTAATACTGTTACAGAGTATGAATGGCGGTAATGTGTAACAGTGTAAGAATACAGGTAATACTGTTACAGAGTATGAATGGTGGTAATGTGTAACAGTGTAATAATGCATGTAATGCTGTTACAGAGTAAGCTGACTGTGTAAGCATGTCATCAAGCTTGATTGTGTCTTGTTGTAAACCATTTTTTCTGGTTTGTGGACAGCACCCCAGTCCGCCTCCAGCACCAAGCGCGAGCTGCCTGCCGGCCAGTACACCTACCCGTTCCAGTTTCAGTTACCCAGGAGCGTGCCGACTTCCTTTGAAGGCCAACACGGGTACCTGCGTTACTGGGTCAAGGTCACCATCCAGCGGCCTTGGAATCACGATGCGTCGGCGAAAAAGGTCTTCACGGTCATCTACCCCGTGGATCTGAACCGCGATCCTTCAGCCAGTGTAAGTACAGGGCTTTCTGGGTGAAAACTTTTTTTTGAAACAGGTGCACTGTCTGAATGATGATGATGATGATGATGATGATGATGATGATGTCAAGAGCAGAAACAGTGTTGTCTTTTGCCCTTCTCTCCTCTTTCCCACCGAATCCCAGGTGGCTGGTTGGATATCATGTTATCTCTCGACTGTATCCGCCAACTCTACAGATTATGTCGGCAAAGAAAAACCTTTTCTACCCACTGACATCCGTGAAGTATTTCGCTGAATCTGTTCTCTGAGGCAAAATCAAACCTACAGCAGTTAACACACCGTGAGGGCAAGTGAAATAGCAAAGTATACATGCACCTTTCAGTAAGCTAGGAAAGTATAAATGCACCTTTCAGTAAGCTAGGAAAGTATACATGCACCTTTCAGTAAGCTAGGAAAGTATACATGCACCTTTCAGTAAGCTAGGAAAGTATACATGCACCTTTCAGTAAGCTAGGAAAGTATACATGCACCTTTCAGTAAGCTAGGAAAGTATACATGCACCTTTCAGTAAGCTAGGAAAGTATACATGCACCTTTCAGTAAGCTAGGAAAGTATACATGCACCTTTCAGTAAGCTAGGAAAGTATACATGCACCTTTCAGTAAGCTAGGAAAGTATACATGCACCTTTCAGTAAGCTAGGAAAGTATACATGCACCTTTCAGTAAGCTAGGAAAGTATAAATGCATCTTTCAGTAAGCTAGGAAAGTATACATGCACCTTTCAGTAAGCTAGGAAAGTATACATGCACCTTTCAGTAAGCTAGGAGAGTATACATGTGCCTTTCAGTAAGCTAGGAGAGTATACATGTGCCTTTCGGGGGAAATGAGAAAGTATACATGCACCTTTCAGTAAGATGGCGACAGTATACATTTAAACTTTTAGTAAATAGTAAAGTAAGTATGTTTCTTTTTGACAGCGTGTAACGACATCAACAGCCATCTTGGCTGACTTGTGGATCTTACAATATGATGACACACTCCCCGAATGTAATGAATAGAGAGGTTTCTGAAATGAAAAAATAATCACTTGGTGCACCAGCCAAAAAAAAAAAAAAAAAAGACCAGGTAGATAACGGGCCACTGAAAGCATTCAAAACAAGATTGCTCCGCAAAGTAATCGCAGTTCTTGTTGAATTGAATCGCTCCATCACAACACTCAGTCAGTCTAAACTGTCACAACACGACATTTCTATCAGAACAGAAAACATTTTGCTTGTGCAGCAACTGTGGTACTTTTTTTGTCCCCGCCGAACATCCATCACAGAAAAGACCCTTAAAGCTCAGGTCCGAGTCCCATTTGGTGTCAGACAACAACACAGACTTACTCTCCATTGCCTGATGTCCAGAGACACAAACTGAACAACACTTACAATGTTTCCCGAGTTTTGTTTTAATTCTCTCTTCTTTTTTAAAGGGGTTTTTGTGTAGCTGTCCCAGTCCTAAAGCGCATCCCCTGGAGACGGACAGAAAAGACGAAGTTGATTGCCGGGATAAAACTGTTGTCGGTGAAAATATACAAGTGACACTGAGGTCATATTAACAGATGTTGTTGCTGGGAGGATGTTTTGTGTACACCTCTATCTCAGAGTCATGATTCTTGACATGTCAGTACCTGTCAGCCGACAGTGCGAGCTCTCCATCCTCTTACCATGAACTAGTCCATGTGAAAACCCACACAAAGCGTAGAAATGTTGGAGGTTCATGAGATCAGCTTATTACAACCCTCAAGTTATTTTATAAATTTCCTCTGTTAAAATGAAAATCTTTCAAAACTTTAGAGTAGACATTGTTGTAACGATGTTCAGTTGGGAGGGAGGGGGACACTGGTGGTGTTTTAGTTGACAGACGTTGGAAACATTACAAAGCCAACTTGTTGTTCTCTTCCATCGTCTTATTCTAGATGTTTCCGTCGTCGTCCGGAAGATGGTATTTCAGACCAACAAAATGTGGCGGTTTCTTTTCATCCAATTTGCTCTTGCGAAGAACGTGTGATATTATCTATATTGTCATCTACATGTGTATATGTATGTATTTTTATCGACACATACCCATGTGTGTAAGACAGGCCTGTAGAAGGTTTGCCACACACTAGTCCTCCTGACACATGTTGCAATGTTGCGAGGGCTGTGAGAAATTGTGAGGAATCCGTGTGAACGAAAATAGATGTCGACATGGTGAAATTATCGGGTAGTTAATTAGTTATGTGATGCAGTCTTAAATATTTACAAGAGTGCTAATCATTTTGTTTAACTGCTAAGTGGAGGCTACAGTTGGGACCAAATGTCAAGTACCTGTATCCATGGAGATTCGCGACTTCCTTATGACATATGACCTTTGCGAGAGGAGGAGGAGGAGGAGGAGGAGGAGGACGAGGTGTTATACACAAAGATCTTCAGAAACAATATCTAAACCTAAATGTCATTTTGAAAAGAACATTTTCATTCTGGTTGGCCTCTAACGGACTCGCTCTAAAAAATTACGAAAAAATGACTCTCACATCCACGAAAACGGGCGACAAGAAAAGATTCTGTTTCCTTGTGCCTTGCTTATAGGGGAGACTTTACCTCGGGGTTAGTGATTTAGCCCGGGAGGTGCAGACACACCCTGTGGTAACTGTATTCGCTCTTGTTTGTGTCTGATCCACCACATTGTCTCCCTACCCGCCAACCCCCAGGCGCAGGGAGGGACGGAGGTGGCAGGAGTGGGGGGGGGGAACACTTCTTTCCCCTTTGATGGCCGTCGGAGAATCGAATCAACGAACTGATCGCATGGCAAGTGGAGCACAGATCTCATGCTTTTACTTGCACACGCAGAAGGTAATGAGGCGGAGGTCGTCTGGATGTTCTGACCCGCAATGAAGCGAGTAGGAGAGTGTGGGGTCAGATGTTGTTACTTTCTCTATACTTTATTCTTCTTTTATCTCCTTTCTTGTTAGTCTATCTCATCATTCGGAAATTCTTGATCTCCATGACTGACCTCGCTTATAACGATCTGATCGTTTGTCAAGTATGTAGCCTTTACATGTAATGAATGATGTTGTCATAAGTTACAGGCCTTTTGTGGAGAACAGAAACATGACCAAAATCCTCCCTGGTGTTCCAGTAGTTGCCAGCTACAGGTGGTAAAGTAGAAGCACATCGCTGACTTTTTCCAGATTTCTGCTGCAGCTAGCATTCCCTGTTCTTCCAACAGAGTCTGCTTGTTGTCTTCTGTCCATCTTTTCGTCGCTGTAGCTGAAAGTCACATGACTGTCATCGCTTCCGTTTAGAGCACGTGGAATGAATCTCACCCGGCTGCAGTTTTCACGATTCTTATATTTCATGTCGAGTGGATTTCTCTTGTAATGCCGATAAAGCCTATTTTGGTAGGTCACGTGATCTGTAAACTAAGTCAGTCGGATGGTGTCCTGCTACCACCACCACCAGCATTATTGTCGTGACCATCGCCACCTCCTTAAGGTCAGCGGGTCATTGTGATCGTTGACGACATCATGCAGACGTTGATAATGCAGGAAATGTAACATCTACTTTCATACAGTGAGATGCTCAAATATTTTTGTTTTCTTTTTGATTCTCGCGACCATTTCGCTTGACGTTAGGAGAACGACGAGGAGCAGCATTCAGTTCTCGCTACATCTCAGTCTCTTACCATCACACAATCAATGGTTCACTTGTTGTCCGCTAGGCCGTCGTCAGACAAGAAACATTTCTCACTTGTTTAGAGTTAATGATGTCTTTTCAACTTTGGACTTCATCTTTCTCGCGCCTTCTCTTCCTGCTTCTTGTCTTATCAGCAGCAATGAAGATCGGCTTCAAGTTGTGTGCAGTAGAGAGAATGTTCTACCATGCTGAAACATTGTCTCCTGCAAGAACTAGTAGTATAGTTGCTAACATCGAGTTTATATTGTCTGAGAGAGGTTGACAGTATGTTGAGATGAGGATCTACCAACATTTGCCAAGATCTTCAAAGTCGTAGATATTTTTTATACGAATGTGTCTACATTATTGAGAAAGTCTGGTGAAGTTTAATGGACGAGATATGGTTAGAGGCAAGTGTTCATTGCACTGCACTAAGAAGTTACAGGATGGAGGATGTGCAAGAGTCCCAGGCACTAGACCACAAGGAATGTTACAGTCCACACACCAAGTGCACATCGCACTGGCGCTGAATGTATTTTGGATCCTTTCAGAGTAAAGACCGCATCCATCACCGCTGGGTCACGTTAGTTCACGGAGCATGCGCACAGTGGCGGGAAGAATAGCAGGTGCAGTAGCTGCACTTTATACACATTACAATTCAATTAAGCAAAAGCCTTTAAGAAATACGGAAAGTTTACTCTAAAATCAACTTGCGGAAAATGTGCAGCAAAAACGCTGGGCGTTTATGAGCAATTGAAAGGGTGGGAACCTCCCAGCAGCTCTGCGCGCAATCGGGTGGGGAGAAGAGGGTGGAGAAGAGGGTGGAGAAGGGTGAAGAAGATATGTTAACCTAACAAAAAGCGCCTTGCCACCCGGTGTATTTCCGCCAGCCACAACGTACAATAAGACCAAATATTTCGAAATATTCATGTTCCTGATGGACTTGAGAAAACAAAACCAAGACACAGAGAAATTAGTTGCTGTCTAGGACTTTGAGAACCTTGGCAGCTGTGTCCTCGCGTGGAGTCATGCAAAAAGACACGAATAATCGGATTTGTCTCACACACACACACACACACACACACACACACACACACACACACACACACACACACACACACACACACACACACACACACACACACACACACACTTGAGCCCACGAGAGTTCACATGCCAAGCTCCATATTCTCGTCCACGACGACAGCGAGGTGTTCACACAATCAGGTCTCACCGAGATCCTTCGTCTTTTGTGTCCTCGAGAACATGTCTGTGCTAGAATTAGGAAGCCACAAGAGGGATGTCAATGTGTTTTGGACAAGACCACTGGGAATGTGAACGACAAATGTGACGAAGTAGGAGCTTTTTTTAAAAAAAATGAATTATCCCCCCCTCCTTTCCTTGGAGGCTCACCGAGGACCTCATTCCGGCTGCGTGAGTTGGCCTCACGGACTGTCTGTCATAATAAAGCATCTCACATGTACACCGCGAGTCTCACCTCTTCTCTTTCCCTGCGACAAAAGCTTTCAAGTGAAATACAGTTTGTCCCTTTCTTTAGAAAAAAAATCTTGTATAAAAATATGACAGCTACCAGCATCGGCTCACCCCCGACCTTTAGATAGGAGAACTTGGAGTAAGATAAGTCAGGATAACGGAGAACACAGGAGAAAGTAAGAGAAAGATGAGAAAATACGGAAGAAAGAATTAAGCACGCAGGATATGAGGGGATGAACGTGCGTGCGTTCGTGCGTGCGTATGTGCATTCAGACAGTGCATTGGTATTAACATCTCCCCATCATCACCAATTCGCGAGAGGAAAAAAAAAGACGAAGATAAGGCAACATTACAGTTTGCAGCAGCAGCAAAACAGAGACAGAGCTTGTGGCTGACAAGCAGAATGTAGGCCAACAACATGGAGTGGGGTGGGGGGGGTGGGGGGCTGAGATGTTTTGTCTGCCTATGACCCAGTTCCTACTCTGATGACGCATTTCCGCCGTGACACTGTTACCCACACCCAGTGGAAACATCAGTTTGGCAAAACCCGGCTTAACTTAGAGACTACCAGATAATTGCATTTGCACCCCAGGAGAAATATAATAACCTCGGAGCAGGTACCCTAATCTTTGCTCCAACATGTCGAAATCATGAAAAACAGAAAGAAAAATTTAGAGCGAAGTGTAAAAGACGATGAATAAAAGATGAGAACGACGAAAAGCAGGCACAGTCTCTTAAGGTGTTAGCCTCGTGGGGGTCTTCTTGCCTAATGGCTGCTGCTAAACCCTTGATGTAAGTTAACCACGTGGTACATGTTAACCCTCTCACACCTAACCTTCACACCTTCGGGTCCTTGATCCACTTTTGAAAGACTTCTGGGGAAGAGTTGGTGCACATCATGGAAGTGGTGCGTATTGTTTACTTCTGTACATTTTGGATGATTTCAAAGCAAACTGTTGTCTTTATCTGCTGGAGTTAATGACAAATATCTTGTTGTCTTGTAACTGCAATCATAGTAGATTCGAACTGCTACATCAGTTTAATTAAAAAAAAAACATTGTGGATACAAACTGTTGTCACTCAGCAGGTTAATAACATTCTGCCTGATGCTGATGTCGCCCAGTGCTGTAACCTGTCTTTCACGAGGGACATTCCTCCCACCATGCATGTGATGGTCTATTAATCACAACAGCCTGTGTTCTTTGATGCTGGGAGACTTCACTCTATTACTGGGTCCACGCAAAATGTCCTCACAGCAAAGTAGCTATAATGGAGACAACCAATGGCCATCAGAGGCTGTCTTTCTTAACTCGCAGATGAATGTAGTCAGCAGCAGTAAGAAGACAAAAGGCTATTGATCTCCATCCTTTGAAGCCTCGCAATGTGCGTGTGTGGGAAGATGATGTTTTTTTTTTAGTCTTTTCTACAGTTCAATATGCTGTGTTTTTTTTAAACTGTGGTTTCTACAGGCAGCAGTGCAGTCGCAGAAACAGAAGAAGTTGTGCTGTCTGTGCTGTCGTTCAGGGCCCATCAGCGCGGTGCTTGGTGTAGGACAGCGGGGGTTCGTGCCAGGGGAGACCATCCACGTCAACGGCGAGGTGACCAACATGTCCCGGCGCAAAATGGCCGGCTCGTCGGTGGAACTGCTGATGGTATGATCATCCGCACCCTCAAACTCCTCCTCTCTTCGCTATTTCTCGGCTGAATCGCCCTTTCTTTCGTTCATTGATGGGTTCTTTTTCTTGTTTTTCTGTCATTCATTTTCTTTCCGTTTCTTTCTTTTCTTTTTCTTTTCGCCAACTTCGCGACCCCAGGGCTACTGGCACATGTTGCTAAAACTTAAAACTGTTCTAAAACATTAAATTTAGAATTAAAAAAAGTCGCTTCTATGCCATTTAGAAGCTTTACATAGCACATACAACAATGTACTAACGAGACCGAAAATATGGCTTGTCTTTTTATCGGTCGTCTTTTTAAAAAAGTTTTTGCTAAAAATGTTATGAAATTGTGGATTGTGTTTCTATAAAACTGATTAGCTAAATCGGTTTAAGGTGTCAAAGTGTTAGTTGTGTGGTTATAAGACATCAAATCGTCTAGGGATGGCGAGACAACAGTAAACTCGTGTAGATAATATTGTGCACATATTATGGGAGGTGTACTGTAGCTTCAGGTCGTCTGACTAAGTGTGAAACACCGCTCACATGGTATGACATGGTAGGTGTACTGTAGCTTCAGATCGTCTGACAAAGTGTGAAACACCGGTCACATGGTATGACATGGTAGGTGTACTGTAGCTTCAGATCGTCTGACTAAGTGTGAAACACCGGTCACATGGTATGACATGGTAGGTGTACTGTAGCTTCAGATCGTCTGACAAAGTGTGAAACACCGGTCACATGGTATGACATGGTAGGTGTACTGTAGCTTCAGGGGAAAATAACCCCTACATGCTGTCGGGTATGGACTACAAATATAATTATTTCGGGGACTGAAGACAGGGAAAGGGTTTTAAGACTTTTCCATTTTTACCAGACTAGTTGATCACGAGATGTTTAGTAGGGTGATCATGTGGTCAACTATGAAAACTAGAAACAGGAGGGAAGACAGTGTGTGTGTGTGTGTGTGTGTGTGTGTGTGTGTGTGTGTGTGTGTGTGTGAGAGAGAATAATTATCGTCTTGTCATAAACACTCACCCACGCACAGCTTTCGTCCTACATTTGACTACAGTCACCGATCTTTATTTAATGTTGTTGTATTTGTGTGCAGACGGTGATTTACCACACACCCACCAAGTCGCGGGCTCTCACCCAACAGGTCAGCAAGGTCAAGCGTGGCAACATACCTGCCGGTGACAGCGACCATTGGGAGGCCGAGAAATTGGTTATTCCTCCTTTACCGCCATCGTATCTTCACGGCTGCGGCATCATCGACATCAAGTATCAGCTGCAGGTAGGTTCGACGGTGGCGCATGCCTCCTTAGACGAGCTAGTATGATTAAAAACTCATATACCCGTTTTCTAGCTATGAATTAGTAACTTAAATTGCTAACTACCGAAATGCTGTACATCATCATCATCATCATCATCATCATCATCATCATCATCATCATCATCATCGATTGAATTTTGAGATTTTTTTCATATTTGAATCAGCTCCGTGTGGAACCAGTCGGTCCGGCCTTTGACCTCAGCGTTCCTTTGGAACTTGTCATCGGCACGATTCCTCTCAACGCTGTTGTTCAGCGGTACGTGGCGACCTATCAGCTGACCCCGCCCACCCCGCACAGACACGTCCTTCCGGCACTTCCGGGTTACGGTCCCGCGCATGGGCAGCACGGAGCGGCCCCGGATGTTACTCCCAAACGAAGTCTTCATCAGTGTGTTCGTGAGTACAGCTTTTTGCGGACAACGAGCTTTTGTGCACTGATTTTTTTCAAGATCGTTCAGTTCTAAGACAAGCTCAGCTCTACCTGCAAATTGTGTCCCTGCTACTCGTGGTTATCGTCTGTGAGTGAAAGTTAGAAAAAACACATTGGAAGCTACTGCTGTGTGTGTGTGTGTGTGGGTGGGTGGGTGTTTACTATTGTCCAGACACCTCGCGTGTGGAGGGTGGAAATGTGTACTTAGGGTGGATAGTGGATGTATGCTAAGGGTGGATATTTGAGGGGCAAGTGGAAATCTGTACTGAGAGCGGATGGTGGTAATATAAGTGTGAAGGAAGGAAGTAGGGTGGGTTAAAGAGGACAACACCCGCATAATGAGTTGTTTACCCTTATCTTTATTGTAATGGGTGGGCGGGAGAATGTCAAGTGTCAGACCTCAAACTATAGTCTTTGTCGCTCTACAGCGCACGGCTTCGCCCCCTACATTTTCGGCCACACCAGAGCGCTGGACGAGGACGATGACGAGAACACGAGAGGTGACAGCCACTACACCCCCGCCTACACCTTCTACACCTGGCAGCCAGACGACCTGCAACAGCGACGGCAACAAACGGGTGTCCGCTTCGCGGCGTGATACGTGAAGACGAGGCAAAGGCTTCTCTGTACTCGGTGGTGGACTGAATCACGTGGTGTGACGACAGTCCCAGGGCCTGGCCACAGAAACAGGCAAACAGCTGGCACGGACACCGTTGACCGATGGACCACAGTGGATGGCTAATGCCTAACAGTTAGCTAAAACATCTCATGAAACAGTTGATAATAACTTGGCTGACTGCTCCGCCGTCCGCTAGCTGGCGATACTGTGCACACAGTCCACTTACTTCCACTGGTTGACTTGATGTTTGTGACCAACCTTCGTCTGCTACAGCACATCCGGGACATTCTAGAGACAAACATGAGATTCTTCAATGGACCAATTCGACGACAAGATGTTTGGAAAGTTGAGTGTGAGGAAGACTTTTGTAAGATAGTTTTGTTAGCCGAGCGTAAATTATTTTTCCACTTGCTGACTTGTATTTTACATCCATCCCCAGCTCGTGGTGGGGAGGTGAGGAGATCACAATGTTACCACAATTATCATTACACTAATTACTTTGTGCAGTTGTAGTGTTAATTATTCTGATGGTAACTACTTCTATATCAGTTACAAGAAACGATCTTTCACAGAGAGAAACAAAAGTTGTGTAAGTCTCTAGGTTGTTATGAGCTGCTGCTCATCATTAAAGGTCTTTTTCAAGTATGTCTCTTGGTTTCTGCTATGGTTCACGTATACCACGGGTTTTAACAGCGGTAAAGCACGGTATGTAATGACACATGCAGTAATAAACTCGACCGTATAAGCACCCACTAAAATATGTTAGCATGAATAGCATCCAAGACAACAAATGTAAGACTATGTACAACAAGGCCCGTGGTGAAGAAGCAGGAGCAGCTCGCTTCCCAATGGGAAAAATGGGGAACTCAAGGAAAAGGGTCTTGTTTCAAAAATTATAAAATTAAAAGGCGATGTCCAGATCCCTCGCACACTGCTTAGTGTTTCACTATCTTTGCCACCTTTGCCACCACTTTATAGCAAAGACTTCGGGGTCTGAACACCACTTTATCATTCTGGAAATAAAGACGACTTTTCTTGCCTCATCCATGTTGCCCCACAGCAACGACTTGCTCTGGTTTCATAACTACCCCCTACCCCCCAGGAGTGGTCTAGATGATCGTTTGTCTCTCTTCACACTTTATTGTGACCAAAACTTTCACACATAAAAGTGACTGTAACTTTTATAAGGTAAACAGAACCTACAGAGACATTAGATGAGAAGGAGATACGGACTAAGTTTGCGAATGTTTCTCTTTCTCTCGAGATCAGATGAAAATCTTTTACAAAGACCTCACTATAAACATTCTGAATATTCCTGATTTTTGGAGCTTTGAAAGTCAATCTGCTGTCATCAGGCTCGGCAAGGAACTGGCTAATGTCTTTATTTTCAAGAAAGTTCTGCAGTGAGTACAACTCATCACACACGTTTTGTCTCAGTGAAAAGACCACGTGACCCACAAGACAAATTACTCGACTCCACTGTCTGGAGTGTGGAGAGGTCGGTGACAGAGAATGGCTGCACCACGACTGTCCTCTTGAAAGTTTAATGCCAGAGAACTCGGCCATCGATCAGCCACGTGCAGGGGCACAACTATAGGTCATCAGCCAGTCCAGGCCAGTGATTGTAGTCTCTAACTCGTCTAAGAGACTTAAAAAGTTCTCCAACTTCCATCTGAAGGTTTCTCTTCAGTACTTTACACGTGTCTAAGGGACTGGTTTGAATCTCTAAGGGATTTTAAGGACTCTAACGCGACTCCTTAAGGGACTCAGTGCTGTAAAGTATTGTCGCTGTGCACTTTGTCAATGTTGTCGCTGTGCACTTTGTCAACGTTGTCGCTGTGCCTATCGTCTTTCTTGTCTTTGTCTTTGTTGACACAAATAACGACCATCACTTGAAAGGTGCAAAGAAAACGAAAGTTGAAATGATAACACAGTCATTGGACACAGACATAGACGAGATCTTTGATGCAAGTTTTAGTTTAACTCCGTGTCGCTGATTCAAGTCTTTAGTGCAAAGAGTGCATGGGGCAGGAAGGTGCTGCGAGCGGTTGTCAAGGACGATAGAGAAACCCCATTCTTTTCTACCATTATGTAGAAATTTGGTCTTAATAATAATAAAGTGAATTTATATAGCGCCTTATCCCGCCATCAACGGCTTGCTCAAAGCGCTTTACAAAACAAAAACAAAACCAAAAAACATAACAAAAGACAACAAAAAACAAAACAAAACCAAAAACAAGACAAAACAAAACCAAAAACAAGACAAAAACAAAACAGAAAACAAAACAAAACAAAAAACAAGACAAAACAAAACAGAAAATTAAAAAACAACAACAAAAAAACAAAAGGACAGACATCATAGTAACAATGGTAGCGGGTATCAAAGCAAAGACTTCATTGCACACCCGGGTAGGTGCTACTCAGGTTGTGAAGAATGTCAGCTCCATCAGCACTGATTCAGTCTGCAGCCTTGATGGACATTGCATGGACTCTTCGAGAAGTCAATAAAGTTCTGTGTTGGAAAATAACTGCAAGTTATTGTGATGTTTGTATGGAAGTTCAACTCGCAATCTTCCCTCCGGTGACCTGACTTCACTGTCATCGTGAGCTGCCTTCAGCCACAACAATCAGCCTTCGTTTGTTTCACGAATATGAGTGAGTTAACAGTGAGTTAGCTTATCATCTTCTGCTGTTGACAATAATGTGACTGGTACGCATTCTCTTAATCTTTTTAACCGCTTGTTTCGGCAAGTTTTCCAGATTGAGTCTAATCTGGGCAGAATGGGGGGGGGGGTGATCCCCCTTTACCAACGGCCCGTCCCAGAAGTCGCCACACGTGACTGTCGTGAATTACTGTAAGATGTAGAGCTCACCAGCTCACCTGTTGGCTCGGATATTGTGCTATACAACTGACCTCCATCATTATCATTGTCATCGTCATCGCCGTCGCGCATCGCTGTGTATGTGTGTACGGAGATTAGAGAGGGAAAATAGATCATTCTATTTCTCAAAACATACCTTGTTCTTTGTCTTTAAGGGCGGAAAAAGAATTTAAAAAAAAACAAAAGATGTAAAAATGTAACGGAATCAAGAGTCTGCCGCACAGCAGAGGCCGCAGTGAAGAATAAATACCAAGATCGATAACTCTCCGAAGCTTTAGAAGTTTGTGAAGGAAGAGTTGCTGCTCTTGTAAGTTTATCTCAAATGACCAGAAGATTCAGAATTTTCACACAAAATTCCTTCTGGTAAAGGTCATGTGCATCCTCACCCAGATGATTATTATTAACCATGACTGTCGCGATATTTTTATAGCTATTTCAATTGTTATGAATGGCGTGCACGCGCGCTGAGGAAGAGTACCCTCCATCTGTGGTAACAAGTCACGATGTTCAACTCGGAGACGACAATAGATCACCAGGCCTCCACCTGTCAGTTGTGAGTGTAATACACCTGACAGGAGGGGCGGCCTCTTCACAGATGACGCGATTGCAATGATGGCGTCACCTGCTGACGTCAGTACTCGTGACCTCTGTCATTGCCCCCTGCCTGGAGAATAATTGACACTCGACCAACTCACGGCGCTCGGTGAATTACTAACAGGACCAGAAGAAATAGATCGGTTAAATTTAGACTTTAAAGTTAGAATTTACTGCTGTTGAAAGTTGCTGTATTTCTTGTACTCGGACATTGTTTCGGAGATTTGACACCCCGCATCACGACTTTTCCCTGCTGTTTTGCAGACTTTCGTTTCTGTCAGCTGACCTGAGAAATATAGTGTGCACTTTGCTGCTGAGCGTTTTCACTTGTACAAAGAATCAGATAAAGATCATGTTTATGTTATTGTCGGTCGTGTGGGTCGGACGCGGAGAAAGTATTCCTCGTCAGTCTCCAGTAGAGAGTGCAAAATCCTGATTCAAGGATGTATGTCACTTCACTATTACAGCAACAACGTGACCCACTCTCGTTGTCCGTCTATACTTCTAATTAATAATTTCTCGAAGCGCTGCCTTAGAATTTTTTAAGTTCGTGCATAAAATCCTTAGTCCGATTGAGACTTTTGTGACCTACAATTACCTGGTCGCATAAGCTCGCCAGGTGCCCGCCGCGAGCAGACGACGATAACTGTCACAACAAGTCGCGTTGCGGGTCGCTGCTGTAGCTGCTGTAGGCGGAACAGCGGAAGATAAACAACGCACCCCACACCCTCTTCCCCTACCCCCCAAACAATTTGAAAGTCAATGCCTGAGAGACAGGTGACAGAAATAGTCAGCGGTGGCCAGGCAGCGAGGCTGTGTATAGGGAGCTAGCAGCTGTTACACTACGCACATGCGTAGTGGCGGGTGTAGCAGGCGAGTCCTGACCCCTCCCCATCCCCCTCCCAGTTTTTTGTGCATGAAGCAAGACGCCTAGGTACTACATTATGTCGCTCAGACCTCCTGCTCGCTGCAGCTCCTCTACCTGAAGTAAAAGATTTGTCTCATCGCCAGCCAGCTCACCAGACCGACCGTTGCTTGTTGTTGTCTCCATCTCCAGCCTCCAACAACTGTGACGGAGGTCGCCGTGAAGGCCTGTGGTGGCTGAAGGTAACGAGTCTGCCGGCCTTGTTAGTCATCGCAGAAGAAGTCAGTGGTCAGCACAAGTGTAAGACAGATGTTCCAAGATGGGAAAATTGAAAACTTTTGAGATTTTCGTAGACAACCAAGATGGACAAGTCATCGCCGGAGAGACGTTACGAGGGGAGGTTGTCTTGGAAACAACAGAAGACATCGATGTGATAGGTAAGTTATTTCACTTTCTTTCGGGGCTGGGGTTAGGGTGGGAGAGGGAGGAACATCCATCTGGTCTTTCTCCATGAAACTTTGAACAAAATCACCTGGCACATTTAAACTGACTGATCGTAGCACAGGACATGAGGCTGGCAACTACCCGACAAGTTGAACAGATGGGTACTTCGTCGCAGTATTTGTGAAAGTGTGAGGACACTTCACATCACAGAGGGCGTGAAAGGGTACCATCACCCTTGCTTCCAACAGGACATTTATTAGTCTACTTGACAATGTTTTCTGTTTCAATTAAATCAAAACTGACTTCTTGCTAAGTACCTTTGATGTCTCGAGTCTCGTTTATTTCTGTCTTTTCTGGTTTATTGCTAGTAAGCATCTCAGCTACATTTTAAATGGTCCGTGAGGTGACACAAGTGGAAGACTATTGGTAGCGAGGACACGCTGATTATGAGATGATGTATGTTAATGAGATGATGTTTGTTTATGAGATGATGTTTGTCTGAAAGTAGGGCTGCTGTAGACCTGCTCTATCTTGTATGCCTACATTAGTTTACCCAGACCACGAGACCAGACTAAACTTCTTCCATTTTAAATACTAAGGTATGGTCCACAAGCTGGTCGAGGCGTCGAGCAGACTCTCTTTCTCTCTTTAATCTGTGTATGTGTGAGATAGTGTGTGTACGTGTGTCCCTGTTTAATAATTTCCAATTACACTCTTTGCTGACAGAGATGCAGACAAACAGGGAGGGAGGAGAAAAAAAATTGCTCCCCCAAATCGCAGGACTTGCGCAGTCAAGAAACCGGTTTTCCCAAGACACGGTTCTGCTCATCAGCCTGGCGGCGGGGGTGGGGTGGATGGGGAAAGAACGGAATGAGAAAGAGAATAACTTGACAACATTTTTATATTAGATATACATTTCTGCGAGGTAGACAGGGTTTATTTTATTAGAATTGCGCCAGTTACAGCTGGGAAGGCCATTCAGTCAAAGGCACATGCCATTCGGTGAATTTGGATACAATTAATGGCAGCACGTGTACAGCACGTGTTATGTGTAGTCTGTCAGATGATTTTGTTTATAACATGTGAATATTATGTCATTTACTGCTTCTTACTCATAATCTGCTTCTTACTCACAATCTTGTGACTGAAGTAATCTGACACTACAGATATCACGAAAGACTGAGTAACCGTTGCAAAGATTTTTTTCGAACCAGAGCATGTAGAACCTCGGCTAAAAAAATAACAAAAGTAGTGTCTGATCTTCACACCCTGATGCTTACTCACCCTAGCCACAGCATTTGGGCATGAATAGATATATCCCTGAATCACTATCCTGAAATCCTTTCGCAATATTGTCTGTCGTGTTAACCCTCATGTAATGACTCATCTGTAGAGTGTCTATAGTAACTATCTCTCGTCATACCCGTGTGATGTATTGCTTTACATTCTTCACGTTTTACTCTTGTACTTCATCTTTATGTTGTTCAGTGTGCCTACACGTATCTCACCCTCCACTGTCTGTTATCTAATATTCATTTATCATTACTGGTGCGATATATCTTGGTCGTGATGCTGTGCGTTACCAGTACATATATATGATGTGGTTAGAAAGGAGTGAGAGTATGGCTGATCGAGATTATCAAACCACCATATTGTAAACATTTCTAACAGTGATGTTCATGAGCCTTTTGTGAGCAGCAGTGTGTGAGTGTGTGTGTGCACGCGCGCGCACGTGACGAGCGTCTGGTAAACCCAACCGAAGGGTGGGAGAAGACGATGTGTTCCGGCTTGAACTCTTAACCCACAGCGACCTCTGGCAATTCCTACCGCCAATCTATATCTAAAGGCAGCAAAGACTGGTAATAATAGGTGTCACACCCGTCAGACCCTGGGCCCAGCCCCACATTCATGGCAGCGTAGAATCGTAGAGAATAGCAGTGTCTATGGCGTGCTCCCAACACTCCCCCTCCCCTCCTCCACACCTCTACAAATCCCCACTCCCCCTCCCCTCTAGGAATCCCCACTCTCCCCCCTATAGGAATCCCCACTCTCCCTCCCCTCTACAAATCTCCAGTCTCTCACTCACACGCTGACACCTTAGTCACGCGAAGGTAGGACAGGAAGTGGGGGTCAAATTTACAAGCTTCGTGCTACATGTAGCTCGCGTGTTGTCGACTGTTTTTGTGGTGTCCAGTGTTTTCTACCTGGCCTATAGTGAGTTACGGCGAAGAGGTGCACGGCTGAGGTGAGGATGGAAAGTCTGGCAAGAAGTGGTGGACGATGTGTGCGTCTGCTTGTTGATGACCTATATACTCAGTATTCTTGACTAAAGTGTGCCAGCAGGTCGCGGAAGGAAATAAACAAAGCTGTTGATCAAACTCTTTGCCGGCGGCGACAACAGGGTGTGTTCTGAGTTTGTTGAGTGACTTAATTTGTGGTTGTGAATTGTAAATAAATGAAAGAATCTTTTGTTGTCTTTCCCTCTGGCGGCTGGTTTCGTCCGTGGTGTGGAAAGGTTGAACCACTCACATGTGTGATGTTCGTGGTTAAACGTTTCACATTAAGCTACAGAACTTTATGAAAATGATCGGAAAGGCATTGATCCTCTCAAACTGACGATTTTCTCAGAAAGTGATTGAAGGCATACTGACAGTCTAATGCTGTATGAATCAGACTTTTCCCGCCTGGAGTGGCGAAAGTGTTTTAGTGAGTGTGGAAGAAAGAAGGAGGAAGAGAACAGGAAGGCTGTACGTGAATGAGCGGCTGTGAGACGGGTGTGCGGGTACATACGTGAGCGGGTGGATTGTTGAGCATGTTGAGATGAGTTGGCACGTGGACGTGTGTCCTTTACTTGGTTCAAAAGAAATGAAAGAAAACTTGTACTATTAAGTACAGATAAAAATTAAACTGTTGCAGAGATCCGGGTGGAATTTAAAGGTAGATGTCAGGTGCAATGGGCAGACCCGAAGTCATCGACCCCGATGGCAGAGATTCACGCCACCACCGTGGAGCCCGTGGTTGCGGAGGAGGAATACATCAACGACACCTTTAAGTTGTTCCCGACACATCAGTGCAGTAAGATCCCTCTCCATCATAGACATTAGCATGAATGTAGTAAGATCCCGCTCATCACATTCATTAGCACAAGGGCAGTAAGATCCCTCTCCATCATATACATTACAGGAGGATAGTATGATTCCTCTCCATTGTATACATTAGCATGACAGCAGTAAGATCCCTCTCCTTCATATACATTAGCATCAGTGCAGTAAGATCCCTCTCCATCATACATATTGACATCAATGGAGTAAGACCCCTCTCCATCCTACACATTGACATGAGTGCGGTAAAGATCTCTCTCCATCCTACACAATGACATGAGTGGAGTAATATCCCTCTCCATCCTACACACTGACACGAGTGGAGTAAGATCCCTCTCCATCCTACACACTGACACGAGTGGAGTAAGATCCCTCTCCGTCCTGCACACTTACATAAATGGAGTAAGATCCCTCTCCATCCTGCACACTGACATGAGTGGAGTAAGATCCCTCTCCGTCCTACACAATGACACGAGTGGAGTAAGATCCCTCTCCGTCCTGCACACTTACATAAATGGAGTAAGATCCCTCTCCACCCTGCACACTGACATGAGTGGAGTAAGATCCCTCTCCATCCTACACACTGACATGAGTGGAGTAAGATCCCTCTCCATCCTACACAATGACACGAGTGGAGTAAGATCCCTCTCCATCCTACACACTGACACGAGTGGAGTAAGATCCCTCTTCGTCCTACACAATGACACGAGTGGAGTAAGATCCCTCTCCGCCCTACACAATGACATGAGTGGAGTAAGATCCCTCTCCATCATACACACTGACACGAGTGGAGTAAGATCCCTTTCCGTCCTACACAATGACACGAGTGGAGTAAGATCCCTCTCCGTCCTGCACACTTACATAAATGGAGTAAGATCCCTCTCCATCCTGCACACTGACATGAGTGGAGTAAGATCCCTCTCCATCCTACACACTGACATGAGTGGAGTAAGATCCCTCTCCATCCTACACACTGACACGAGTGGAGTAAGATCCCTCTCCATCCTACACACTGACACGAGTGGAGTAAGATCCCTCTCCATCCTACACACTGACACGAGTGGAGTAAGATCCCTCTCCATCCTACACACTGACATGAGTGGAGTAAGATCCCTCTTCGTCCTACACAATGACATGAGTGGAGTAAGATCCCTCTCCATCATACACATTGACATGAGTGCAGTAAAGATCCTTCTTCATCATTGATATTAACACGAGTGCAGCAATCTCTTGGCCTGCACTTAAATTAGCGGAAGAGATGAGTGACCTTGACCCCATGTCTGAACTGTTTTCCTGAAGCACGTGGATGCCCCCTGAGCTAAACCTGTCTCCTGGCTTAATTGTCAATCAATCTGGGTTTCCTATCCTCTTCATTATTTCTCTATCCTGTCCATTTTAAGTGAAATACCAAGGCCGTGTATCTCCCTTCCCCAGACACCAGGAGGTGGTGGGTGCTTTCCCTTGACGTGACGTAGTCTCCCCTCTTGCTCCTAACATCTACCCAGTGTACCCTCACTTTTATCGACATTTGCATCTACAAATGCATCGATTTTTTTCATCTATAGTAGTGACACATAGAAAACCACATTACACAATTGTGAACACGTAGTATACAAACATTTACTATGTACGATGTGTATAAATGTACTATGGAAACTGTATACAAACATTTACTATTTGTATACAAATATACACGCTGTGCACAAACAAACTGTATACACCATGTACAAACATACTGTATACACCGTGTACAAACATACTGTATACACCGTGTGCAAACATACTGTATACACCGTGTACAAACATACTGTATACACCGTGTGCAAACATACTACATACACCGTGTACAAACATACTGTATACATCGTCTACAAACATACTGTATACACGTGTGCACAAACAAACTGTATACACCGTGTACAAACATACTGTATACATCGTCTACAAACATACTGTATACACGTGTGTACAAACATAATGTATACACCGTGTACAAACATACTGTATACACCGTGTACAAACATAATGTATACACCGTGTACAAACATACTGTATACATCGTCTACAAACATACTGTATACACGTGTGCACAAACAAACTGTATACACCGTGTACAAACATACTGTATACATCGTCTACAAACATACTGTATACACGTGTGTACAAACATAATGTATACACCGTGTACAAACATACTGTATACACCGTGTACAAACATAATGTATACACCGTGTACAAACATACTGTATACATCGTCTACAAACATACTGTATACACGTGTGCACAAACAAACTGTATACACCGTGTACAAACATACTGTATACATCGTCTACAAACATACTGTATACACGTGTGTACAAACATAATGTATACACCGTGTACAAACATACTGTATACACCGTGTACAAACATAATGTATACACCGTGTACAAACATACTGTATACATCGTCTACAAACATACTGTATACACGTGTGCACAAACAAACTGTATACACCGTGTACAAACATATATACATCGTGTACAAACATACTGTATACACCGTGTACAAACATACACCGTGTACAAACATACTGTATACACCGTGTACAAACATACTGTATACACCGTGTACAAACATACTGTATACATCGTCTACAAACATACTGTATACACGTGTGTACAAACATAATGTATACACCGTGTACAAACATACTGTATACACCGTGTACAAACATGTACACCGTGTACAAACATACTGTAAACACCGTGTACAAACATACTGTAAACACCGTGTGTACAAACATACTGTATACACCGTGTACAAACATACTGTATACACCGTGTACAAACATACTGTAAACACCGTGTACAAACATACTGTGTGTACAAACATACTGTATACACCGTGTACAAACATACTGTATACACCGTGTACAAACATACTGTATACACCGTGTACAAACATACTGTATACATGTATACACCGTGTACAACAAACATACTGTATACATCGTCTACAAACATACTGTATACACCGTGTACAAACATAATGTATACACCGTGTACAAACATACTGTATACACCGTGTACAAACATACTGTATACACCGTGTACAAACATACTGTATACACCGTGTACAAACATACTGTATACACCGTGTACAAACATACTGTATACACCGTGTACAAACATACTGTATACACCGTGTACAAACATACTGTATACACCGTGTACAAACATACTGCATACACCGTGTACAAACATACTGTCTACATGTGTTTACAATATTACTGTATACATCGTGTACAAACATACTGTATACATCGTCTACAAACATACTGTATACACGTGTGTACAAACATAATGTATACACCGTGTACAAACATACTGTATACACCGTGTACAAACATACTGTATACACCGTGTACAAACATACTGTAAACACCGTGTACAAACATACTGTAAACACCGTGTGCAAACATACTGTATACACCGTGTACAAACATACTGTATACACCGTGTACAAACATACTGTATACACCGTGTACAAACATACTGTAAACACCGTGTGCAAACATACTGTATACACCGTGTACAAACATACTGTATACACCGTGTACAAACATACTGTATACACCGTGTACAAACATACTGTATACACCGTGTGCAAACATACTGTATACACCGTGTACAAACATACTGTATACACCGTGTACAAACATACTGTATACACCGTGTACAAACATACTGCATACACCGTGTACAAACATACTGTATACACCGTGTACAAACATACTGCATACACCGTGTACAAACATACTGTCTACATGTGTTTACAATATTACTGTATACATCGTGTACAAACATACTACATACACCGTGTACAAACATACTGTATACACCGTGTACAAACATACTGCATACACCGTGTACAAACATACTGTATACACCGTGTACAAACATACTGCATACACCGTGTACAAACATACTGTCTACATGTGTTTACAAACATACTGTCTACATGTGTTTACAAACATACTGTATACATCGTGTACAAACATACTACATACACCGTGTACAAACATACTGTATACACAGTGTACAAACATACTGTATACATCGTGTACAAACATACTGTATACACCGTGTGCAAACATACTGTATACACCGTGTACAAACATACTGTATACACGTGTGTACAAACATAATGTATACACCGTGTACAAACATACTGTATACACCGTGCATAAACATTTACCATTTACACTGTGCGCAAACATGCACTGTGTGAGATGTGTACAAGCATGCTATATACACCGTGTACAAGCATACTGTATACACCGTGTACAAACATAATGTATACACATGTGTACAAACATACTGTATACACCGTGTACAAACATACTGTATACACCGTGTACAAACATACTGTATACACCGTGTACAAACAAACTGTAGACACCGTGTACAAACATACTGTATACACCGTGTACAAACATACTGTATACACCGTGTACAAACATACTGTATACACCGTGTACAAACATGCACTGTGTGAGATGTGTACAAGCATACTATATACACCGTGTACAAACATGCACTGTGTGAGATGTGTACAAGCATACTATATACACCGTGTACAAACATGCACCATGTACACGTGTACAAACATGCACCATGTACACCGTGTGCAAACATGCACCATGTACATCGTGTACAAACATGTGCCATGTATATCGTGTACAAACATGCACCATGTACACGTGTACAAACATGCACCATGTACACCGTGTACAAACATGCACCATGTACATCATGTACAAACATGTGCCATGTGCATCGTGTACAAAAATACTGTATACACCGTGTACAAACATTTACCATTTACACTGTGCGCAAACATGCACTGTGTGAGATGTGTACAAGCATACTATATACACCGTGTACAAACATGCACCATGTACACATGTACAAACATGCACCATGTACACGTGTACAAACATACATCATGTACATCGTGTACAAACATGCATCATGTACACGTGTACAAACATGCACCATGTACATCGTGTACAAACATGTACAATGTGCATCGTGTATAAACATGCACCATATACGCCGTGTACAAACATGCACCATGCATATCGTGTACAAACATGCACCATGTACACCGTGTACAAACATGTATTTCCTACCCTGTGTTTTTCAAGAGATGCAGAGGCTTGGGCTGACTCACCTGCACGTGTAATACTCACACCGTCGAGGAAAAACAGACGCACGTATATTTATATACACGCACACACGCATGCCTACATTGGTATGCCCACGCTAAACAAACACAATAACTACAACTGCAGACAGACAAACTGTTTCTTCACAACCAGCTGGAGTAGTTAGAGCTGTGCAGTCCAATGTAGACTGAGAAGTGAATTATATACAAGTAATATATATATATACAAGTAATAAATATTAATTTTACTTATAAGTTAAAGACAAACGAGTACAAGACTGGGTGCGCTGAAGTGAAGACAAAGGGAGATAAATAATATACTAGGATAACAATTGTGTATCATGATCAACACAAACTAGTTGTATATCAAGATGAACATAAGCAAATCACATGTCAATATAAACATGAACATGAACAAAGGGGTAGGAAGGAGAGGGGTTCCCGCTCTTTGCCGGTATCGGACAGGAAATGTCCTTACTTATTGCAGGTGAGGACAGCACGCGCCTAAAGAAGGGCAGTCACACCTTCGACTTCCGGTTCGAAGTTCCCGCCCACGCCCCCAGCACGTTCAGCGGGTCGCAGGGTCACGTGCGCTACTGTCTGCGCGCCACAGTAGAGAGAACGTGGAGGACTGAGGTCAACAGGCGAGATGTCACAGTCGTCTCCCCCCTCGACCTCAACACTGTTCCCGCTGCACAGGTAATGAGAACTGGCGCACTGCACCTGCAGACTGCATGCACACACACACACACACACACAGACCCACGCATGGAGAGAGAGAGAGAGAGGCAAAGAGGCTTTGAGAGTGAGGGAGGGAGAGATAAATGTGCGTAGGGTAAGCGTGGAGCTCTGTGACAACACTCCAGTCGCACTTGTAGACTGTTGCCAAGTCGGTGGCTAGAAGATCGCAAAAAGCAATTTTTTTTAGGCTGTTTATTTTCTTTCTAACCAATCTGAGTCTTCGTGCTCATTTTCTTGGCTGTGGCCAAGCCTGTACTACCGACTGTGCAAGTCAATGAATCTGAAAACCCAACAATCAATCAATCAATTTTTATTTATTTATTTATTTGCTTTTCTTGAGCCGTTTATGTATCTTCCTGTAAGAAAGTGTTGACTAACTTCACTTGCAGACTGTGGTCGAGCAGTCAGACACCTTGAAGTTGTCCTCCTTTCTGTTTCCCTCCGGCGAGTGCAGCGCCACCATGCGGGTCTGCAAGAAGGGCTTCACGCCAGGGGAGGCCATTCCCGTTGATCTCGATATTAATAATGGAACTCACCATGAGCTGTACAAGGTCAAGCTGATTCTCCGAATGGTGAGAAGACCAAAGCTTCATTTTATTAATGAGACATAGAGATAAAGAACAGCGCAACTAAACATTGAGAGTGGATCGTCTTGTGAGAGTGGATCGTCTTGTGAGAGTGTAGTGGATCGTCTTGTGAGAGTGGATCGTCTTGTGAGAGTGTAGTGGATCGTCTTGTGAGAATGGATTGTCTTGTGAGAGTGGATCGTCTTGTGAGAGTGTAGTGGATCGTCTTGTGAGAGTGGATCGTCTTGTGAGAGTGTAGTGGATCGTCTTGTGAGAATGGATTGTCTTGTGAGAGTGGATCGTCTTGTGAGAGTGTAGTGGATCGTCTTGTGAGAGTGGATCGTCTTGTGAGAGTGTAGTGGATCGTCTTGTGAGAATGGATGTAGTGGATCGTCTTGTGAGAGGAGTCTTGTAGAGTGGATCGTCTTGTGAGAGTGGAGTCTTGTGAGTGGATCGTCTTGTGAGAGTGTCTTGATCGTCTTGTGAGAGTGTAGTGGATCGTCTTGTGAGAATGGATCGTCTTGTAAGAGTGGATCGTCTTGTGAGAGTGTAGTGGATCGTCTTGTGAGAATGGATTGTCTTGTGAGAGTGGATCGTCTTGTGAGAGTGTAGTGGATCGTCTTGTGAGAGTGGATCGTCTTGTGAGAGTGTAGTGGATCGTCTTGTGAGAATGGATTGTCTTGTGAGAGTGGATCGTCTTGTGAGAGTGTAGTGGATCGTCTTGTGAGAGTGGATCGTCTTGTGAGAGTGTAGTGGATCGTCTTGTGAGAATGGATTGTCTTGTAAGAGTGTATATCTTGTAAGAGTGTATATCTTGTGAGAGTGTATATCTTGTAAGAGTGTATCGTTCTTCACTGACAACAAACCTTGAGCCTAGGCCTCCACTAGGTGACCCCAGCTTGTTGTTGTGTCTGGAGCAGATCACACAGTACAGGGCGTATGGTGACAAGTTCAACGGGCAGGTGGTGCTGGCCAAGTCTCGTCTGGGCAAGATCCCGTCAGGACGCAGCTTCCAGGGTTGTGACCGCAGTCTGCGAGTTCCTCTCTGCCCGCCCTCCCGGCTGCCCGGATGTAACCTCATCAGTGTGTGCTACCAGCTAGAGGTATGCAAATCACCCCCCCCCAGCCCGTTCCTCCCCAGTGGCTGCCTTCTATGTTGAGTATTTTATGTTGACAGTAGAAACATGAACTGTTTTTCTTTTTTCTTAAATCATTTACATCAGGTAAGGGTCCACAATTCACAGTAGTTCTTCTTCTGTATAAACTTTAAAACCTGTGATCACAGTGCGGTCTTCTCTCGTCTTTGATCATAGTCTAGTGTTCTGGTCACCTTTAGGTACCATCATGCTCCAGTCTTGTCGTGACATTGAATAATTATAATCACACTTCCTTTGACGACCTGTGCAGCTGAAGATCCGACCAGCGATGCTGACACTTAAACGCCTCCGCTTAGCCTCCGAGATCATCGTCGGTACCATCGGTCTGGACACGACATCACACGCAGACAGTCCCCCAGACTACTGGACTTGCCCTCGTGAGTACTTGACGATTTTATGACCTGTCAACCCACCCCCCGGGGCTTTCCCCTTTAACGATAAGATCGCCATATTTTATTTCCGAGGATACAACTGATGACGTGTGCACCTAAAAAATTTATAATGGCCTGAAGCTTTTCTGTCAGGAAGATAACAAGGATTAGTTTGACAACTGCGCACTTCTGTTTTATAAAAACTTCCTTGAGTCTTCAAGTATAAGAGTCTTTCTTTTTCAATTTTTTATATTGAGTCCTTAAACGTGGAGTGGTTGTGTTGTGAGACACTGATTTAACTGTGATGGGGCTTTGCTGCCTTTGAAAGATTTTGACAGCCAAAGAGAAGGGATGGTCACTACCTTTACAAAATAAAGCTGTCCCCGAGATATATGGGGTCTTTAACACTTTACTCCATAAACCCTCAGACCCTAGGGTCTCGAAACTACCTTTACATACACTTACCTGACTTGTGTGCAACTAAATCTCTCTTACTTAAGGCCGGAAAAAGAGGATAAACTCGGTTGGTGCCAGTAGTGCCTTACTACAAACCAGTGAAAGTTTATGAACAAAAAACTGATTGTTTGACGGATTATACTTTGTTTTGGTCGTCTTGGTGATGAACGAGGAACTGGTTGTCTGACTATTTAAATGCAGACCGGTTACAGACGATGCAGTGGTTGTGCATTTCTTTGTTTAGCGCCGAGTTACGAAGATGTCATTGCAAGCGACAGAGTCAGGACAGCCTCGCTTCAATCTCTCGATGGTTTGACCCTCCCCGCAGCACCACCAGCGATAACGATGACACCAACATCCACAACGCTGTCAGCGTCAGGCTCAGACGACATGGACGACACGACGACGGAGTCGCCCGCCGCTGCACCAGCCACGGTGGCGACAACACCAGCGGCAGGCCACGCCCGCATCTTCCGCAAGAGCACGTCCACGTGGTCAGAGACGTCACATCCTCTCAAGAACGACAATCTTCGCCTGACCTTCCTCAAGACCCGCCTGTCGGACGACGCGCCCTTTCACCTGCGACCCCGCGCCAACACCGAAGGGACACTGGACGCCGGTCGGACACCAGGAAGATGACTGGAGGACCGTCTGACTGAAGCAGGGGACGCCACTCTGACAACTTCCACCACCTCCATCGACTCGACTGACTCACTCTGAGGCTCCCTGTTCATGGCAGGGTCTGACAAAAACATTCCTTTAAAATATGATCCTGGCGCAGCTCTCTGGTTTTCAAAATGACCATCCTAACCTTTTGTCAGACCTGTGACTATGGGGCTGACCATTTTGTCACAATGAGTCTTATACTCGAAATAAGACCCTCGATTAGAAAGCCAGTCAGCTGTAGCCTGTCCCCCGAAGAGTAGCCTGGAGATAAGACAGTTACTGAAGTATCTGTAAACCAGTGAGTCAGAAGGAAGTGCAGAAGTCAGAAGGTGTGAAGACTTGTTGCCTGCCCGACTCTTATTCAGTCAGACGGTTTCCAAGACTGGCCACCTCACGACAGGGTGAGGTCCTGTTAAAAGTATTCATGGTCTGCAGTGTGAGTGACTGTTAACGGGGCAAGAGTTGTAATGGTGACCTCATCCTAACTGTAGGCATGATAATAATTTGATTAAATATATTGTCTAGTCAGGTTTTGATAATTTGTTTCATCACATCATCCTCAGTGTAGAGGGAGCTGTGTTCAGTTTCCCCAGCATGATCATCGTGGCTCTAGAACCTCTGCGAGAAACAATTTATGACAGGAGAACAAATCTTAATGTGTATATCATTTAGTGGATATGATAGATGGTTCTAGAAGCTTAAGGGAGCTTCTGAACAACGAGCTTGAGCTTGTGATGTTATAGGGAAGATGACTGGGGGTTCGTCTGAGAATGGTAGATGAGACCAGTGACCCCCTAACACCGTGCAAACTGTTTGACCGTTCAGTCACGTGGTGTAATGTGCATCACCGCGCCTTTGATGTCTAAACCCAGATCATCATCCAGTATGATTCTGTCTACAAATTACCATTTATGATATGCAAATATATCTTGATAATGTACAATATTCCACAGTTATGAGCTGTAGATGTTTAGTTCTTTCTATATAAAAATTCAATTTTCTTTGCGATGCCTGTGTACTTTGTCTGAGTTCAACCGACAACAACTAGTGTCTGATGGATAATGATGGATAATGATGGATAATGATTGTTGTTTCAATTTTATGTGGAAAGTGTGGAGCTGCTTAAGTTGCGTACAAACCTTTTATTGAAATGTTTATTTAAATTAAATTATTTCTAGCTGTATAACTGGTAGAATTTGTAGTAAAGGTCTTTTGTTAAACTCCAGGCGGGCAAAAGTTTTGTATGTGTGACTGTACATCATTGTATTGTATTGACTACTCACATTCCACATACACGTGGACACACGCCCCACAGAGCTATTTTTAGACACATGTTACGGTTTCTTTTATTTCCTTCAACTTTAATTTTTTTATATTTAGAATTAACCTCTGTTGTTAAGATAACTGGCAATGACACAAAGGATAATAATCGGTGTGTTGATAAACGGAGCGCTGTTTCCTCTGTCAGACATTTGTTGTCTGCCACCTGTCATGTCACACACATTACTCACCATCTGTCATGTCACACATATTACTTACCATCTGTCGTGTCACACATATTACTTACCATCTGTAGTGTCACACATATTACTTACCATCTGTCATGTCACACACATTACTCACCATCTGTCATGTCATACATATTACTTACCATCTGTCATGTCACACACATTACTCACCATCTGTCATGTCACACATATTACTTACCATCTGTCGTGTCACACATATTACTTACCATCTGTAGTGTCACACATATTACTTACCATCTGTCATGTCACACACATTACTCACCATCTGTCATGTCATACATATTACTTACCATCTGTCATGTCACACACATTACTCGCCATCTGTCATGTCACACATATTACTTACCACCTGTCATGTCACACACATATTACTTACCACCTGTACTGTTACACATATTACTTTCCACCTGTCACGTCACACATATTAATTATCACCTGTCATGTCACACACATTACTTACCACCTGTCATGTCACACACATTACTTACCATCTGTCATGTCACATATTACTCACCATCTGTACTGTCACAGATATTACTTACCACCTGTACTGTCACACATATTACTTACCACCTGTCATGTCACACACATTACTTACCATCTGTCATGTCCCACATATTACTTACCATCTGTACTGTCACACACATATTACTTACCACCTGTACTGTTACACATATTACTTTCCACCTGTCACGTCACATATTAATTATCACCTGTCATGTCACACACATTATTTACCACCTGTCATGTCACACACATTACTTACCATCTGTCATGTCACATATTACTCACCATCTGTACTGTCACAGATATTACTTACCACCTGTACTGTCACACATATTACTTACCACCTGTCATGTCACACACATGACTTACCATCTGTCATGTCACACACATTACTTACCATCTGTCATGTCACACACATTACTCACCACCTGTTATATTACTCACCATCTGTCATGTCACACACAATACTTACCACCTGTTATGTCACACACATTACTTACCACCTGTCATATTACTTACCATCTGTCATGTCACACACATTACTTACTATCTGTAACGCGGGTGCTTTAAGGAACATTTGTAAACTTCTTAACTTTTTAAAATAGTTTTTGTCAGTATCAGTACAGACTAGTTTGCTTTTCCAGCCTCTTGTTTTGTTACATGTTAATAAAACTTGATGTTTGATTATTGTTTTAAAATGTGTTTCAGACAGCGTTGACCTTTGGTGAAAAAGAGTTTTATTAGATGTCAGCATGTTTCTAAATTAGATGTCTGTTAGAGAATGACGAGAGTGATGTGCCTAAAATTAGATACTTTGGAAGTGAAATTACGACGATTCTGATAGAGGGGCCCCCGACAGTCGACTATCACACGATAATGAGCCGCATAGTCGGCTATCACACGATAGGGAGCTGCATAGTCGGCTATCACACGATAATGAGCCGCATAGTCGGCTATCACACGATAGGGAGCTGCATAGTCGGTTATCATACGATAGGGAGCTGCATAGTTGGTTATCATACGATAGGGAGCTGCATAGTCGACTATTATACGATAGGGAGCTGCATAGTCGACTATTATTCGATAGGGAGCTGCATAGTCGACTATCACACGATAGGGAGCTGCATAGTCGACTATCACACGATAGGGAGCTGCATAGTCGACTATCACACGATAGGGAGCTGCATAGTCGACTATCATACGATAGGGAGCTGCATAGTCGGTTATCATACGATAGGGAGCTGCATAGTCGGTTATCATACGATAGGGAGCTGCATAGTCGACTATCATACGATAGGGAGCTGCATAGTCGGTTATCATACGATAGGGAGCTGCATAGTCGACTATCATACGATAGGGAGCTGCATAGTCGACTATCATACGATAGGGAGCTGCATAGTCAGTTATCATACGATAGGGAGCTGCATAGTCGACTATCATACGATAGGGAGCTGCATAGTCGACTATCATACGATAGGGAGCTGCATAGTCAGTTATCATACGATAGGGAGCTGCATAGTCGACTATCGATGTTTTAGTCGATGTTTCCTACTTGTCATAAGCGCCGTGAGTTTTCTCCTCGTGAGTGTGATCACGCGCCATGTCAGTTTAGTTTTATTTAAAGTCACAAAGTTTAGACAGTGTGAATAATGGAGTCTCACCCTTTTCTTTGACTGCCTTGTAGCTCTATATCACCTGATTAATCGGGTACTGAGTGGGCAGGGGAAATCACAGGATTAGGGGAGACCACCAGTCGAAATCAGGCCCCTGACCAGCAGAACTCTTTTGAAGGTTTGATGGTATGGAAAAGTCACAGGACAGGTAAGTTACAGAAACTTGAAACAAGTCATCAACTGTTGACAGTTTACCTGTAAACTCTGCATAACTAATGAAATTTGGGGAAATGCTCGACATTTCCATGTTTGAGATACTTCCAAACCTGCAGTAACTGCCACCCTCAGAAACCTAAAGTATTGCATTTATGTATTCCTGTATTCCTGTATTTCTGCATTTCTGTATTCCTGTATTTCTGCATTTCTGTATTCCTGTATTTCTGCATTTCTGTATTCCTGTATTCATGTATTCCTGCATTCCTGTATTTCTGCATTTCTGTATTCCTGTATTTCTGCATTTCTGTATTGTATTCCTGTATTTCTGCATTTCTGTATTTCTGTATTTCTGTATTTCTGTATTCCTGTATTCCTGTATTTCTGCATTTCTGTATTCCTGTATTCATGTATTTCTGTATTTCTGTATTCCTGTATTTCTGTATTTCTGTATTCATGTATTTCTGTATTTCTGCATTTCTGTATTCCTTGTATTTCTGTATTTCTGTATTCATGTATTCCTGTATTTCTGTATTCATGTATTTCTGTATTCCTGCACACTTGCATCAATGTAATCAGCGTAGTAACAAATGAGGCGAATGTTGTGGCTGAGCAGCTTCAAGAGCTAGCTAATTTTTTTTCAACAAATATTTCGGAGATAATAACTCCATGACAAAGGGTCGATGTTGATTTGAGGTAATCATCTGCTAATTAACAGTGTAGTCTCTGACATTTAATTAGCATCATTTCTTAGCATCAGTGACACGGCTAACTTGCTGGTGGTTTTCACAGTGATATACAGGTACCCCACAATTAATAACAATAATTAAAACCCATTCGAAAAATGCAAAAATTAGGTGAATATAGTAATGTTTGTGTGAAAACATCTAAGATGAAGATGTGTAAGTATGAAAAGATCTAATTCCTAGCCCTAGGGATTACAATACTAGAAGTCAAACCCGCAGGTTCGAAACCCGTGTGACGCATCAAACTTTGCCTAGTCAACCCTTATGTTAGGAAAGGGTACCTGACTCCACAGACGATTGGGGGAGATAAAGCAAGCAGCGAGAGGGAGAGGACTTGAGCACCATTAAACAAATATCTGGCCCCGACAAAAGTGTGGTCTCTAACCCCTCATCTCCCCCCCCCCCACAACAACTTCAAAGTAGGTTTGGAGACGATCTTAACCTTTTCTTTTTCCTGTTTTTTTTTTAACCTACAGACGAGACCCGGGACCAAGGTTGTGTCAGGTGACACAGGACTCATAACCGACCTGCTGTTACACGTCATACGTCGACTGTGACAAGTGTCTGTAAAGTGTCTATCAAGTATCTGAAGAGCCTCTCCACATACCGCGGGTATAAGAGGGAGCTACTCAAGCCACAGCAGATGAGGGCCAGCGATGATCTTGTCAAGCAGTTCAACGCTTTTTCTCTCTTGTGACAACAGCCACTGAGCTAGTCTGTCATCCTGTCACACCCTCGCCAGTAGTCACGAGCCTATCGTGACAAACACGTGAAAGTCTGTGACCGCATGCCACCTGCTTTGGTCAAACAAAGGACATTCTTTACGACTCCTGTTCACTACATGTTCGCCGACATCAGATATAAGCTCAAACAGTAGCTGAGCAACAGTAGTTACCTCAGTACAGTGTTAGTTGATTACTTGATTACAGTACAGTGTCAGCTGATTACTTACCTACAGTACAGTGTTAGTTGATTACTTGATTACAGTACAGTGTCAGCTGATTACTTACCTACAGTACAGTGTTAGTTGATTACTTGATTACAGTACAGTGTCAGCTGATTACCTACAGTACAGTGTTAGCTGATTACCTAATTACAATACAGTGTCGGCTGATTTATTACAATACAGTGTTAGCTGATTACCTAATTACAGTACAGTGTCAGCTGATTTATTACAATACAGTGTTAGCTGATTACCTACAGTACTGTGTTGGCTTATTACTTATAGTACTGTGTTGGGTGATTACCTACAGTACAGTGTTAGCTGATTACCTACAGTACTGTGTTAGCTGATTACTTACAGTACTGTGTTGGCTGATTACTTACAGTACAGTGTCAGCTGATTACTTACCTACAGTACATTGTCAGCTGATTACTTACAGTACAGTGTCAGCTGATTACTTACAGTACAGTGTCGGCTGATTACCTACTGTACAGTGTTAGCTCATTACCTACAGTACAGTGTCGGCTGATTCCTTACCTACAGTACAGTGTCGGCTGATTACCTACTGTACAGTGTTAGCTGATTACTTACCTACAGTACAGTGTCGGCTGATTACCTACTGTACAGTGTTAGCTGATTACCTACAGTACAGTGTCGGCTGATTACCTACTGTACAGTGTTAGCTGATTACCTACAGTACAGTGTCGGCTGATTCCTTACCTACAGTACAGTGTCGGCTGATTACTTACCTATAGTAGAGTGTTGGGTGATTACTTACCTACAGTACAGTGTCGGCTGATTACCTACAGTACAGTGTTAGCTGATTTCTTACCTACAGTACAGTGTCGGCTGATTACCTACAGTACAGTGTCGGCTGATTCCTTACCTACAGTACAGTGTCGGCTGATTACCTACTGTACAGTGTTAGCTGATTCCTTACCTACAGTACAGTGTCGGCTGATTACCTACTGTACAGTGTTAGCTGATTCCTTACCTACAGCTGATTCCTTACCTACAGTACAGTGTCGGCTGATTACCTACTGTACAGTGTTACAGTACAGTGTCGGCTGATTACCTACAGTACAGTGTCGGCTGATTCCTTACCTACAGTACAGTGTCGGCTGATTACTTACCTACAGTACAGTGTCGGCTGATTACCTACTGTACAGTGTTAGCTGATTACTTACCTACAGTACAGTGTCGGCTGATTACCTACTGTACAGTGTTAGCTGATTACCTACAGTACAGTGTCGGCTGATTACCTACTGTACAGTGTTAGCTGATTACCTACAGTACAGTGTCGGCTGATTCCTTACCTACAGTACAGTGTCGGCTGATTACTTACCTATAGTAGAGTGTTGGGTGATTACTTACCTACAGTACAGTGTCGGCTGATTACCTACAGTACAGTGTTAGCTGATTTCTTACCTACAGTACAGTGTCGGCTGATTACCTACAGTACAGTGTCGGCTGATTCCTTACCTACAGTACAGTGTCGGCTGATTACCTACTGTACAGTGTTAGCTGATTCCTTACCTACAGTACAGTGTCGGCTGATTACCTACAGTACAGTGTCGGCTGATTCCTTACCTACAGTACAGTGTCGGCTGATTACCTACTGTACAGTGTTAGCTGATTCCTTACCTACAGTACAGTGTCGGCTGATTACCTACTGTACAGTGTTAGCTGATTCCTTACCTACAGTACAGTGTCGGCTGATTACCTACTGTACAGTGTCGGCTGATTCCTTACCTACAGTACAGTGTCGGCTGATTACCTACAGTACAGTGTCGGCTGATTACCTACAGTACAGTGTCGGCTGATTCCTTACCTACAGTACAGTGTCGGCTGATTACCTACTGTACAGTGTTAGCTGATTCCTTACCTACAGTACAGTGTCGGCTGATTACCTACTGTACAGTGTTAGCTGATTCCTTACCTACAGTACAGTGTCGGCTGATTACCTACTGTACAGTGTCGGCTGATTCCTTACCTACAGTACAGTGTCGGCTGATTACCTACAGTACAGTGTCGGCTGATTACCTACAGTACAGTGTCGGCTGATTACCTACTGTACAGTGTCGGCTGATTCCTTACCTACAGTACAGTGTCGGCTGATTACATACCTACAGTACAGTGTCGGCTGATTCCTTACCTACAGTACAGTGTCGGCTGATTACCTACAGTACAGTGTTAGCTGATTACCTACTGTACAGTGTTAGCTGATTACCTACAGTACAGTGTCGGCTGATTACTTACCTACAGTAGAGTGTCGGCTGATTACCTACAGTACAGTGTCGGCTGATTACTTACCTACAGTAGAGTGTCGGCTGATTACCTACAGTACAGTGTCGGCTGATTACTTACCTACAGTAGAGTGTTGGGTGATTACTTACCTCTAGTACAGTGTCGGCAGGTGTTGTCCAGGTAGCAGTGCAGTAAAATAAAATAAATAAAACTTTATAACCAGCTTTTCCTCTAAAGGCCCCCACCCCCGATGCTCTCTAACCACTTCATCAGACATGTCGGCCTGTTGTTTGTTATCTTTGTAGTTTGTTTGTGTTACAGTGTTAGGACTGCCATGTCTAACGCTCTTGTACTGGATACATTGCAATCAAGCTAACCTAGACTGAATTAAAAAATAATGAAGACAAGTGCATTTCACAGCTTGGCAGACGAGCCGTACTTTGCCCATCACAGCCTTAGCCCCGTATATCAGACAAATAGTTGACATATAATATATATACACACAGAGAGAGAGAGATCAGCTCAGGAAACACGTGGTGTAGCTGTTTATACGTGCATACAGGTGCTTTCATGCGTGTTGTGCTTGATTGTAGTGCATGTTTGTGTGTTTGTGAGTGAGTGTGTGTGTGTGTGTGTGTGTGTGTGTGAGAGATACCACAAGCTGATTGCTCCATCACGCCTTGTCTGTCGAACCGTCCGACTTGGCGCGTGCTGTGTAAACCGCGTGCTGTGCCAAGCAAAGAAAGTCAGACGAGTTCAGCGAGAAGACTGAGAACTTCACAGGTGCACAGATTGTGAAAAGCCAACAAAATTTCATGGGACTTCCCACCTGAATGTTATATAAACTGTAAACAGACTTGTCAAAGTAGAGATATCTACCCAGGTACATCCCACCTGAATGTTGTATAAACAGCGAGGAGGTTTGTGTACAGGATGAACACCCCCCCCATCCCCCAGAGAACGACAGTGTCGACAGTAGAGTGAGGGCAACAGTTCACAGAGGAAACTAAGGACAGGAGTTATCAGGTGTACACCCTCGTCTTTCAAGTATTTTTAGCAGCAACTTAAAAAGGTGAGCAACTGAAAAGGTGTGTTTGCAAGACACGTGACCCAAGAGAACGGCGACCGTGTCATTCACCTGCTGACGGGGGAAAAAGTGTGCACCAGCATCGAGGCTGTTGTCTCTTATCTACTGGCCTCATCATCGCCACTAGTCTAGTCACTAGTGTTCCGACTGCCCTCCTCGTCACAACTTGACTCGTGCAAAGCTGTCTGGACATGGACATGGTACGTCTGGCTCTCAGTCTGTATGTCCTTCTTTCTTTCTTCCATCATTTGTTTGTTAGTTTCTGTCTTTCCGTTGGTAATTCTGTATTCATGATCATTTGTCAATTATTGATTCACTTTTTCTTTTTTTAATCTATCCCCTTATTTCTTCCAACTTTTCTTTATCATCTCATCTGCAATAATGAGTAGTTTTTTTTGGTTGATCGTCGCAATGATTTGCTAGTACTTGTGACTTTTACTTGTGACTTTGTGCTTATAACACTGAGATAGCCTTAGTTGCTGACTTGGTATAAAACAATAATTAACTTTGTGCTTATAAGAAGTTATAAAACATTCAGTTAAGGAGTCCCTTTGTCTAACAGGCTAGATGCTGGCTCCTTTCTGTCACTTTTTTGTCTTTGGCGGCTCACTGTGTCAAGTTAGGTGTCTAACATTGATATTTTCATCTGTTCAGCACTTGCAGATGATCCCTGGATTGGTTTCGTTGACACTTTTCTCCCCCTTCGTCTTCTGGAACATTTCTTTTTCTACTGTTTAATCTGCGCCATCTTATCATCGCTAAGATTATTAAACAAGTGTGCTTCACACAGACTCAGCTTCACACAGTCTCAGCTTCACACAGTCTCAGCTTCACACAGTCTCAGCTTCACACCCATGCAATCACTCCAGAAGTTTGAATGCTTGTCTGTCACACCAAGCTTTGTGCACAGTGAAGGCTGGTCTTATAGGGCTACCATTGTGCCTCTCGTGCAAGCTCAGTTAACAGTGATTATTATTATTATTATTATTGTGTAACAGTTTATTTGCATAGCGATGCAGGAACTAACAGTGTGCGCTCATTTAGACGAGACTGAACAGATAAGAGGAAGTAGACCATATTGAAAATATTGTATCCAACACATTATTCAATGTTACACAATCTGTGGAAATGTTGTGGAGTAAAAAGTCTTTGACATTTATATTTACTTTTAACTGCGGGGGCGTTAAGCGAGATTTTGTGAGTTGACAGGTTGATGTGTTCCCTGATGAAGGCCGAAAATGTTTGTCGCGGTTTAACATCTGTGATGTTGACGAAGCAGGTTAATTCTCTCAACTGTTGAAGTTGGGCCACTGTCACGACTGTTTGCAAGCCATTCTTTGTCCACCTCGGCATCCAAGACCATCCAGGGTAGACTGAAGTGTTTGCCGATTCACGTGGCTCAAACCTGACCAACTTTGATTGCTTGACTGTTGCTGAAAGAGATCTGAGTACAGGGGTGATTACAGGGGTGATTACAGGGCTGGCTGCTTGCCGTGATGTGGCCTTAGCTGTTGGCTCGGCGTAAAATACCAACCCCCTCACCCTGAAAGAGGTTTCTGGTGACCCAGCAGGATGAAGGTTGTGCTCTGGACAAATTCTGTTGTCATTGGCTGCATGTGGGACAACCGGGGAACTTGATTGCCTCCCTTTTATTTCCTCTGTCAGCAAGAATAGTCTACGCCATGCTTGTACAGCAGGATTGCGACTACGAGGGGCTTGTTCTTACTGTACTTGGTCATAAACCTCCTAGTGCTGCTCCGCCAAATCCTTTTCAACCTCACCATTGCTGCTGATGCTGGTGCAGGTCTCAAGCGGGTTTCGACCCTGTAGCTGCCATCTTTGACAAGGGTGGCTCCTAAGTATTTTGACACTGGTCAGTTCTTGGAGTGGCATGTACATCTAGTTCAAGAAGTTTAGATGATCAGGTTCATGCAGATGAAGATCAAGTTATATTCATGATGTGCTGGTTCTCGTTTGCTAAACACTCGCCTTGTCCGTCAGTGTGTTAGTGAGGGCTGGCAGTTCAAACACCAACTGTTGTCTGCAACAAGTCTGGCAGCTGGTTGTTATATACAACTGCACTCTGTGCTCCTGTACAGCACTTTGATGACTAGGACAAGGCCCTCTGACCGAAAACATAAAGATGCACTAGTACATCATGCGCAATGCTCACAAAGATCAGACATGTTTGGCACACACACTCACACTATAACAAATTTCAGCATTCGTAGCTGGTTTTTTTTCAAAAGCGGTGCTCGAGTTACAAGTTACTGCTAATTAAATGTCATAAACAAACACACAGTTGTCAAAGTAGGAATCGCAGCGCTTGATAAGAACTAAAACACTGGGTGTCTCACAAGGTCTCCCTGTAGCACCTCACCTGCTAAGACCTGGTGCATGACACGGAGCAAAGTCCGGGATTATTCATATGTCAGTGACAAAACCTAGGTGGCAGTTACTGCGGTTTTGTTTGTTTGCTTATTAGTTTGTTTCCTCTTTTGATTCTCCGACTTCAGCAGGAGGGAAATCAAGGTAACCTCCTTTTAAAAGTTTTCAGTTTTCCGCTAATGACGCGGCAACTTTAGTCTGGTCCTAGTCTTTAGCTATTGTCAGCCATAAGGAATCTTCGTGCATACGGCCACTGGCCTCTGTGAAGTACTTGTCTGATAAGTTGAATGCACCAACCCATTAAAGCTCAAGTGATTCCGATCTTGTGGACATCAACAAATAGCGATTTTTTGCTGTTTCAAACGCACACGCACACACACACACACACACACACACACACACACACACATTAAAGAAAAAGACTGACCGACTTCTTGAACTGCTATGCTAATAGAGATAAGAGGATGGGTAAAGAAGTGATAAAATATGTCTCCACCCAAAGTGTAAACATAAAGACGAGCCTCTATTACCACGAAGTAATCCAGTTCTTCGTTCATTGCTCGGAGTAGATAGTAAGAGAGTGAGTGGCTCACAAGTAACAATGTTACCAGGCTGCACATACAGCTCAATGTTTGACACCGGAGACTCCCACAGCCTGGAGGTAAAAATTTCTTGCTTCTTATATGCCGCAGATGGAACCCAGAAACAAACATGAGGAGAATTTCTTATTTAGCATCAACAATTCCGCGCACGTGCTATGATTACCCGCTAAGCTGATAATAGGTGGCCTGGTCAGACTCTCTCACGGGAGATGTCTCGGGGAAAAAATCAGTTGAAAATTGTTCTGTTTCAAGACTTTCACGCTGATGTGTGCTGCGTTCCCTTCAAACTTGTGTGCAATAAAGCTGGCATCAATTCTCACAGAGTGGAGCAAAATGGTGGACTAGTCGCACAGTGTGAGCCCCACTCAAGGCAGCAAGTGTAGGCTCCCAGTGTCAGCACTGAACTAAATCGTCGCAGCCCTCAGATGTAAAGTTTTTCAATATTCCAAGAAAATTATTTTAAACTGCTTCTATTTCAGTATCAAAACAAAACAAATAAAATGATGGAGCAAGAACGAAACAAGGGCCACATACGAAGGACAGAAGAACAACCAACATACGATGGACAGAAGAACAAACAAACAGCATATGAACGACGGAAGGGTAAACAACAGTACCAGTGAAGAATAAAATACAAATACAGAAAACGCAAGGAGGGACCAAGTAACAAGGACTGAGATTATCATGATTTTGCAAAGGGAGACAAGCAGGGAAGTACCAATGTGGGGAAAAAGGCGGGGGAAGGATGTAAAAAAGGACCAGCATTGTGGGAACTGGTGTGAGGAGTACAGAGGTTCGTTTTCAGTGAACATTTGAATTATTCAGTGGTGGGTAGGTATCGGATATGGAAATGGAGAGAGCTCCATTGTTTTGCTGAATAGTAATTAAAAACATCCTGAGACCGTTTGTTGTTGTTCTGGTGACAGGAACAGTTAGGAGACGAAACCTTCTAGCAGCCAACACGTTTCTAAACCTTAAGACTGTTTTAAAGAAGCAAAATCTCTTCTTAGCCATTTTGATGCATTGCACAAGAAGATACAAAAACGTGTACTGACAGGACGGAAAGTCAGACTTCAACAACTTTATCTTACTTAAAGCAGTTTTAGTTTTAAAATTTCTAAAATTGTGGTGTGCACTTTAAACTAATTATCTAAATAAATTTTAGGCCTAAAAGTGTTTAAAATTAGAAATGTGTTGTGCAACTGGCTCCAGAAAGGCTTCTTGAAATGTCTGACTCACGGGCAGAAGCATCCACTTGTAGATGAGATCAACTCACGCATCTCGTTTATCGGTTTGTCATAAAAATCTTTCCGTGACAAATGAAAGAACAAGGTGACACCGTCACGTGGTCAACGATTACTGACGTCACTGTGTGCATCTGCGACGTCACGAATGTATATTAAAGTGTACGCAAGTTGTATAACCGCTGCCATGGAAACCTCTTTATTTCTCTCGTGAGCGATAATTTGATGGTAGCAGCAGCAGACAAACATTCCCTGTTATTTTACTCTCGACTAGGGTAAGCGTGGTAAGCAGTTTAAAAAATTTCAGCTAATCTTTGACAGTTTTATGACTGCACTGAAAAGAGAAAAAGGATATAAATACCGTAGTCTACAGACTTTGTGTTGGGGTTTGCAGTGGAGCAGACACTGGAGGAGACTGCTGCTGCTATGGAAGTAGGTAGACTGCACTGTGTATGATATCATCCAGTGAAATATCAACATGTTAAGACTTAGTTCTGACTTTCTCATAAGACTTTTACATAGTGTGCTGCTGTTGTCTTGGATATCCTGATCTGTTTCTTTGTTTTTGTTTCTCCAGGGAATGAAATGGCGGACCCTCGCTGTTATGGTCTTGGTCATCACCACCGCAGGTAATCCTGTTTGGAGAGTAATGTGCTTCTGATGAAGGCCATGAATATTGCTTGTGAATGTAACAGCTCAGTGCTCTATAACAGGTACTTAGCTTGTCGTGTAAATGTGGTGAGAAAAGCAAACGAAGTCAAGCGACTGGCGTCAGTCATGTTACACTGAATGTCACTGAAATCTTGCAGAAAGCTGTTATGACTCAAAACTACACTGAATGGGTCACACTGAAATAAGTGCTCGGCCCTTATGAGGACATTACAGTTCCTATCCCGAAAACAACTGTTTAAGATATTTTTACATTTACAAACTGGAAATTCGTAATGTGGTACTAACATTGCCAATGTGTCGCAAAGACCTGAAAGTGCGAGTGTAAAGAGTTAGGGGCAGGTCTTGGATTGTTTTGTGTGTGAATGGTGTCTTGTGTTTGACGTCTTGTGTGCGTCATTTGTTCGTCGTCATTTCGGAAAAGGGGATGACGTAAAAAAAAGGAAGAAAAAAAACTGGGCAAAAGTGCGATATCGAATAACTCCCTGCGTCATACGCCGGTCTATGCTATTTTGTCAGAGGGGAGAGTGGGTATGATCCATTTTTGAGAGGGGAGCGTGGTTGGGCGTGGCTTGGTGTGTAATTAATGAAATGTCTTTAATGATAGGGAAATGGGAAATGGTTAGGGGTTAGGGATGGGGTTAGGATTTAGGGTTAGGGCTGGGGTTGGGATTAGGATTTAGGGATAGTGATAGGTTAGGGTTAGGGTTGGTGATAGGGTTAGGTTAAGGTTGGGGTTGGGGTTAGGGTTAGTGATAGGTTTAGGTTGGGGTTAGGGTTAGTGATAGGTTTAGGTTGGGGTTAGGGTTAGTGATAGGTTTAGGTTGGGGTTAGGGTTAGTGATAGGTTTAGGTTGGGGTTAGGGTTAGTGATAGGTTTAGGTTGGGGTTAGGTTTGGGGTTATGTATTACATTCATTGACAATGCTTCGACTTTCCATCGGTGAGGATTTAGTTGAAGACTCTCCGCTACATAACTTTTAAAATAAAACATTTTAACTTGTTTTTTCGGGAAGTGCAGCAAAGTAGTAAAGATGGTATTATATCGCAAAACACCAGCAACCATGTTTGCTAGGTGTATGTCGAAAGTTCGTTTGTGCAATACTGTTTCTTCTAGAGCCATCTCTGAAATCTTGGAACACCGAAAATAATGAAAACTAGAACTGCTCCTGGCAAAAACACACCAGTCTTAGTCAATGACCGAGCCATAGACAAAAAGAGTATTATGCCCCCACTTACTCTCTCTCTCTCTCTCTCACACAAACACACACACACACACACACACACACACACACACACATCCAAATTCATCTTTTAACTATAAAACAATTTACTAAAGACTAGTAGAGTGAGTATTGACTATTACGTATACATCCATGACATATTTCAAGCATCACTGTATCATCATCATATCATCGCGATGATGAGCATGACTTTATATGCTGAGAGTGAAGCCCATTCACCAACTGACTCCAGGAGCCTTGGGCTTCGTTGCTACATTGTCCACCACATGTTTAGATGCCGGACGTGTGCGGGTACAGGAGGTCAACTGCGCTCACCATGAGGTGTTTATTCTTCTTTTTGCTCCGTGGATTTTCTTGACTAATTCCCGATAACTCATAGCTTCTCAATTACAGAGTTCAGGACCTTGAGCGTCTAGCAGTTATAACAATAACGACGACGATGACCACCACAGTCGTTATTATTTTTGACAGCTATCCTTCCTCTGTCGGTGTCTTGTCATTCAGATTACACAGCGCAGAGTGGAAAAGAAAAGTTCGAGGACATCGAAAATGGATTCTGGACATGGCGCCTACAGGACGCCCCGCAGTTCGCCACCCAAGTGGGCGACCACAGCTACAACGACATCCTCGAGTCATTCAACATTTCTGTTTACCAGACTCGCAAGGTACTGTGTTGTTTACTAGACTCGCAAAGTGCTGTGTTGTTTACTAGACTCACAAGGTACTGTGTTGTTTACTAGACTCACAAGGTACTGTGTTGTTTACTAGACTCGCAAAGTGCTGTGTTGTTTACTAGACTCACAAGATACTGTGTTGTTTAAAAGACTCGCAAAGTGCTGTGTTGTTTACTAGACTCACAAGGTACTGTGTTGTTTATCAGACTCACAAGGTACTGTGTTGTTTACTAGACTCACACGGTACTGTGTTGTTTACTACACTCACACGGTACTGTGTTGTTTACCAGACTCACAAGGTACTGTGTTGTTTACTAGACTCGCAAGGTACTGTGTTGTTTACCAGACTCACAAGGTACTGAGTTGTTTACTAGACTCACAAGGTACTGTGTTGTTTATCAGACTCACAAGGTACTGTGTTGTTTACTAGACTCACAAGGAACTGTGTTGTTTACTAGACTCACAAGGTACTGTGTTGTTTACCAGACTCACAAGGTACTGTGTTGTTTACTAGACTCACAAGGTACTGAGTTGTTTACCACTCACAAGGTACTGTGTTGTTTACTAGACTCACAAGGTACTGTGTTGTTTACCAGACTCACAAGGTACTGTGTTGTTTATCAGACTCACAAGGTACTGTGTTGTTTACCAGACTCACAAGGTACTGTGTTGTTTACTAGACTCACAAGGTACTGTGTTGTTTACCAGACTCACAAGGTACTGTGTTGTTTACTAGACTCACAAGGTACTGTGTTGTTTACCAGACTCACAAGGTACTGTGTTGTTTATCAGACTCACAAGGTACTGTGTTGTTTACTAGACTCACACGGTACTGTGTTGTTTACTACACTCACACGGTACTGTGTTGTTTACCAGACTCACAAGGTACTGTGTTGTTTACTAGACTCGCAAGGTACTGTGTTGTTTACCAGACTCACAAGGTACTGAGTTGTTTACTAGACTCACAAGGTACTGTGTTGTTTACCAGACTCACAAGGTACTGTGTTGTTTATCAGACTCACAAGGTACTGTGTTGTTTATCAGACTCACAAGGTACTGTGTTGTTTACCAGACTCACAAGGTACTGTGTTGTTTATCAGACTCACAAGGTACTGTGTTGTTTACCAGACTCACAAGGTACTGTGTTGTTTACCAGACTCACAAGGTACTGTGTTGTTTATCAGACTCACAAGGTACTGTGTTGTTTACCAGACTCGCAAGGTACTGTGTTGTTTACTAGACTCGCAAAGTGCTGTGTTGTTTACTAGACTCACAAGGTACTGTGTTGTTTACTAGACTCACAAGGTACTGTGTTGTTTACTAGACTCACAAGGTACTGTGTTGTTTACTAGACTCGCAAAGTGCTGTGTTGTTTACTAGACTCACAAGATACTGTGTTGTTTACTAGACTCGCAAAGTGCTGTGTTGTTTACTAGACTCACAAGGTACTGTGTTGTTTACTAGACTCACAAGGTACTGTGTTGTTTACTAGACTCACAAGGTACTGAGTTGTTTACCACTCACAAGGTACTGTGTTGTTTACTAGACTCACAAGGTACTGTGTTGTTTACCAGACTCACAAGGTACTGTGTTGCTTATCAGACTCACAAGGTACTGTGTTGTTTACCAGACTCACAAGGTACTGTGTTGTTTACTAGACTCACAAGGTACTGTGTTGTTTACCAGACTCACAAGGTACTGTGTTGTTTACTAGACTCGCAAGGTACTGTGTTGTTTACCAGACTCACAAGGTACTGAGTTGTTTACTAGACTCACAAGGTACTGTGTTGTTTATCAGACTCACAAGGTACTGTGTTGTTTACCAGACTCACAAGGTACTGTATTGTTTATCAGACTCACAAGGTACTGTGTTGTTTACCAGACTCACAAGGTACTGTGTTGTTTACCAGACTCGCAAGGTACTGTGTTGTTAACTAGACTCGCAAAGTGCTGTGTTGTTTACTAGACTCACAAGGTACTGTGTTGTTTACTAGACTCACAAGGTACTGTGTTGTTTACTAGACTTACAAGGTACTGTGTTGTTTACTAGACTCGCAAAGTGCTGTGTTGTTTACTAGACTCACAAGATACTGTGTTGTTTACTAGACTCGCAAAGTGCTGTGTTGTTTACTAGACTCACAAGGTACTGTGTTGTTTACTAGACTCACAAGGTACTGTGTTGTTTACTAGACTCACAAGGTACTGAGTTGTTTACCACTCACAAGGTACTGTGTTGTTTACTAGACTCACAAGGTACTGTGTTGTTTACCAGACTCACAAGGTACTGTGTTGTTTATCAGACTCACAAGGTACTGTGTTGTTTACCAGACTCACAAGGTACTGTGTTGTTTACTAGACTCACAAGATACTGTGTTGTTTACCAGACTCACACGGTACTGTGTTGTTTACTAGACTCACAAGGTACTGTGTTGTTTACCAGACTCACAAGGTACTGTGTTGTTTATCAGACTCACAAGGTACTGTGTTGTTTACTAGACTCACACGGTACTGTGTTGTTTACTACACTCACACGGTACTGTGTTGTTTACCAGACTCACAAGGTACTGTGTTGTTTACTAGACTCGCAAGGTACTGTGTTGTTTACCAGACTCACAAGGTACTGAGTTGTTTACTAGACTCACAAGGTACTGTGTTGTTTATCAGACTCACAAGGTACTGTGTTGTTTATCAGACTCACAAGGTACTGTGTTGTTTACCAGACTCACAAGGTACTGTGTTGTTTACCAGACTCACAAGGTACTGTGTTGTTTATCAGACTCACAAGGTACTGTGTTGTTTACCAGACTCGCAAGGTACTGTGTTGTTTACTAGACTCGCAAAGTGCTGTGTTGTTTACTAGACTCACAAGGTACTGTGTTGTTTACTAGACTCACAAGGTACTGTGTTGTTTACTAGACTCACAAGGTACTGTGTTGTTTACTAGACTCGCAAAGTGCTGTGTTGTTTACTAGACTCACAAGATACTGTGTTGTTTACTAGACTCGCAAAGTGCTGTGTTGTTTACTAGACTCACAAGGTACTGTGTTGTTTACTAGACTCACAAGGTACTGTGTTGTTTACTAGACTCACAAGGTACTGAGTTGTTTACCACTCACAAGGTACTGCGTTGTTTACTAGACTCACAAGGTACTGTGTTGTTTACCAGACTCACAAGGTACTGTGTTGTTTATCAGACTCACAAGGTACTGTGTTGTTTACCAGACTCACAAGTTACTGTGTTGTTTACTAGACTCACAAGGTACTGTGTTGTTTACCAGACTCACAAGGTACTGTGTTGTTTACTAGACTCACAAGGTACTGTGTTGTTTACCAGACTCACAAGGTACTGTGTTGTTTATCAGACTCACAAGGTACTGTGTTGTTTACTAGACTCACACGGTACTGTGTTGTTTACTACACTCACACGGTACTGTGTTGTTTACCAGACTCACAAGGTACTGTGTTGTTTACCACTCACAAGGTACTGCGTTGTTTACTAGACTCACAAGGTACTGTGTTGTTTACCAGACTCACAAGGTACTGTGTTGTTTATCAGACTCACAAGGTACTGTGTTGTTTACCAGACTCACAAGTTACTGTGTTGTTTACTAGACTCACAAGGTACTGTGTTGTTTACCAGACTCACAAGGTACTGTGTTGTTTACTAGACTCACAAGGTACTGTGTTGTTTACCAGACTCACAAGGTACTGTGTTGTTTATCAGACTCACAAGGTACTGTGTTGTTTACTAGACTCACACGGTACTGTGTTGTTTACTACACTCACACGGTACTGTGTTGTTTACCAGACTCACAAGGTACTGTGTTGTTTACTAGACTCGCAAGGTACTGTGTTGTTTACCAGACTCACAAGGTACTGAGTTGTTTACTAGACTCACAAGGTACTGTGTTGTTTATCAGACTCACAAGGTACTGTGTTGTTTACCAGACTCACAAGGTACTGTGTTGTTTATCAGACTCACAAGGTACTGTGTTGTTTACCAGACTCACAAGGTACTGTGTTGTTTATCAGACTCACAAGGTACTGTGTTGTTTACCAGACTCGCAAGGTACTGTGTTGTTTATCAGACTCACAAGGTACTGTGTTGTTTACCAGACTCACAAGGTACTGTGTTGTTTATCAGACTCACAAGGTACTGTGTTGTTTACCAGACTCACAAGGTACTCAGACTCACAAGGTACTGTGTTGTTTATCAGACTCACAAGGTACTGTGTTGTTTACTAGACTCACAAGGTACTGTGTTGTTTACCAGACTCACAAGGTACTGTGTTGTTTACCAGACTCACAAGATACTGTGTTGTTTACCAGACTCACAAGGTACTGTGTTGTTTACCAGACTCACAAGGTACTGTGTTGTTTACCAGACTCACAAGGTACTGTGTTGTTTATCAGACTCACAAGGTACTGTGTTGTTTACCAGACTCACAAGGTACTGTGTTGTTTATCAGACTCACAAGGTACTGTGTTGTTTACTAGACTCACAAGGTACTGTGTTGTTTACCAGACTCACAAGGTACTGTGTTGTTTACTAGACTCACAAGGTACTGTGTTGTTTACCAGACTCACAAGGTACTGTGTTGTTTACTAGACTCACAAGGTACTGTGTTGTTTACCAGACTCACAAGGTACTGTGTTGTTTATCAGACTCACAAGGTACTGTGTTGTTTACTAGACTCACACGGTACTGTGTTGTTTACTACACTCACACGGTACTGTGTTGTTTACCAGACTCACAAGGTACTGTGTTGTTTACTAGACTCGCAAGGTACTGTGTTGTTTACCAGACTCACAAGGTACTGTGTTGTTTACTAGACTCACAAGGTACTGTGTTGTTTATCAGACTCACAAGGTACTGTGTTGTTTACCAAGGTACTGTGTTGTTTACAGACTCACAAGGTACTGTTGTTTACTAGACTGGGTACTGTGTTGTTTACCAGACTCACAAGGTACTGTGTTGTTTACCAGACTCACAAGGTACTGTGTTGTTTACTAGACTCAGACTGTGTTGTTTACGACTCACAAGGTACTGTGTTGTTTACTAGACTCACAAGGTACTGTGTTGTTTACTAGACTCACAAGGTACTGTGTTGTTTACTAGACTCACAAGGTACTGTGTTGTTTACTAGACTCACAAGGTACTGTGTTGTTTACCAGACTCACAAGGTACTGTGTTGTTTACTAGACTCACAAGATACTGTGTTGTTTACTAGACTCTCACAAAGTACTGTGTTGTTTACTAGACTCACAAGGTACTGTGTTGTTTACTAGACTCACAAGGTACTGTGTTGTTTACAGACTCACAAGGTACTGTGTTGTTTACTAGACTCACAAGGTACTGTGTTGTTTACCAGACTCACAAGGTACTGTGTTGTTTATCAGACTCACAAGGTACTGTGTTGTTTACCAGACTCACAAGGTACTGTGTTGTTTACTAGACTCACAAGATACTGTGTTGTTTACCAGACTCACACGGTACTGTGTTGTTTACTAGACTCACAAGGTACTGTGTTGTTTACCAGACTCACAAGGTACTGTGTTGTTTATCAGACTCACAAGGTACTGTGTTGTTTACTAGACTCACACGGTACTGTGTTGTTTACTACACTCACACGGTACTGTGTTGTTTACCAGACTCACAAGGTACTGTGTTGTTTACTAGACTCGCAAGGTACTGTGTTGTTTACCAGACTCACAAGGTACTGTGTTGTTTACTAGACTCACAAGGTACTGTGTTGTTTATCAGACTCACAAGGTACTGTGTTGTTTATCAGACTCACAAGGTACTGTGTTGTTTACCAGACTCACAAGGTACTGTGTTGTTTATCAGACTCACAAGGTACTGTGTTGTTTACCAGACTCGCAAGGTACTGTGTTGTTTACTAGACTCGCAAAGTGCTGTGTTGTTTACTAGACTCACAAGGTACTGTGTTGTTTACTAGACTCACAAGGTACTGTGTTGTTTACTAGACTCACAAGGTACTGTGTTGTTTACTAGACTCGCAAAGTGCTGTGTTGTTTACTAGACTCACAAGATACTGTGTTGTTTACTAGACTCGCAAAGTGCTGTGTTGTTTACTAGACTCACAAGGTACTGTGTTGTTTACTAGACTCACAAGGTACTGAGTTGTTTACCACTCACAAGGTACTGCGTTGTTTACTAGACTCACAAGGTACTGTGTTGTTTACCAGACTCACAAGGTACTGTGTTGTTTATCAGACTCACAAGGTACTGTGTTGTTTACCAGACTCACAAGTTACTGTGTTGTTTACTAGACTCACAAGGTACTGTGTTGTTTACCAGACTCACAAGGTACTGTGTTGTTTACTAGACTCACAAGGTACTGTGTTGTTTACCAGACTCACAAGGTACTGTGTTGTTTATCAGACTCACAAGGTACTGTGTTGTTTACTAGACTCACACGGTACTGTGTTGTTTACTACACTCACACGGTACTGTGTTGTTTACCAGACTCACAAGGTACTGTGTTGTTTACCACTCACAAGGTACTGCGTTGTTTACTAGACTCACAAGGTACTGTGTTGTTTACCAGACTCACAAGGTACTGTGTTGTTTATCAGACTCACAAGGTACTGTGTTGTTTACCAGACTCACAAGTTACTGTGTTGTTTACTAGACTCACAAGGTACTGTGTTGTTTACCAGACTCACAAGGTACTGTGTTGTTTACTAGACTCACAAGGTACTGTGTTGTTTACCAGACTCACAAGGTACTGTGTTGTTTATCAGACTCACAAGGTACTGTGTTGTTTACTAGACTCACACGGTACTGTGTTGTTTACTACACTCACACGGTACTGTGTTGTTTACCAGACTCACAGGTACTGTGTTGTTTACTAGACTCGCAAGGTACTGTGTTGTTTACCAGACTCACAAGGTACTGAGTTGTTTACTAGACTCACAAGGTACTGTGTTGTTTATCAGACTCACAAGGTACTGTGTTGTTTACCAGACTCACAAGGTACTGTGTTGTTTATCAGACTCACAAGGTACTGTGTTGTTTACCAGACTCACAAGGTACTGTGTTGTTTATCAGACTCACAAGGTACTGTGTTGTTTACCAGACTCGCAAGGTACTGTGTTGTTTATCAGACTCACAAGGTACTGTGTTGTTTACCAGACTCGCAAGGTACTGTGTTGTTTATCAGACTCACAAGGTACTGTGTTGTTTACCAGACTCACAAGGTACTGTGTTGTTTATCAGACTCACAAGGTACTGTGTTGTTTATCAGACTCACAAGGTACTGTGTTGTTTACTAGACTCACAAGGTACTGTGTTGTTTACCAGACTCACAAGGTACTGTGTTGTTTACCAGACTCACAAGATACTGTGTTGTTTACCAGACTCACAAGGTACTGTGTTGTTTACCAGACTCACAAGGTACTGTGTTGTTTACCAGACTCACAAGGTACTGTGTTGTTTATCAGACTCACAAGGTACTGTGTTGTTTACCAGACTCACAAGGTACTGTGTTGTTTATCAGACTCACAAGGTACTGTGTTGTTTACCAGACTCACAAGGTACTGTGTTGTTTACTGGTACTGTGTTGTTTACTAGACTCACAAGGTACTGTGTTGTTTACCAGACTCACAAGGTACTGTGTTGTTTACTAGACTCACAAGGTACTGTGTTGTTTACCAGACTCACAAGGTACTGTGTTGTTTATCAGACTCACAAGGTACTGTGTTGTTTACCAGACTCACAAGGTACTGTGTTGTTTACTAGACTCACAAGGTACTGTGTTGTTTACCAGACTCACAAGGTACTGTGTTGTTTACTAGACTCGCAAGGTACTGTGTTGTTTACCAGACTCACAAGGTACTGAGTTGTTTACTAGACTCACAAGGTACTGTGTTGTTTATCAGACTCACAAGGTACTGTGTTGTTTACCAGACTCACAAGGTACTGTATTGTTTATCAGACTCACAAGGTACTGTGTTGTTTACCAGACTCACAAGGTACTGTGTTGTTTACCAGACTCGCAAGGTACTGTGTTGTTTACTAGACTCGCAAAGTGCTGTGTTGTTTACTAGACTCACAAGGTACTGTGTTGTTTACTAGACTCACAAGGTACTGTGTTGTTTACTAGACTCACAAGGTACTGTGTTGTTTACTAGACTCGGTACTGTGTTGTTTACTAGACTCACAAAGTGCTGTGTTGTTTACTAGACTCACAAGATACTGTGTTGTTTACTAGACTCGCAAAGTGCTGTGTTGTTTACTAGACTCACAAGGTACTGTGTTGTTTACTAGACTCACAAGGTACTGTGTTGTTTACTAGACTCACAAGGTACTGAGTTGTTTACCACTCACAAGGTACTGTGTTGTTTACTAGACTCACAAGGTACTGTGTTGTTTACCAGACTCACAAGGTACTGTGTTGTTTATCAGACTCACAAGGTACTGTGTTGTTTACCAGACTCACAAGGTACTGTGTTGTTTACTAGACTCACAAGATACTGTGTTGTTTACCAGACTCACACGGTACTGTGTTGTTTACTAGACTCACAAGGTACTGTGTTGTTTACCAGACTCACAAGGTACTGTGTTGTTTATCAGACTCACAAGGTACTGTGTTGTTTACTAGACTCACACGGTACTGTGTTGTTTACTACACTCACACGGTACTGTGTTGTTTACCAGACTCACAAGGTACTGTGTTGTTTACTAGACTCGCAAGGTACTGTGTTGTTTACCAGACTCACAAGGTACTGTGTTGTTTACTAGACTCACAAGGTACTGTGTTGTTTATCAGACTCACAAGGTACTGTGTTGTTTATCAGACTCACAAGGTACTGTGTTGTTTACCAGACTCACAAGGTACTGTGTTGTTTACCAGACTCACAAGGTACTGTGTTGTTTATCAGACTCACAAGGTACTGTGTTGTTTACCAGACTCGCAAGGTACTGTGTTGTTTACTAGACTCGCAAAGTGCTGTGTTGTTTACTAGACTCACAAGGTACTGTGTTGTTTACTAGACTCACAAGGTACTGTGTTGTTTACTAGACTCACAAGGTACTGTGTTGTTTACTAGACTCGCAAAGTGCTGTGTTGTTTACTAGACTCACAAGATACTGTGTTGTTTACTAGACTCGCAAAGTGCTGTGTTGTTTACTAGACTCACAAGGTACTGTGTTGTTTACTAGACTCACAAGGTACTGTGTTGTTTACTAGACTCACAAGGTACTGAGTTGTTTACCACTCACAAGGTACTGCGTTGTTTACTAGACTCACAAGGTACTGTGTTGTTTACCAGACTCACAAGGTACTGTGTTGTTTATCAGACTCACAAGGTACTGTGTTGTTTACCAGACTCACAAGTTACTGTGTTGTTTACTAGACTCACAAGGTACTGTGTTGTTTACCAGACTCACAAGGTACTGTGTTGTTTACTAGACTCACAAGGTACTGTGTTGTTTACCAGACTCACAAGGTACTGTGTTGTTTATCAGACTCACAAGGTACTGTGTTGTTTACTAGACTCACACGGTACTGTGTTGTTTACTACACTCACACGGTACTGTGTTGTTTACCAGACTCACAAGGTACTGTGTTGTTTACCACTCACAAGGTACTGCGTTGTTTACTAGACTCACAAGGTACTGTGTTGTTTACCAGACTCACAAGGTACTGTGTTGTTTATCAGACTCACAAGGTACTGTGTTGTTTACCAGACTCACAAGTTACTGTGTTGTTTACTAGACTCACAAGGTACTGTGTTGTTTACCAGACTCACAAGGTACTGTGTTGTTTACTAGACTCACAAGGTACTGTGTTGTTTACCAGACTCACAAGGTACTGTGTTGTTTATCAGACTCACAAGGTACTGTGTTGTTTACTAGACTCACACGGTACTGTGTTGTTTACCAGACTCACAAGGTACTGTGTTGTTTACTAGACTCGCAAGGTACTGTGTTGTTTACCAGACTCACAAGGTACTGAGTTGTTTACTAGACTCACAAGGTACTGTGTTGTTTATCAGACTCACAAGGTACTGTGTTGTTTACCAGACTCACAAGGTACTGTGTTGTTTATCAGACTCACAAGGTACTGTGTTGTTTACCAGACTCACAAGGTACTGTGTTGTTTATCAGACTCACAAGGTACTGTGTTGTTTACCAGACTCGCAAGGTACTGTGTTGTTTATCAGACTCACAAGGTACTGTGTTGTTTACCAGACTCACAAGGTACTGTGTTGTTTATCAGACTCACAAGGTACTGTGTTGTTTACCAGACTCACAAGGTACTGTGTTGTTTATCAGACTCACAAGGTACTGTGTTGTTTATCAGACTCACAAGGTACTGTGTTGTTTACTAGACTCACAAGGTACTGTGTTGTTTACCAGACTCACAAGGTACTGTGTTGTTTACCAGACTCACAAGATACTGTGTTGTTTACCAGACTCACAAGGTACTGTGTTGTTTACCAGACTCACAAGGTACTGTGTTGTTTACCAGACTCACAAGGTACTGTGTTGTTTATCAGACTCACAAGGTACTGTGTTGTTTACCAGACTCACAAGGTACTGTGTTGTTTATCAGACTCACAAGGTACTGTGTTGTTTACTAGACAGGTCACAAGGTACTGTGTTGTTTATCAGACTCACAAGGTACTGTGTTGTTTACCAGACTCACAAGGTACTGTGTTGTTTATCAGACTCACAAGGTACTGTGTTGTTTATCAGACTCACAAGGTACTGTGTTGTTTACTAGACTCACAAGGTACTGTGTTGTTTACCAGACTCACAAGGTACTGTGTTGTTTACCAGACTCACAAGATACTGTGTTGTTTACCAGACTCACAAGGTACTGTGTTGTTTACCAGACTCGCAAGGTACTGTGTTGTTTATCAGACTCACAAGGTACTGTGTTGTTTACCAGACTCACAAGGTACTGTGTTGTTTATCAGACTCACAAGGTACTGTGTTGTTTATCAGACTCACAAGGTACTGTGTTGTTTACTAGACTCACAAGGTACTGTGTTGTTTACCAGACTCACAAGGTACTGTGTTGTTTACTAGACTCACAAGGTACTGTGTTGTTTACCAGACTCACAAGGTACTGTGTTGTTTACTAGACTCACAAGGTACTGTGTTGTTTACCAGACTCACAAGGTACTGTGTTGTTTATCAGACTCACAAGGTACTGTGTTGTTTACTAGACTCACACGGTACTGTGTTGTTTACTAGACTCACACGGTACTGTGTTGTTTACCAGACTCACAAGGTACTGTGTTGTTTACTAGACTCGCAAGGTACTGTGTTGTTTACCAGACTCACAAGGTACTGAGTTGTTTACTAGACTCACAAGGTACTGTGTTGTTTATCAGACTCACAAGGTACTGTGTTGTTTACCAGACTCACAAGGTACTGTGTTGTTTATCAGACTCACAAGGTACTGTGTTGTTTACCAGACTCACAAGGTACTGTGTTGTTTACCAGACTCACAAGGTACTGTGTTGTTTACTAGACTCGCAAAGTGCTGTGTTGTTTACTAGACTCACAAGGTACTGTGTTGTTTACTAGACTCACAAGGTACTGTGTTGTTTACTAGACTCACAAGGTACTGTGTTGTTTACTAGACTCACAAGGTACTGTGTTGTTTACTAGACTCGCAAAGTGCTGTGTTGTTTACTAGACTCACAAGATACTGTGTTGTTTACTAGACTCGCAAAGTGCTGTGTTGTTTACTAGACTCACAAGGTACTGTGTTGTTTACTAGACTCACAAGGTACTGTGTTGTTTACTAGACTCACAAGGTACTGAGTTGTTTACCACTCACAAGGTACTGTGTTGTTTACTAGACTCACAAGGTACTGTGTTGTTTACCAGACTCACAAGGTACTGTGTTGTTTATCAGACTCACAAGGTACTGTGTTGTTTACCAGACTCACAAGGTACTGTGTTGTTTACTAGACTCACAAGGTACTGTGTTGTTTACCAGACTCACAAGGTACTGTGTTGTTTACTAGACTCACAAGGTACTGTGTTGTTTACCAGACTCACAAGGTACTGTGTTGTTTATCAGACTCACAAGGTACTGTGTTGTTTACTAGACTCACACGGTACTGTGTTGTTTACTACACTCACACGGTACTGTGTTGTTTACCAGACTCACAAGGTACTGTGTTGTTTACTCAGGTACTCGTTGTTTACTAGACTCACAAGGTACTGTGTTGTTTACCAGACTCACAAGGTACTGTGTTGTTTACCAGACTCACAAGGTACTGTGTTGTTTACTAGACTCACAAGGTACTGTGTTGTTTACCAGACTCACAAGGTACTGTGTTGTTTACTAGACTCACAAGGTACTGTGTTGTTTACCAGACTCACAAGGTACTGTGTTGTTTATCAGACTCACAAGGTACTGTGTTGTTTACTAGACTCACAACTGTGTTGTTTACAGACTCACAGGTACTGTGTTGTTTACTAGACTCGCAAGGTACTGTGTTGTTTACCAGACTCACAAGGTACTGTGTTGTTTACTAGACTCACAAGGTACTGTGTTGTTTACAGACTCACAAGGTACTGTGTTGTTTACCAGACTCACAAGGTACTGTGTTGTTTATCAGACTCACAAGGTACTGTGTTGTTTACCAGACTCACAAGGTACTGTGTTGTTTATCAGACTCACAAGGTACTGTGTTGTTTACCAGACTCACAAGGTACTGTGTTGTTTACAGACTCACAAGGTACTGTGTTGTTTACCAGACTCACAAGGTACTGTGTTGTTTATCAGACTCACAAGGTACTGTGTTGTTTACCAGACTCACAAGGTACTGTGTTGTTTACTAGACTCACAAGGTACTGTGTTGTTTACAGACTCACAAGGTACTGTGTTGTTTACTAGACTCACAAGGTACTGTGTTGTTTACCAGACTCACAAGGTACTGTGTTACCAGACTCACAAGGTACTGTGTTGTTTACCAGACTCACAAGGTACTGTGTTGTTTACCAGACTCACAAGGTACTGTGTTGTTTACCAGACTCACAAGGTACTGTGTTGTTTATCAGACTCACAAGGTACTGTGTTGTTTACCAGACTCACAAGGTACTGTGTTGTTTACAGACTCACAAGGTACTGTGTTGTTTACTAGACTCACAAGGTACTGTGTTGTTTACTAGACTCACAAGGTACTGTGTTGTTTACTAGACTCACAAGGTACTGTGTTGTTTACTAGACTCACAAGGTACTGTGTTGTTTACTAGACTCACAAGGTACTGTGTTGTTTACTAGACTCGACAAAGGTACTGTGTTGTTTACTAGACTCACAAGGTACTGTGTTGTTTACTAGACTCACAAGGTACTGTGTTGTTTACTAGACTCACAAGGTACTGTGTTGTTTACCACTCACAAGGTACTGCGTTGTTTACTAGACTCACAAGGTACTGTGTTGTTTACCAGACTCACAAGGTACTGTGTTGTTTATCAGACTCACAAGGTACTGTGTTGTTTACCAGACTCACAAGTTACTGTGTTGTTTACTAGACTCACAAGGTACTGTGTTGTTTACCAGACTCACAAGGTACTGTGTTGTTTACTAGACTCACAAGGTACTGTGTTGTTTACCAGACTCACAAGGTACTGTGTTGTTTATCAGACTCACAAGGTACTGTGTTGTTTACTAGACTCACACGGTACTGTGTTGTTTACTACACTCACACGGTACTGTGTTGTTTACCAGACTCACAAGGTACTGTGTTGTTTACCACTCACAAGGTACTGCGTTGTTTACTAGACTCACAAGGTACTGTGTTGTTTACCAGACTCACAAGGTACTGTGTTGTTTATCAGACTCACAAGGTACTGTGTTGTTTACCAGACTCACAAGTTACTGTGTTGTTTACTAGACTCACAAGGTACTGTGTTGTTTACCAGACTCACAAGGTACTGTGTTGTTTACTAGACTCACAAGGTACTGTGTTGTTTACCAGACTCACAAGGTACTGTGTTGTTTATCAGACTCACAAGGTACTGTGTTGTTTACTAGACTCACACGGTACTGTGTTGTTTACTACACTCACACGGTACTGTGTTGTTTACCAGACTCACAAGGTACTGTGTTGTTTACTAGACTCGCAAGGTACTGTGTTGTTTACCAGACTCACAAGGTACTGAGTTGTTTACTAGACTCACAAGGTACTGTGTTGTTTATCAGACTCACAAGGTACTGTGTTGTTTACCAGACTCACAAGGTACTGTGTTGTTTATCAGACTCACAAGGTACTGTGTTGTTTACCAGACTCACAAGGTACTGTGTTGTTTATCAGACTCACAAGGTACTGTGTTGTTTACCAGACTCGCAAGGTACTGTGTTGTTTATCAGACTCACAAGGTACTGTGTTGTTTACCAGACTCACAAGGTACTGTGTTGTTTATCAGACTCACAAGGTACTGTGTTGTTTACCAGACTCACAAGGTACTGTGTTGTTTATCAGACTCACAAGGTACTGTGTTGTTTATCAGACTCACAAGGTACTGTGTTGTTTACTAGACTCACAAGGTACTGTGTTGTTTACCAGACTCACAAGGTACTGTGTTGTTTACCAGACTCACAAGATACTGTGTTGTTTACCAGACTCGCAAGGTACTGGGTTGTTTATCAGACTCACAAGGTACTGTGTTGTTTACCAGACTCACAAGGTACTGTGTTGTTTATCAGACTCACAAGGTACTGTGTTGTTTACTAGACTCACAAGGTACTGTGTTGTTTACCAGACTCACAAGGTACTGTGTTGTTTATCAGACTCACAAGGTACTGTGTTGTTTACCAGACTCACAAGGTACTGTGTTGTTTACCAGACTCACAAGGTACTGTGTTGTTTATCAGACTCACAAGGTACTGTGTTGTTTACCAGACTCACAAGGTACTGTGTTGTTTATCAGACTCACAAGGTACTGTGTTGTTTACCAGACTCACAAGGTACTGTGTTGTTTATCAGACTCACAAGGTACTGTGTTGTTTATCAGACTCACAAGGTACTGTGTTGTTTATCAGACTCACAAGGTACTGTGTTGTTTACTAGACTCACACGGTTCTGTGTTGTTTACTACACTCACACGGTACTGTGTTGTTTACCAGACTCACAAGGTACTGTGTTGTTTACTAGACTCGCAAGGTACTGTGTTGTTTACCAGACTCACAAGGTACTGAGTTGTTTACTAGACTCACAAGGTACTGTGTTGTTTACCAGACTCACAAGGTACTGTGTTGTTTATCAGACTCACAAGGTACTGTGTTGTTTATCAGACTCACAAGGTACTGTGTTGTTTACCAGACTCACAAGGTACTGTGTTGTTTATCAGACTCACAAGGTACTGTGTTGTTTACCAGACTCACAAGGTACTGTGTTGTTTATCAGACTCACAAGGTACTGTGTTGTTTACCAGACTCACAAGATACTGTGTTGTTTACCAGACTCACAAGGTACTGTGTTGTTTACCAGACTCGCAAGGTACTGTGTTGTTTATCAGACTCACAAGGTACTGTGTTGTTTACCAGACTCACAAGGTACTGTGTTGTTTACCAGACTCACAAGGTACTGTGTTGTTTACCAGACTCACAAGGTACTGTGTTGTTTACCAGACTCACAAGGTACTGTGTTGTTTATCAGACTCACAAGGTACTGTGTTGTTTACCAGACTCACAAGATACTGTGTTGTTTACCAGACTCACAAGGTACTGTGTTGTTTACCAGACTCGCAAGGTACTGTGTTGTTTATCAGACTCACAAGGTACTGTGTTGTTTACCAGACTCACAAGATACTGTGTTGTTTACCAGACTCACAAGGTACTGTGTTGTTTATCAGACTCACAAGGTACTGTGTTGTTTATCAGACTCACAAGGTACTGTGTTGTTTACCAGACTCACAAGGTACTGTGTTGTTTATCAGACTCACAAGGTACTGTGTTGTTTCTGACATTTGCAGTTGGTGATATCGTGGTGCACAATGCAGTACATGTAGAAGGTGTCGTTGTAGTATTCATGCGACACACGTCCTCTCACAAGACTGTTGACTAACATTTAGATGATGCGTGTGATAATAAGGAAGATAACAATGGTAAAGCATTTAAAGGTTAAAAGGCTAAAGTTTAAGTGCATTAAACAGAGTTTGCTCCCTTCCCTCTTCATTTCCGCTTGTCTTTGGCTTGGGACACTGCCTTCAGTTCCGACTGTCACAATGTCCTGTGTGCAGTGTATTGTAGACCTCTTTGTGACTAGTATTTGTTTATTAGGAGCCACCCGTAACATCTTTGAGGAAAGAAAATAGATATGTGTCTCCAGGTAAGGCAGGTAACCAGAGTGAATGACCGACATGAGAAGAGAGTAAACCTTCCTGTCAAGACTCAATTCCACCCAATCAGGTCGTAACTGAGGGAGTCGTATTAGCGAAATCAAGCAGTCTGCGTTCACACCAGGAACCATAACTAGAAATTCAAGTTTATTTATTTAAATGTTGAAGTAAAGCTCTTAAAACCCGTATCATAATGCTTTCCTTTGTCGTTTTTGCTTTCGCTTGGTCAGACTTATCCTGCGCCATTGTTAAGATTGACTGAAGGTTTATATGGGAGGTAACCCGATTCCCAGGTAAGAACAATCGATCAGTACACGTTTACCGTGGTACTGTTTAAGTCGACCCTATTTACAAAGATTCAAGTTGCTGACATTCGGACATACGAACAGATGCCAAGTAGTTAAAATTATTTCTTGTAATAATTCCACGAGTCCGATATTTTGAGTTGCGCGCCTGCTTCTGACTTTGCGACAACCCACGCGGAACGGTGCCTCTGCCAGAAAAACATAATTATTTATGTAATATTTGTGTAAATAATTATTTACATTACAATGCAAGGGAATTGGTGAGACCCGCCAGGTGCAAACATCCGCCGCCATGTCGTGTCCTCCTTACCCCGTCCTTGACCTACTTGTGACCTGATGACGTCAGGGCTGTCACCTGTATGAGGTGAGTAAACTGACCGGTCGCCATCTTTGTGACAGGACAAGGTGAGCGAGTTCATGGGCAAGCTTGATGGTGTCGACAAGGATTCTCTAACAACGAGTCGTGCTCTGGACTTTAACATCTTCAAAGAACATCTACAGACATTTCTACAGGGATCCACATTCGACATGTAATGAGCACGAGCTGATCTGTTTGATGACAAGTAGCACAGCTACAGAAATAGATAATGACACCCGGCAATAACAAAGTCAATGACATTTACATTTTAGTCTCGGGTATCTAATTTAAAATGTGAGAGCTACAAAGTGAGTATGGTGCAAGAAAATCGTGCTGAAAAATGTGTGGAGAACATCGTGTATGTGTGTGTGTGTGTGTGTGTGTGTGTGTGTGTGTGTGTGTGTGTGTGTGTGTGTGTGTGTGTGTGTGTTTGTTGAAGAGACGAGGGAGGTATTTTATTTTTTAACGTATTTTCATATTTTTCTTAGAGTTAAATATAAATTAAAACCCAAATGAAAACAAAATGAAAGGTGAACACATCCTGTCTGTCCCGCTCTTCTAGGCATCAGATTGTAAACCCAGTGAACTTCCTGGAGGGGATCACCGGAGACCCGGCAAGTTTTCATGTTTACCTGCCCTTTTCCACTGTTGGCGACTTCGAAAACTACATCCAGAGGCTGAATCTTCTACCCAAACAGGTGAGGATACCTGAGATGACTTGGGTAGCAATTTCCACACAATGAGGGTCTTTGTAGTATCAGCCGCACACCACACCCCGTACACGCATAGAAATGCGTGTGTGTGTGTGTGTGTGTGTGTGTGTGTGCGCGTGTGTTTGTGTGTGTGTGTGTGTGTGTGTGTGTGAAAGAGAAAAGAGATTGTGGTGGTGTTTGATGATACTCACTGATGAAGGGATACAAACTCGAGATGAAGTACAATTGAATATAAGGCTAACACAGGCCATACACATGCTGTACAGTAGCTTCGGGTGAAGTCAGGCTTTTATCGCCGTTTTCAGCTGTAATTAGCCTCCATAACTGTCTTACTTTCAAAATCACATAAGAGGAAAAACACAAGTTTACCGACTAGGTTGTATACAAATATTTACTCCTGTTGCAGATTGATGAGAGAATAGAATTAATGAGAATCTCAATCGAACTGAATCACACGCTGCACAACGTGTCTGTGGTAAGTGTCAACGTTCATTGAGTGACGACCTCTGTCTGCTTTACTGACTAAAGTATCAGTAATCATTCTGTGGTAAGTCTATGTTCTCTGTCATCACGTGGATAGTAATTTATTAAGAAAAGTATGAGTAACTTGGACGATTTATATCCGACATTGACTAGATGATGATGATTGATGATGATGATGATGATGATGATGATGATGATGATGATGATGATGATGATGATGATGATGATGATGATGATGGACTGCTTTAGGTGGGCGTCCTGCCACAGATCGACAAACTTCTTTCGGTCAACGACACGGAGTCGCCGTTGTATGCTCCGCCCTTCACCACCAAACTGAACGAGTCGTCCGTCTCGGAAGACAGAAAGTAAGAATCGGTTCACCGTCACCACCTTCAGCCCATGTTGTTAAATATTTTTCTTAACCAGAATCCAATAACATCAGTAACTGAGTTCCAGTGACTGTCGATATCGTGGTTATCAGCAGCTCAGCCCCAGCAAGTGTCCAGTGGTGATGACGTGCAGTGTTGCTGTTGTAACAGGGAGTCAGTGAGGAGGACAGCAGTCACAGCTGTTGGCGATGTCAAGGAGGCTCTGCGACGACTGAAGACGTTTCTGGAAGAAGAGTACATGCCCAACACGCGCACCACGTGGGGTGTACATGGGCTGCCCAACGGCACCGCGCTGTACGAGCAGTGCCTACGCTACCACACCAGCACCACCATCACCCCGCAACAACTTCACGACCTCGGCCTCAGGGAAATGGCGCGCATTGAGACCAACATGCAGGCAGTGAGTCCACCTCTCCTACCGCCAATCTTCCAGTCTTTTTAAAACATTTCACTGTGTGCAGTGGGTGTGGCACGGAGTGAAGGCCTGGAAGCCAGACTGACCACCGGTCACAACAGTTGGACACCATTATCACAAAATAAAAATGTCGTTGAAAAAAAAAAACTCAGAACAACTTTACTGCTCGATTGTGTTGAAAAATGTCTGACTATTTTACATCAGTGTGAGTGTAGTTTATTGTTACCATGACGACGCAATAACTCTTTAAAAGACACGATGCGTAAATGATTTTAATGGGAACAAGCAAACAGGTCTTTAAACTGATTTTTTTCTGTTGTTAAGCATTATAATAATAAACAACGGTACATTGTGTAAATACACTAGTCTGCACTTTATCCCTGCCTCAGGCTCTCAACAGACTTGGCTTCAATGGCACCACCCAGGAGTTCTACGAAGACATTCGCCACAATCCTCAGTTTTTCAAGAACACTTCGGCAAGTCTTACCTCTTCAAAATCCTAAATATTTGTAACACTAAGGTACAGATTGAAATCGTTTTAATTAAATAAATAAGCGCACATATTTTTTACTAATTTATATACATTTGCTTACTGTTTGGCTGATTTATGTATTTGTTTATTTATTTGTTTTCTTAATTATAATTTGAAAGGCTATTTGCCTAATTCCGTCAGGTTGTGTATGGATCGTCTAGCATCCATCGTTTTATCTGAATTTACAGTTTTCTCTTGACATTTCTCATTATCGTGGTTTGTATGACCTGCTGAGAATGTAGTTTTTATTCTGTGCAGGAGGAGCTGTTGGATACATTTAAAGACTATGTCAATACAATCACACCTAAACTGTCGTTGCTTTTCAAGAACATTCCAGATTATCCTCTTAGGTGAGAAATGAAGTCTTCTCTAAAAAATATGGAACAAAATTGAGATAATTGAAATCGTTGTAATGAAGTAGTTGATGGTTTTGATTTGTTTATTTCATTGCACCATAGAGATACTAACGAAATGTTGAGACTTTTCCCCGAGTCCCTGGTTACTAAGGTCCAACCAAACCACCAGTTGTCTTTTCCTGGAATGTCTTGTCAGTTTTACGGACATTATTCAAGACAGGGCTGTGAGTATCAACAACTCAAGAGTATGGAGAGAGTAAACATGATGCTAGTGAACTATAATCATGTAAATATCAACACTTGTTTAGAGATCACAGGACCCATCCTTGTAATACTGTTACAGAATTCTTCCGATGACTTACGATGGACCCCAAGGTACTTACCAGAGTGGATCTCAAGATGGAAAAATTCCGGGTACATTTTATGCCAACGTAATGAACCCTCGCAACAAGTGAGCTTCATTCATTTTCTTTATGTAGTCATACATGTTTACATGTTTAAAACTCTAGTTACAGAGATGTTGTCATTTGTTAGCACAGTGGGCATGAGTGATCATATCACTATCTACACGAAGAGCAAGGTCAAGAACAGTGAACTCTTCATCGCTGTTCATCTCTGTCTCGCTGCCATAAATCTCTCGCCCACTGACTTGCATAGTCATTAATGATATTATTTTATGATCCTGTTCACCTCTGTCTCGCTGCCATAAATCTCTCGCCTACTGACTTGCATAGTCATTAATGATATTATTTTATGATCCTGTTCATCTCTGTCTCGCTGCCATAAATCTCTCGCCCACTGACTTGCATAGTCATTAATGATATTATTTTATGATCCTGTTCACCTCTGTCTCGCTGCCATAAATCTCTCGCCTACTGACTTGCATAGTCATTAATGATATTATTTTATGATGCAGCCCCACCATCACCTTAATGTCACTGGTTCTTCATGAAACCATTCCAGGACATCACTTACAGGTACGAACATGATCTGTGTGATGTAACAGCTAACAGTTGTCTGTCAAAACTCTGACACACATGCGTGTGTGCACAACGAGACTCAAATACACACTGACACACGCATACACTAGCGCGCACACGTACGCACACAGTTACCCCCCTCCCCACACACACACACACACATACAAATCAGTGAACGCAAATTTTTATCGACACACACACACACACACACACACAAATTACAAATGAGTGAACGCAAATTTTTATCAAAACACACACACACACACACACACACACACACACACACACACACACACATTATAATGACAGAATGCCTGTGTGCTAGTTTTGTATGGATATGCTCCGTGATTTCATCGCATTTTTTTATAATAATGAAATATATATTAAAACAGACTTGGTGGTGAGGATTATGCTGGGCAATAACTTGTACACAGTATGTTTTGTGTCTCCTCTCTCAGAATATCTACTCGTTAGCAGCAAGACTCCCCCCTTACCGAGCTTTCATTGAGGACAACAACTACTACAGGATGCCGGCCACCTTCCCCATCAACACGGCGTACACTGAGGTCAGTCGTCACAAGGTTTTATTTATTTATTTATTTATTTAACAATCACAATATAAATGCATCACATTACCCATTTCAAATCCATTTTCCTTTCCAAGACCCATTCATTCAGTATAGAAGTCGGGAGAAGAGTCGAGAGGAAAGATGTGGAGAAAGAGTGAAAGAAAGAACTAGTGAGAACATCCCAGCTTCCACTAACTGTGCTTATATTAATAATTGTTGATATGGTTTTCACATTACTTCAAATAGGTGTAATTTATTATTTAAAATACTATGGTATCTGTCTATATTACATCTATATTTTACAATCTTCAGAAATACATGTATAGAGGGTAGATCGTTTTTCCATTTGCATACACAATGTCGTCACAATGTTACCCGGGTATTCACTGTACCCGTGTTACAGACTCTAGTGACAATGTTGTTCAACATAATGATTTTAGCTTTTCAGGAAACTTGAGTGAGCATGTAGCTCAACTTGTCTACCTTAACTGATAACTTTAACTCTTTGATGTTTAGAGTTTCTCGTCTCCACTAAATGTTACTCCTCAGGTTTTTATTTATTTTATGAGCTAATTAACCAGAATAGCTTTTTAAAATCTTACTATAGTGAAAACGATGTGTGCATGATGTCTTCTAATGTGTGTGTGTTATCCCGTGTTACTGTGATTATGTACTTCATCCATTGCAGGGCTGGGGGCTGTACGCGGAGTTTCTAGGGGAGGAGATGGGGGTGTACACTGATGACTACATGCTGTAGGGCAACTGCTTCTTTTTATTTTTGTACAGTGTGTCTGTCAACTAATAGGGTTTTAAACTAAATCAAAACTTTTTTTTAGCTTTTGTTCCTTTTTTGGGTTGTTCGCTTTATATTTCCACAAAAATCCTTTTTGTTTCTGCGTAGCGTTTACAACGACCTGAAGAAAGTCTGACTTTTATACGCATGCGCAGTAAGTTTACAGCCAGAATATCTCAGCACTTTACTAACAGTAACAAGGACCAAACTAAGCCCATGTATATGTGCCCCTCAGTACTTGACAAGCCTGTTGCAGGCAGTACAAGGAGAGATTGTGTCCTGTGTACTAAAGTCCAGTGTGAGAGACTTGTGGTCATGATGTTTGTGTTCCAGGATGGGGCGATACTCGGATGAAATATTCCGCGCCGTGCGCCTTGTTGTGGACACAGGGCTTCATTATTTTGGGTAGGTCGTCCTTCTTTTATCAACTTTAAAAGTGTACACATGCTCCATGTTTCAAATGTGTACAACTGTACATACGTCACGTGTACACACATCTGTGTGCTGGCTCAGCCTCCCTCCAACTCTTCTTTCTAGCTTTTAGTCTTAGAAGTCTACTATGTAGGTACATAGACGTATGTACAGGTATATTTACACCTATGAACACACACACACACACACATGGGCAAACCCTTATATTTGTCAAACATCTCTGCATGTATCGACAGACGGGGTACTCCGTTTCCTCCCCTCTCCCTCTCTCCTAACAGTTCATATATCGTCTGGGTTGAAGCACTTTCCCGCCATAACAACAGGGTAGACTTGACAAAAGTGAGTAAGGTGTAGTCCCTTGTGTAAACGGCTTATAACAGGACAAAGGAAGATTTCTTCTTTCTTTAAACACAAAGTCTGGGACAATCGCTCTTCTAAGCAAGGTCTCTTGGCATCTCTAATTTTAGTACTACTTTTACCAGCATTGCTCCTTGTCCCTTTATAATCATGATTGTTCAATGTTTTTGACAAGTTGGGAGCGAGAGGAGGCGATTCAGTTCATAGTCAACAACACAGCGGAGTCCCACCATGGGGCTGAGGTGGAGGTAGACAGGTACCTGACATGGCCGGGCCAGGCCACCGCCTACAAGATCGGCGAGATCAAGCTGAAGGAACTCAGGAATAAAGCCGCAACCGCCCTAGGTACTGACTGACTGACTGACTGACTCACTCACTCACTGTAGTCTTAGTTGCACCAGCACTTGACACAAGTTGTCGGAGTCAGCAACAAAACTAATGGCAAGGAGGTACAAGGGACCCAGGACACATACCAGCAGTGGAAGACCAATTACGGACTTCATCATTGTTAATCTCATCGTCTTAACGAGTTACTAGTTAGGTAAAGGCAACATCACGATCATCCTAACGGATTTTATAATAATAATTTGACATCTGCTGTTGTTATTTCGCAGGTGACCGTTTTGACATTCGCGATTTTCATTCGTTGATTCTGGACAATGGGGGGATGCCGCTGGATCTTCTAGAACATCTTGTCAATGAATGGATCGCCTCTCACACAACCTCAACTACAACCTCATCTACAGTTTCAGGTGGCACATGGCTGTTTGCCGTGTGGTGGAACAAACCTCTGCTCTGGTCGACTTTAGTTTGGTGGAGTATCAAGAAACTCTGCGAGTGATTCTTCTGAAAAGCCTCGTAAAATGTCCAAACATTTTGCTGTTTTTTTATAGCTTCGTTCGTCGATCTATTGAGTTTAGCTTTTTTACCTACAAGATCAGTGTAAGCGGATAACCTTCTACTAAAACTCTTCTTACAGAAAAAACAATGAACTTTATCAGGACTTGGGTTTGTACAAAAAAAGTCGCAGGCAATAGAAGCTGTGTCACTGATATCCCTGTGTAAAGGACACGATGTTTTAAATGACCATCTGTATGGGCAGAAGCTGAAAAAATAGTTCACATGACAGAATTTGACATGTACAGTCTGTACAGTCACAGTCCAGGTCTTTCTAGTTGTAAATGCACATATGCAATCACGTTGTGTGCACGTGCGTGCGCGGGCACGTGAGTGTGTGTGTGTGTGGCTGCTCCAGAGCAACATATGGACTTGCAGTTATTTTAAAAGATTTTCGATTTAAGAACTATCTATTGTTCTGTTGCTGTGACTGAATTCAAAAACAAAATCTGTTACCTACCTTGAAATGTATTTCTTATGTTCTTATACGACATCTTCTGCCGTCGACTATTAACAGGTGAATGTTGTAAGTTAGTCGTGTCTGAAACAGAGCAAAGGTTTTTGTATTTAATCTCACCTTGAGGTCTGATTAGTTGCCTAGTCATGAGATTTGGGCGTGAAATATATTATATGTATATATATATATATATCCGAGATCGTCGTTGTACCAAATGTTTGGCACCATGTCGGAGTCAGACAATCTCTCCCCCCCCCTCGGATCACTGGGCTGGCCCACGTGACAATATTATTACAGTTCGTCTTCTGCCTCCTCTGTCTCTGGTGCTCGTATAACGGTTAAGTCGCAATATTTCATTTTGAAGGATAGAAATAATAAAAAAATGTTGAGTTAAAGCTCTTGTGTCTGGACAACTGCTCACTTTAGTCATTCAAAAATAGTCACGTGTCTTTGAGTTCAGGTGTGTGTGTGTGTGTGTGTGTGTGTGTGTGTGTGTGTGTGTGTGTGTGTGTGTGCGTGTAAAAACAGCAGACACATTCCACCTGAATGTTGTATAAGATGTGAAGAGATCTGTGTAAAGTATCAACACCAGAGAGGAAGACACTATCTTCAGGAAGGTAAGGGTGTGTGTGGGGGGGAGACAGTTTAAGTGGAGGAACCTAAGGACGAGAGCTGTCATGCAGACATTCAAACTGTAATTATTTTTAACAACTATTTTATGGTCTCATGGCAGGACTCTACCTTGTGGCGGGTCATTCACCTGGTGATGGGAAGAAATGTGTAGGAGCTGTGAGATTGTGTATGCATGTTACTTACTGTTATCTACTGGCTTCCCCATCACAATTAGTGACACTAGTGACTGGTATTCCAGGTGTCACAAGTAGTCTGATGTATGCTGTCTGTTGACTCATCGTTGTATCAGATACACCAAGTGCTTGACTGTGTCACACGGTGCATAATACTGGCTGAAGATGCGCTTTCTTATATCTTTTTTTTGTTCTTCTGTCTTCCCAATTTATTTCTACTTTTTCTCTAATTTTCCTTTTTTCTGTATTTTTTCATTTATTTCTGTAGTTCTGTATTTCTACGTTCTTTATGTCTTTTGTTTTTCTTTTTTTTTTAGCCTTTTGTATTCATCTTTCAATGAACATCCAGAATTTCCGAATTCGTATTTATACATTGCCATATAGATTGCCATATACATTGCCATATACATAGCCATATACATTGCCATAAAACCCCCATGATGGCATCGTATGTGCATAGAACTGAATAAAGTGTCTTATTGTACTGATCATTCAAACGATAGTGAACAAAATGGAAAAGGGCCTCTGTGTTCACCCTATCAAATATTATACAACCTGGAAAATGCTTAGGTGCAAAATTGGCTTTGGTTGTTTCATTAAAGCTGAATGTGGACACAGTAACTGATTAGAGGTTCAAAACTACCTTGTATCTCCAACCTTCTCCTCACAACACAAAGATTTGTCTTCTGTTTCTAGTTACACTTGTGGAGAGGGAGGAAAACAATAAACCTCAGCTTATACAGAAGTAGGACGCAAACAAAAAACAAATCTGTTTACATTTCCACTCTCAAGGTATAAATCAAAGCCGTGCGGGCAAGTCGGAGTAGATAGTAAAATGGTGTAGAGCCCAAAAAAAGGTCTTTTCACAAAAGTGCATGAGAGAAAGAGCTACCTGTAATCTGTCACACTTGAGGTTGCCAGGCCCTCAAGGTGGATGTTTCACTCTTGTCTTGCGCTGCAGATCGGACCCGCAAGTACTTGATCGCCTCATTTAGTATTCAGAATCAACAAATCAGTGAACATGGAATACAAATGGATGTTGAACTGGTAAGAGATTGTACTAGTAGGTCCTCTCCCTCAAGTTGCTGAGGGTAAAGTAGCGAGGGCGAGGAGATGGACACCGCCCTCACATAAAGCTGGCCCCGAGAAACGTGAGGTCTCTAACACCTCACCCCCCCCACCCCCTCACACACAGTCACCTAAAAATAGGATTAGGGATGAACTTTACCTGCTTCTTTTTTTCTTTGTTTTTCTTAAACTCACAGACCCGAGGCAAAGGCTGGCTTGAAGGTGACACAGGACTTGTACCCGACCTGCTGTGACAAGTATGTGAAGAGCCTCTCAACATGCAGGAGAACTACTTACTACCCAGCGACTAACCTGCTCGTGTGGACATTGACTTTTTATCTTCGACACTGAAGTGTGTGTTGCATTCCTTCAAAACCAATTTTCTGTCCAGCGCACCAAACAGTTTGACAAACTGGAACGAAAGGATGGTTGAAGTGTGAGCTCAGCTTCATTAAGGCAGTCATCTATTCTCTCAGTTCCTCTTCAATACTTGCAATCGAATCTTTGAATCCATCGTACTGCAAACTTTTTAAATTGTCCAAGAAAACTATTTTAAGCCTTTTAAGACAAAAACGCTTAACCTTGCGATCTTAGAGGCAGTGAATGTGTGGACTTCACCATGTCTCGGGTAGTTAGTTATATGATTGCCGGAGCGCACCCGTCTGGTGCTGGGTGGACGTGGGGTATTTTGAACTACAGGTACGAGCAGGCATCAAACTCGTAGTCAATTGCACTAGCCACCCAGGGTACACTGTGTTGACACTGAAAGTGATGAGCTTAACTTTCTTATAAACACCAGTGACCAGGGTCTAATGAATCAGCTGGTTGGGGGAATAAATCCTGATTTAGTTAATGCGCTCACATCACACATCACACATCACACATCACACTTCTCGCTTGTCGACAAATGTCAGCAGACCAAGACGAACAAACGAACGAATGAACGAACTTTATTGACTCAGGCCACGTGGCCTCAACATTCAGGTGATGAGTACAGCTTGTACAATATCATGAAGTCTAACTACTTCGGTATAGTATATCATAATATCGTATCATGAACCATGACATAGAATAATACAGAGTAATTAAACAATACCACTACCAAGTTTACGACATTTAAAGCAACAGTACAGGTATCTAGCAAGACAGTTGAGACGTGAAGCATCATTAAACAAAAGATTAATTGAGAAATATGATGGTTGAGTTCTATACTGAATTGGCAACAATTCAAGTCTCAGATCCTCTAAAAGATGGCAATGGGAAAAGATGTATTTCATCGTCTTGCGCTGTCTGACTAGGGGGCATTTGGAGTCTGTAGTAGTCACGTATCTGTACCTATGAGTTTTCAGGTCAGAAATTCCCATACGAAATCTGATTAGGGAGATCAGAATCTTATTTTTAACAATATGCAGATAAGGTTCTAACTCTTGTAGAGTTGGTTTGAAAGTTGCATAAACGGTAAACCTAGAAGTGTCTGCAACATGTTGATACCAGTCTTGTTTGTAACAGTCGATAAGACGTTGCTTAAAAACACGAAGGAAGAGTCTCACATTCTGTACACCCTGATTCATCTACACATATCCAAAACCATACGAGTATAGAGTCATACACACTTCCGATGCCAAGCATACCTTCCCTCTTTCCGCGGTATCCTGTTGGGGTTAAGTCTTGTCAAACGTAAGCAGTATCGCAAACATGAAACTTTGGCGTATATCGATAAGGGAAATCTACCAGTATCACCATAGATCATGTCGTTTGAAGTTTTCGGGCTAACATTTAACATTTTTTCAGTGCAAAGGTATGTATTCGCTCCACAGGAAGATGAGATTTTAGGCCCCAGATTTCAGATCCGTACAAAAGCATTGGTCTTATTCGGCTGTCAAATAGCTTAAACAGAAGGTTCGGATTGTAACACCCAATTTTCCAAAGAGTCTTGAAATTTTGGACGACGCCTTGTTTTGCTTTTATTGACAGATCACTGAAAGTAGCCGAAAAGGACAATCTAGTCGAAAAGAATAAACCAAGATATTTATAAGAATTTACTACTTTAAGTGGCTTACCATTACATGTCCATCTTTCTCTGCCTGCCAAATGACCGCCGTTCCTGATTACAATAATGTTTGACTTTTCTAGGTTTACTGTGAGGTTTAATTCTTCAGAACTTTTGGATAGAACGTTTAGCTGATTTTGGAGGCCAATAGCGGTATCAGATAATAGTATAATATCATCAGCAAACAACAGGATGTAAATTTCGATAAGATCTGGGTGAAGTTGTATACCATGTTTACCGCTATGAATGATATCCTGTGCCAATTCGTTAATGACTAGTGAAAATAAAATAGGGCTGGTTATTTCTCCTTGTTTTAGGCCGTTAGGACAGTAGAAGAAATCAGAGAAGTTAGCTTTGGAGCGTACACGTGCCTTTACCATTGTGTAAATACTCTGCAGTTAATGCCCGGTACAATTTCACCCCGAATACCCTTTCTCCACAGCACTTGCCATAATTTAGCACGAGAAACAGAGTCAAAAGCTTTCTGGAAGTCTATGAAAGCTACATATATTTTTTTTGTAGGAGGTGTTGTTGTATCATTGCAAATAGTGGGAAACTGTGATCGGTTGTGGAGTAGTCTTTGCGAAAACCTACCTGAATCTCTGACACTGTGTCTTCATCAAGACTGCAGTTTGCATTGAAACAGAACCCGATATATCTGCCATTACTATGAAAGTACATATTTATATGACTTTAACATTGTCCAGTGAGATATAAACACCTTTATTCATTTCTTCATTTATTTATTTATCTCTTGAATGATACACGTTGCAAATTGCAGGTTGCATGTTGTACTCTCACTGATGGATCACTGGGTGGGGGTGAGGACATGTTGACATCACATCCCGTGTCTCGTAACAACTGCTGTTGAAAAATTTATGACTGCAGTAAACAAGAGCAAACAATGGGTAACAGATATAAATACTGAAGCCTACAGACCATGAGCTGCACTTTGCCTTTAAACAGACACCTGACAAAGCTGCCGCTACTATGGAAGTAGGTATTTGTATGAGTTTTACATTATCTAATGAGGTAGAAATCACTTTATTTATTTATTTATTTTATTGAATTATGCTGCAAATCGCGGGTTGCATAATGGACTTCCACTGATGGACCAACGGAAGTTAGAGGGGACCGTGAAGGATTTTTCCTATGATACTGCTCTCATAGGTAAACATGTTGTGTTCCATCACTAAAACATTTTCCCAGTGAAATATGCTTGTGCTGCTGTTCTCTGAGATGTTTTTTATTAATCTCCTTTTCTCTGTTTCTTCAGGGAATAAAAAGTTTGGTCCTGACTGCTGTGGTCTTGCTGGTCATCTGTGCAGGTAATCAAACTGATGTTTAAAATCTCCTTGTAATGAAAACAAAGAATATGATGGTGATTATAATATCAAACGTGTCATAATAAAGTACGATAAGATCCTGTTATTTTGGTAGTATTTAAAGTGTAATCCGCCAGTTGATGGAGTCGAAGCAGGTTACACTGACTGAAAGCTGCTACACTCTCTCTATCTTGTAAAAAGTTGCTGGGGCTCAGCTCCGACTGAAAGTTTTGCTCAGTTCGACAGAAGACCAACATTCAATCAAACTGTTCGAGGACAATAGTCACAATCCTCCCCATCGTCCATAACACCTCATAAGAGACTTTATTTTTATTTTTATACTTGATTTCGTCATGTATTGTCACGACCACCGCCGCAGTGTATCAGTCACTCAATCCTTTCAACACATACACGGAGCCTGACAAACACGTGTTCTTTCACACAAATTAAAAGAAAAGAATGATTTGCCTAACGAATCTCTCTGCTTTACTAAGTATGAATAAAAGAAGAAAACAAGAAAAATACACAAATGAAAAGTCAGTTAAAAAACGATTCCTACATCCAGATTACTTTAAAATAATAGAATCCCTAACCTTTGAGTCCTGCCTGTCTGAATATCTACAAGAATACCTACTCACCTAATCCATCTATATACTCCTAAACGCCCTACTCAAACTCCCTACTCAACAAATTCTTCTGTTAATTCCTACTCTACTTGTCTTTCCGTCCTCAACCTCTCTCTTCTCCTACCTGACTACTAACTGCTGCTCGCGCTCTCTCTCTCTCACGTCATTTCCTTCACTTTTTTACATCACTCCTACACGTCTTCCAAACAACTGACGTCATTCACGCTCTTTCGTTCTTCCACGTTAATCCTTATAAAATTTAAGCTTACTCACGATACAATCAATAACAATGATACCTGACAGCTGTATATTCAAACTTTCTTTTAGTTATAGAGAACTCCTACACGTGTGTAAGATGACGGGGTGTTACATTTCTCAATGTCTGTTTTTTTTCTCAAGAACTGCTCATTACTAGTCAGTTCAATATACATTAGATGCAAGGAAACTGTCTTGATCATCATCTCTACGTGCTTAAAGCGAAGTATAAATTAAAGAGAAGATAATCATCAGATAAGTTGTACTGTAAACTTGTAAACTCGTTCTTTAAATGTGCTTTTTGCAGCAGCGACAGTATAAAAATGTGAAATGAAATCTTTTAAAAAAGCATAGTGCACAACCAGCTTGCCAGGTGTAGGTAACTGTCATCTCTTAGTACAATAAGGTCACAGTGGAATGTTTGTGAAAGTTCGCTTGGAGGATGGTTAGTCACTTTCTCACCACCAGGTGTGGGGAGCACGTGACACAGAGCTCAAACATGGCAATGTATGTTCATCTCATTCATTCTTATTACATGTGTGTTTTCATTTCTAAGTCATGTTTGTTTTCTGTCGCATAAACAAAGAATCCTTTGTTAGGTCTTTTACGTTTTCAACTTTTTATCTTAAAATAAACACGAAAATTGAAGACATTCTGAGCATTGAACACCAACTAACTACAGCCTATGACCCAACCACAGACGACGATTATTACTACAAAATTTGATCACGAGCAGACATAATTATGTAATCACCATCATCATCACGAGTCTGACGACGACGACCACCACCGTCATTATTTCCGACAGTCGGCCGCTCTCTGTCGGTGACAGGTTACACAACTTCCGGAGAGCAAAGTGCAGATGAAAAGGTCAAGAGCATCGAAGATGACTTCTGGCGATGGCGTCTACAGGACGCCCCGGAGTTCGCCACCCAAGTGGGCGACCACAGCTACAACGACCTCCTCGAGTCATTCAACATTTCTGTTTACCAGACTCGCAAGGTATCATGTTGTTCACAAGATTCAAGAGAGATTCAAGATTCAAGATTCTTTTATTCTGTCGCCATGCAGGGGTTATTGAGAAATGAGGAAATATCCATGCATATTCATTCTCATTTTTATCGTTATATATAGAGTATCTCTCATTCACATATACTCAAAAATCATTCTTTCATTTTTCCAACCTCTTCATGTAAACTTGGATATGTAACGGAGTGAGTTAAAGCATGTGAGCACATGTCAACAAGGGATAACCACACTCTTGTTCTCTCTCTCTCTCACTCTCTTTCACAGGTAGTCTGTATTCTTTACTATTTTTTTTATCACAAGGGGTAATGTACATATTATTTGCGATAACATTGTTTTCCTTTTATAGACGGAAAACAAACATTTTGCGAATCTTTACTTCCATCCGGTTCTAATTTTTCTGTGATTATTTGATTTGTGTGATATAAAGTGATGAGTATGAGCATATGATTAATGTTAAGTGATAATTTATACAAGTGCATCAATGTTGATAATGAATTCACGTTTTCAGAATGTACGCGATAAATAATTAAGTGTTGTGTTTATGAGAACTGCTAAGGCAGTAACTGACAAAGCTCAACAGTTCACGCACGAAGAAATCACGTGACTGAGTTATTAATAGTCACACGTCATCGCACAGATTTCTTTGAACTTAGCGAGAGATGCCAGGTGTGAGGCGAGAGCTGACAAGTCTCCATCTTTGTGACAGGAGAAGGTCAGCGAGTTGATGGACAGGCTTGGTGAGGTCAACAAGAGTTCTCTCAGCACAGGTGGCGCTGTGGACTTTGTCCTCCTCAGTCGACATCTACAGACGTTTCTAGACGGCGCCGTGTTTGACATGTAATGTACACGATTCGATATTCGGTCATCAGGCTAAAGAAATAGATAAGGTGCGGAAGAAAGGTAAATGAGATTTGTATTTTAACTTAGTAATGTGTCTTGAATAATGTTAAGGAGTATATGAATGTTTATTAAAAGACCGGGGAAGTATAATTCGCAATTTCCCCAAGTTGCTCAGACACCGTATGTGTGTCCGTGTGTGTGTCCGTGTGTGTGTCCGTATGTGTGTGTCCGTGTGTGTAGTGAGAGTGAGATGGTCAATGAGGCCGGCAGGTACCAGCTTTTTTATTTCTAGAAACATAAGGTATTGGTTTTCTTCATGGTTGACGATAAATGTCAGACAATGAAGTGATGTCTGTTTGACCCTGTTGACCACTCTAGGTATCAGGCTGTTAACCCCGTCAACTTCCTGGAAGGGATGACCTCTGACCCAGCAAGTCTCCAAGTTTACCTGCCATTCTCCACTCTTGGCGACTTCCACAACTACATCCAGAGGCTGAGCCTTTTGCCCAAGCAGGTGAGGCGCCTAAGATGGTGCATGATAATAAAAGAGTGAGTGAGTAGAGAGTATTTTGCATATGATGAGGATAAGACAGCAAAATGTTCAAAGAAAGAGAGACTAGAAGAGTAAAAGTGAAGCACTGACATCAGCATTTGAAGCTTCTTACTTTTCAAATCCCCACAAACATATAAAATAGTTCATGACTCCATCGTGTAAACATATTTATGTCTGTTGCAGATTGACGAAAAAATTGAATTAATGAAAATCGCAATAAAACTGAATCACACGCTGAATAATGTGTCTGTGGTAAGTGTTTGATATCTGTCACTAAGTTGTCTTTGATAGAAGTGTGAGTACCTGCATGATGATGATGATGATGATGATGATGATGATGATGATGATGATGATGATGATGATGATGATGATGATGATGATGATGATGATTGTTCTAGGCGGCTGTCTTGCCACAGATCGACAAACTTGTTTCGGTCAGTGACACGGAGTCGCCGTTGTATGTTCCGGCCTTCACCACCAAACTGAACGAGTCAGTTGTCTCAGAAGACATCAAGTAAGTTTTTCACAAGAGAAGAAAGTTTTAGTCAACAGTAATAGATGGGGGGATGATTTGTGGAAGATGGTTGCTTGGGGTTGGCATTGGAGTCACCAACAGCTTGTTTGCCGATGAGTTTTACAAAGCAGGTGGCCAACAACAAGATCTCTAAGAACTTAAACATTTCGTTAAATAAAGTGTCAGCATCAAATAAAGTAGACACCAATAGATAAAATATAAAAAAATGTTCAACAACTAGAAGCTGGAATAGTTGTGCAGTCATCACTAAGTCAGCCCCAGCAAGTGTCCAGTGGTGATGACGTGCAGTGTTGCTGTTGTAACAGGGAGTCAGTGAGGAGGACAGCAGTCACAGCTGTTGGCGATGTCAAGGAGGCTCTGCGACGACTGAAGAAGTTTCTGGAAGAAGAGTACATGCCCAACACGCGCACCACGTGGGGTGTACATGGGCTGCCCAACGGCACCGCGCTGTACGAGCAGTGCCTGCGCTACCACACCAGCACCACCATCACCCCGCAACAACTTCACGACCTCGGCCTCAGGGACATGGCGCGCATTGAGACCAACATGCAGGCAGTGAGTCCACCTCTCCTACCGCCAATCTCCACCTCTTGCTTCCTACTCACCCTCAAAAATGAGTGCACGTGAGAGACGTCTGTTAATAAACAATTGTCACGGAATATTCATGAAGTATGTGGGAATATGTTTGTGTATATTATGTTTATTGTGTCAAAACTTATTAATTTATTAACAAGTAGTCTATGCTCCTTTCTTTGCTCTAAAGAAGAATCTACTAAATGGACATGCACTTAAACTGTTTTTCCCTCCAACAAATTATGATTGTATAAATCTGAGAGTGGGCACAGGTGTGTTTTCTACTTTTGTTGTAGGCTCTCAAGAGACTTGGTGTCAATGGTACCTTCCAGGAGTTTTACAAAAGTGTCCGCCAAGATCCTCGCTTTTACAAGAACACTTCGGCAAGTAGTAGCCTTATGTTTCTACACAATGTGTGCTGGATGGTGTGGCGATGCTTGTTACAGAACATAAACATATATAATACTTACAGAGAAAGTTTAAAACTGTTTTTCGATGTGTTTGTTCACAGTCTGGCTTATTCATTACTTGATTTCTCTGTACTGCTCGAATTTCGAAGATTGTTTTCAGAATTGCCGATAATATAGTTTTTATACTGCGTAGGAAGAGCTCTTAAAAACGTTCGAAGACTACATCGATCAAGTCGCCCCTAAACTGTCTACACTCTTCAAGAACATTCCAGACTATCCGCTCAGGTGAGAATTCAAAATCTTCTCTGACATGTCTGACAAATTAGCGAGATACGACAAATCAGCATAACCAATGGGCATTTCTTTTTTTTATTTGAATTAATTAATTACACATAAGAGTAAATGGCGGGACAGACACGTATTCTTTTCATCGCCTGCCCGCAGCCTATTGGACGATTTGTAAGAATGATGCATGTGACCTTCACCCCAAGCCTAAGGGTAGACCACTTCCGGTTTGATGTCGGCTGTTGAAACGCTTTTCTGGCGTTTTTCGGCTCTTACATCAATCCTATGCAGACGACACGCAGCTTTACTGTTCCACTCCACCGTCTGTCTCACTCTGCTATTAGCTCTCTAGAAGCTTGTATCAGCGATGTCAAGGGCTGGATGGTAAAAAACAAGCTTAAACTAAATGATGATAAAACGGAAGCCCTCTTGTGCCATAGAAGAAGACATCAACCTTCACTCGTCAGTCTGCCCAATCACATCAAGGTGGGCGACAGCAACATCACCTTCACGTCATCCGTTAGGAATCTGGGATTTATTGTCACTGCCGACATGACTCTTGATAAACATGTTACAGCTGTCTGTCAGTCTGCCTATTATGAGCTCCGTAAGATCAGTGCCATCCGTCACTTTCTCTCTACACGTGCTACCAACACTCTTGTCTGTGGGTTTGTTTCTTTCTCGACTTGACTACTGCAACTCCTTGCTGGCAGGCTGCCCTGACTACCTCATTCAGAGACTCCAGAGAGAACAGAACTCCGCTGCACGTCTGGTACTTAGAGCCACGAGAGACCATGTCACTCCTCTCCTTCGTTTTCTACACTGGCTACCCATCCGTTCTCGCATTCAGTACAAACTGTCTGTGCTGTGTTTTAATTTCTTTGCTGGCTCCTGTCCTGACTATTTCTCTGAACTTCTCATCCCTTACTCTCCGTCCAGACAACTACGCTCTTCGTCTGACGACCGTATCCTAACTGTTCCTGTCACCAGAACAACAACATATGGTCACAGGACTTTTGGCTACTGTGCTGCAAAACAATGGAACTCTCTTCCTTTCCATATCCGCCACCTTCCTACAACTGAATCTTTCAAATCTGCACTGAAAACGCACCTCTTCCTTGAGCATTACTCCTAACACAGTCCACACAATGCTAGTCCTTCTTAACCCCGCCCCCTTCCCTCTTGCTACTTTACCCATCTTTCTCGCAGAATCACTATATTTCTCTGTTCCTGTTACTTAATGCCTTTGCTATCTGTTTCGTCGTCAGTACTGTCGTTTTCTTTCGTTCATCGTGTTCTGTATCTGCTTGTCCACGTCTCTTCCTCGTTTTAAGCGCTAAGAGCATGCTCTCTACGAGTGTGAATATGCGCTATACAAATCTTCACTATTATTATTATTATTATTATTATTACAATTAGAAAAGATCATCGACATTGCTGTGTACCTCAGTGTACAGTTCAGGACTACAAGTATCCAACATTAATTATCCTTTTATGAATTTGCAAAGGACGAACAAATGCAAGACTGTCAGGCATCATTGTTATTAGTTATTGATTGTATCGTGATTAAAGTTAAATTTTATAAGGATTAATGTGGAAGAACGAAAGAGCGTGAATGACGTCAGTTGTTCGGAAGACGTGTATGAGTGATGTAAAAAAGTGAAAGAAATGACGTGGGGGAGAGCGCGAGGAGCAGTTAGTCAGGTAGGAGAAGAGAGAGGTTTAGGACGGAAGACAAGTAGAGTAGGAATTGTAAGAAGAATTTGTTGAGTAGGACGTTTAGGAGTATATAGATGGATTAGGTGAGTAGGTATTCTTGTAGATATTCAGACAGGCAGGACTCAAAGGTTAGGCATTCTATTATTTTAAAGTAATCTGGATGTAGGAATCGTTTTTTTAAACTGACTTTTCATTTGTGTATTTTTCTTGTTTTCTTCTTGTATTCATACTTAGTAAAGCAGAGAGATTCGTTAGGCAAATCATTCTTTTCTTTTAATTTGTGTGAAAGAACACGTGTTTGTCAGGCTCCGTGTGTGTGTTGAAAGGATTGAGTGACTGATACACTGCGCGGTGGTCGTGACAAAAAGGTTTGGCTGGTAATAACTAGTTTAGGTTTATTAGTTTATTTGTGCACGTGCAAGCATGTCATTGTGCATGTGTGTGGGCACTATATAAATGCCAGAAACTCCTCCATCAGGAGGAGGTATGTATGTATTAAATAGACATGATTATTGTTGTTATTATTAAAGTACTTTTACTGAACGACTACAAACAAACAACTGTGCATCAGGAAAAAGGTTTTGTTACTATCTACTCTGTCTCCTCTCAAACATTTTAACTATAAACATATATTTTACAGACTCAAGACAGTTGTTTTACTATACTTTACATAAGGGAAGGACATAGCTTTCGAGCACCTAATGACAAAATTGGATTGTGAGGATAATAGTGCCAGGAAGACTAGGATTGTACACATTGCAAACTTGTTAACACTGTGGCAACACTACAGTTTGAGAAAACACAGCAGGCTCATTTCTAAGAAGATAATTTTGTACGAATGATGTTATAAATACTCAAATGGCCCTTAAAGAAGAAAAGGTTCCACATCCCTGGCTTAGAGCAAGCAAAGAGTATGAAGTGGTAGAGTCAATATGCTGCTGACTGTTATCACTTGCTTATATTCTGATTATCATTGTTCAGTCGTTTCTTATAAACTCTTGTTTGGTTATCAAATGACTTTTTCCTTGTCTCCACATTTCAGAGTTCTTCCTCTGCCCTACAATGGACCAAACCTCTATCAAAGGGGATCTCAAGATGGCACCATTCCTGGTACATTTTATGCAAATGTAATGAATCCTGCCAGCCGGTGAGGTTCTTCACTCATTTACCTACACAATAGAATTTCTGGATCATACATGAGTCGCACCGCTTATTATCTCCAAGGGAGGGCTGAACCTTGTTATTATCAACAGGCGTAACAATATCTGCAAAATAGTCAGTTTTTGCTGGGTCTAACTGCTTGTTGTTATGAAAATATTTTACCTACTGATTTCTTTAACTATTGATATTTTGTGTCTAACCGTTGATACTATTTGTTTTTCTAAATCAGTCCCACCATCAGTATGATGTCCCTCACTCTCCATGAAACCTCACCAGGACACCACTTACAGGTGCGAACACGATTTGTCCAACCACAGGTGCTTCTCGTCGAAACACCGACACGCAGATGTGCATACACACTCACATGTGCGAACACCCACCCACCCACACACACACACACACATTTGCAATTAATTTGCTTGTCTGTGTGTGATGTACTGCTCGATGACTTTCTGATAGTTTTATAACAAATACACATTGAAAGAAGACTTGCTTGTCATCATTATGCTGGACATCACCCTGTACACTGTAAGCTCTGTGTCTCAATCCTCAGAGTATCTTCTCGTTAGCGGCAAATCTTACCCCTTACCGAGCCTTCACTGAGGACAGCAACTACTACAGGATGCCGGCCACCTTCCCCATCAACACGGCGTACATTGAGGTCAGTCGTTACCCGGGTAACCACTTTACCTGAGTTACAGACTTGAGTGAATATGTGGGTGAACATGGAATGTTCCTCCCAGCTATCCGGATAATTTTAGTGACTATATTGAGATTGTAGCTTTACGGAGAACTTTAGTGAATAATATTAATAATGGTCTCAAAACAAAGAGTTCATTGTGTTTTCAAGGTAAATGCTATCAGCATAGACACAGTGACTACAGCTCAGGTATACTACCACCTGCAGCTGTGATTTGTAGTTGTAGTATCAGTGGAACAGTGGTGGTGAAGGTGGCACCAATAATATAAAGTTCTTCATTGTTTGGGCACATATGACTGTGACGGAAGTCACATCAACACACCAGTTGTGAAGAAAATAGATGAAATAGGAGGATGGGTTGTAGATAACAGGCCAGAGAATCATGTCAGCACTTAGTGACTCACAGACATCCACAATCCACAGCAGGACAAAGAATGTTACGAGGAAAATGGACCGTATATAGAACAGGAGTTGAACCCCTTCAGGGTAGTGAGGAAACAAATCAGAAACAAAAATCCAAGAGTCGAGATGATGTCGATACGGCGTTTGAGACCGTTAGACGATAAAGAAGAAAAAATGAACCACAGGCTCAGGAAGTATTCTAGAACAGTCGCAGGCAAACTGCAGCAAAAAACACAGATTAACAGTCGTCAGCAAACACCAAACACGACGAACACGCGAAGGCACCACTAGAAACAAAAGAAAAAGAACAGAGCAGAGACACTGAAGGAAAGGACAGACATCACTGCGCGCGTGTAGTGGGCCAGCGCTGACTCACCTCCCGTCCAGCTGTACACAAGCTGAACTCATTGACAGGCAGCTTCCGGTCTCTTTGTTTTGTACCCGCGAGCATAATATAGAATCCTTGGCTACTGAAGACATTTTTGTTAGAAATTATGCTTTGATATATATATATATTTTAATATATGAATCATAATGTAAAATATATTTGCTCAAACAGAGCGTTGTGTCATAGTCTATGTATTTATTTTAAAGTCAAGAAGATGGTGATGTCAGCAAGCTCTCGCTCTCTACCTCATTGTCTTTCTGAGTGGTTACAGAAAGCGGGTTATAGCGAGTTTATCGTTTCTTAATGAATTTCATTCAGCATTAATTCAGACCAAGGCTCTAAGGAACGTACCTTAAACTCCATTTATTCTGTAACACATTTAAATCCTTATTTATTGATATTAACATGTTGTTTTGAACACATTCACATCGTGCGTTGTGTTAGCTTATCTTATTAAATTATTTAACATATTACAACAGACTGCATATTCTAATAGATCACTTATTATCTTCACACACACATATCTCAAAATAATTACGACAGTAGCTCTGTGACACACTGTGTAAAGTGAAACCGGAAATTAACGAAGCAATGACTTAGTCCAGCGCATGCGCGATGCCAGTTAACTGTTCCCGTGCTTGAGCTGCTAGTCCTTCTCTCTCTAAAGTCTCTGAACAGATTGAGCAAGTCTCCTTCAGCCAGTAAGGCGAAGGGACATCACTTACAGAAAACATTAGGGAATATGTGGCAGAACTTATTTCAAACTTAACGAATAATGTCAACTGTTTGTCTTTTAATAGTTTTCATCACCCTTGCCTGTTGTTCGTTTGGTTTCTATTTGATTTACTAAGACTCCAGAAGCACTGTTTTCTCTTTCTGTGATAATAGGATGTGTCCATGCTGTCTTCAGATTTCTGTGTTACCCCGTCTTATTGTGATAAGAAGAATGTGTCCATGCTGTCTTCTCATTTATGTGTTACCCCGTCTTACCGTGATGAGCAGCATGTGTACTTCATCCATTGCAGGGCTGGGGGCTGTACGCGGAGTTTCTTGGGGAGGAGATGGGGGTGTACACTGATGACTACATGCTGTAGGTCTAACTTTCCTCTTCATATTAGTAAAGTGTATTTAAGACTGAGATTTTCCTTTCCTTAAATAAACAAAGTTTGTTTGCATTGTACAAATGTTATGTTTAATTAGTTTGTTTAAATAAGATTTTAGGGGTTTCTTGTATATATTTAAGGTGTTTTTTAAAGTTTTAAATTATTTCATTTTTTAAAGGTTTTCAGTTGCTTAGATGGTCTCTTTGCACGATGTCCACGCTCGCCAGTTTCCTTTTATCTGTAGTCACATAACCGTCACACCCAGAATGTCTCAGTACATCACCAGATTATGTCTATACTGTCGCCTCATATCTCAAGCAGCCTGTTGCAGGCAATACAAAGAGAGATTGTGTCCTGTTTAATAATGTCCAGTATGAAAGACTTGAAAGTGTGAAAGTATGAAAGTGTTCATGTGTTTGTGTTTCAGAATGGGACGATACTCCGACGAAATATTCCGCGCAGTGCGCCTTGTTGTGGACACAGGGCTTCATTATTTTGGGTAGGTCGTCCTTCTTTTATCAACTTCACAAGTATATACATACACATGTACATGTTTCATGCTTTTCTAGCTTAGGCATCTACGTGGCTTATGCATAAAACATCTCACAATCATCTTTTGAAGAAGACGGCCTCTCTCCAAGTCATTTATACAAGTCCACGAGCAAACGCACAAATTTGTCTAATATTTCCTCACGTGCCCACTAAATATGTTCTCCCTTGTGTGGTGAATGACAGACCATGATCCTCAAATTATCAAATTATCTAACCCACGTATCTTTATTGTCTTTTCGTATGAAAATTTAGTGCAATTTCTTACTAAGGACTAGTTCCGCTCGTTTATCTCGGCCTGCCTAACTCATTAGAGGAAACTTTGGTGCTTGTTTACAAATGTCGATTCGCTCATTTTCATTTTTATCATCATCGTCATCATGATGATATTTTTCTCTCGATTGTGACAAGTTGGGAGCGAGAGCAGGCGATTGAGTTTATGGTCAACAACACAGCAAAGTCTCGCCAGACGGCTGAAATGGAGATAGACCGGTACCTGACATGGCCAGGCCAGGCAACCGCCTACAAGATTGGTGAGATCAAGCTGAGAGACCTGAGGAATAAAGCCACTTCCGCCCTAGGTACTCATTTAAATTGTTTACATGGCTTCTGTTACACTCACATACTTTGAGGACATCTCTGACTTTGAGCTGACTTTTCTTTGGGCAGAAAATAAGAAATAAACATAGTTATTAGGCAAATCATCATCATCATCATCATCATCATCATCATCATCATCATCATCATCATCATCATCATCATCATCATCATCATCATCATCATCATCATCATCATCATCATCATCATCATCATCATCATCATCATCATCTCCTTTAAAACGAATTTTTGAATCTGTTGTTGCTTCTCAGGTGACCAATTTGACATTCGCGATTTCCATTCGCTGATTTTGGAGAATGGCGGGATGCCCCTGGATCTTCTGGAACAGCTTGTCGATGAATGGATCGCCTCTCACCCAACGTCCGGTGGTACATGGCTGTGTGACGTGTGGTGGAACAAACCTTTGCTGTGGTCGACTTTAGTTTGTTGGAGTATTAAGGAGCTGTGTGGACGATTCTTTTGCAAAGTCTAGTAAAATCTTCAATACTTTGCTGTTCTTTATCACTTCGTTTGCCAATTTATTGAGCATACTTTTTTGACAAGACCAATGTAAGCGGATACACATTTACCAAGACTCTTCTCACAGACAAGACAGTGAACTTTATAAGGACGGGTTTCTACAAAAAGAAGTAGTAGGCAATATAAGCTGTTACATATATCTCTGTGTATTGAGCACGATATGCTTAAAATGGCCATATTTCTATTCAAAGGGATAAAAAAGAGTTCACATTATATAAAATATGACACATGTTTGTGTTTGGCCAATACAGTCACAACCTGGATGTTTGTAGTTGTCAAGACGCATACACAATTACACATTTCTGTGCATATGGATGTGTGTGGCTGCTCCCGAGCAACATATGGACCTGCAGTTATTTTGAAAATTTTCTACTTGACTACTATCCACGGTTATAAATTCCCCACCTTGAAATGTATTTCTTGTATTCTTATGCAACATCTTCTGTCCTCGGCTATTAAGCGGTGAAAGATGTCAGCTAGTCCTTGCCTGCAACGAGTCCCATTGATGATCCCCTGTCAACTGTTGTTGACCGAGAAGAACATTTCCTTACTGAAACAAACCTCCCTATTCACCTGATCTTGCTCCATGTCATTTTTGCTCCTCCCAAGCTCGAGGGGATCATCAAGGGGACCTGTTATCAAGGTGTAGATGACTTCAAGTGGGCCGGAGCAACGGGCATCCCAGAAAAATCCTTCCAGCAGCAGTGCATAGAAGCATGACAGAGGAGGATGAAAAGTGTATTAAACTGGAGGGGAATTATTTTGAAGGTGAAACCAAGTTGTTTGTTGTTCGGAATTGAAATAAATTGTTTGTAACACCAGCGCTGTTAATTTTTAGACACGCCTCGTATATGAAGAATTATGGAGCAAAGCAACTAAAATCCTAACATCATCCTGGCAAGTATTTAAAGGATTTGTATTGCTAGACTAGCTTTGGCCTTTCAGCCGCTCGATATGTAACAACGACACTTGCATTGTACCAAAACCTAGAATGATGGTCTATACTGTACATACAGGTGTTGCAGTGGACCTGCTCTGGCGAAACGCTTTAAGTTTTTAAGGAAACGTTGAACTTAAAGGTCTAGCAGCATGCAAAGTCTTAGAACTGAATAAAAACTCAGTGTAAGATGTTATTTCCGAAACTCTGGGTGATTATCCAACTTCTATATGCACCTCGACAAACATCAGCATGTACAGAGAGATGTAGGAGTTGTGACACCATGTTTGTACACAGGTACCCTTAGTTAAACTGTTGGTTGCTGTCTCTGTGTCCACGTACCCTGAACAGTCTTGTCGTCTGTGCTTCGTGTCAATTGACATGTTTGTAGACATTCATCTCGAGAACAACATGTGTGCATTCTTTCTGGTACTGAAATAACTTTCTACACTGGCAGTCATTAGAAGAAAGCTTGCACCCCAGTAGACATTTAAGTTCACCCACATCTTCTCTCCCAGCTGTGACTGAGTGAGTCACGTGGCTACACTTCACAGCTCGTGCACCTGTTTGGCCAACAGGAGGGCAGGTGAGGACAACAGCTGGTGACATTGCACGTGGAACTGCTCTCAATTGTGCTTTTATCTTTCACTTAGCTTCATGAATATCCACCATTTTATTTCTAATAAAAGTTTTTATTTTTTATCCATTTGGCTCATATAAAAGGGAAACAAAGGCATGTATGCATACGTGGGTAGGTGTGTGCGTGAGTGCGTGCGTGTGTGTGTGTGTGTGTGTGTGTGTGTGTGTGTTCTGACTCATCAATTGATGCTCATGACAGCATGTGAGTGTTGACACACACAACCTGTAAAAACATCCGACCGAATGATTGTCTTCCTTGATGTGTAGACAATCGTGTATTTCTTCAGTAGATGTGTCATGTTGACCCACCACAAGTCTACAAATTTAGACGCCAGTGTGTCTGTCGACCTGTTCACTAGGGTTGTGGTGTGTGACACGACTAATGTCACAAGCTAGGGGAAGGTACATGAGGGAAATATTTGCTGATACACGTACCGACTGGACCACGTAACAGGTGAGACATTTACCGAGACACATTCCACCTGAATGTTGTTTAAGATGTGAAGAGATCTGTGTGAAGTATCAACGCCACAGAGGAAGACACCATCTTCAGGAAGGTAAGGGTGGGGGGGACAGTTTAAGTGGAGGAACATAAGGACGACAGGAGTCACATAGACACTTGATGGTTTGTCAGCATCACTCTTTACCCTCATAGGGTCAGTCACGTGGTGGCGGAAAGAAGTATACAACAGCAGCGAAACTGGTGTCTGTTATCTACTGGCTTCCTCAACACAACTAGTGACTGGTGTCTGTTATCTACTGGCTACCTCATCACAACTAGTGACTAGGGTCTGTTATCTACTGGCTTCCTCATCACAACTAGTGACTGGTGTCTGTTATCTACTGACTTCCTCATCACAACTAGTGACTGGTGTCTGTTATCTACTGACTTCCTCATCACAACTAGTGACTGGTGTCTGTTATCTACTGGCTACCTCATCACAACTAGTGACTAGGGTCTGTTATCTACTGGCTTCCTCATCACAACTAGTGACTGGTGTCTGTTATCTACTGACTTCCTCATCACAACTAGTGACTGGTGTCTGTTATCTACTGGCTTCCTCATCACAACTAGTGACTGGTGTCTGTTATCTACTGGCTTCCTCATCACAACTAGTGACTGGTGTCTGTTATCTACTGACTTCCTCATCACAACTAGTGACTGGTGTCTGTTATCTACTGACTTCCTCATCACAACTAGTGACTGGTGTCTGTTATCTACTGGCTTCCTCATCACAACTAGTGACTGGTGTCTGTTATCTACTGGCTTCCTCATCACAACTAGTGACTGGTGTCTGTTATCTACTGGCTTCCTCATCACAACTAGTGACTGGTGTCTGTTATCTACTGGCTTCCTCATCACAACTAGTGACTGGTGTCTGTTATCTACTGGCTTCCTCATACAACTAGTGACTGGTGTCTGTTATCTACTGGCTTCCTCATCACAACTAGTGACTGGTGTCTGTTATCTACTGGCTTCCTCATACAACTAGTGACTGGTGTCTGTTATCTACTGACTTCCTCATCACAACTAGTGACTGGTGTCTGTTATCTACTGACTTCCTCATCACAACTAGTGACTGGTGTCTGTTATCTATTGGCTTCCTCATCACAACTAGTGACTGGTGTCTGTTATCTACTGGCTTCCTCATCACAACTAGTGACTGGTGTCTGTTATCTACTGGCTTCCTCATCACAACTAGTGACTGGTGTTTGTTATCTACTGGCTTCCTCATACAACTAGTGACTGGTGTCTGTTATCTACTGGCTTCCTCATCACAACTAGTGACTGGTGTCTGTTATTTACTGGCTTCCTCATACAACTAGTGACTGGTGTCTGTTATCTACTGACTTCCTCATCACAACTAGTGACTGGTGTCTGTTATCTACTGACTTCCTCATCACAACTAGTGACTGGTGTCTGTTATCTACTGGCTTCCTCATCACAACTAGTGACTGGTGTCTGTTATCTACTGGCTTCCTCATCACAACTAGTGACTGGTGTCTGTTATCTACTGGCTTCCTCATCACAACTAGTGACTGGTGTCTGTTATCTACTGGCTTCCTCATACAACTAGTGACTGGTGTCTGTTATCTACTGGCGTCGTCATCACAACTAGTGACTGGTGTTTGTTATCTATTTGCTTCCTCATCACAACTAGTGACTGGTGTCTGTTATCTACTGACTTCCTCATACAACTAGTGACTGGTGTCTGTTATCTACTAGCTTCCTCATCACAACTAGTGACTGGTGTATGCTATCTACTGGCTTTCTCATCACAACTAGTGACTGGTGTCTGTTATCTGTCTGCAGACTCATCGTTGCATCAGATACACCAAACTCCTTACTGTGTCAGAATGTGCAAGGTACGGCTTACTTTCTGAATATGTTCCTTTTTCTTTTATTTTTACTTCTTTTTGCACTTTTATAATTATTCTTACACTGATGGATCAATGGAGGTTAGGAAGGACCGTGAAAAATATTTTCCCTGATACTCTCATAAAATAAAATGCTACGTTCGATTACTAAAGAATTTCTCCAGTGATGTATGTTTGTGTTGCTGTTCTCTGAGATGTATTTATTAATCTCCTTGTCTCTGTTTCTCAGCGAATGAAAAGTTTGGTCCTGACTGCTGTGGTCTTGCTGGTAATCAGTGCAGGTAATCAAACTGACTTTTAATCTCCTTGTGATAAAGACAAGACATATTATTGGTGATTATAATATCAAACGTGTGATATTAAAGTCAGATAAGATCCTACTCTTACTGTAGTGTGTGAAGCATAACAAGAGGGAGGTTACATTGAATCTGAATAATGTAGAAAGTTGCTGGGACTCAGCTTTGACTGAAAGATCTGCTGAATCCGACAGAAGTCCCCCATTTAATCAAACGGTTCGGGGACTATACACTCAGTCCCCCGCACCCACCTCCATGAAAACAGTTTTCATATTTGATTTCGTAATGTATACTAAATTTCCTATTCGTTGTAGAGAACTATAGACGTGCGTCAGAGGACGAAGTGTAAAATTTTGGAATGTCTACCAAAATAATGTTTGGGGTCTTTTCCAGTTAACACTAAAGTCAAGTAATGTTAAGTCAAGATACACAACACTGCACAGCCAGGTTTGCCAGGTGTAGGTAAAGGACATCATCTACTCACTTTAGTCGGCACCCTTCATCCTCACAAGTAATCAACGACGGCAACGTGGCACTCGCCGGATGGGTTGGACTATAACCACATCGACTTCCTTCCTGCTGCCAGACACTTCAGACTCAGCATCAAAACGAGGACAGATCCGGAGACTGCCATAGGCATCAGCTTGTCTTAACGAGTCTTCATTTGAAGCTGTAGACAAAGCACAGCGCGAACCGATTTGGAGAAGCCACGCATAAAACATCTATGATACAATATTTATAGCACAGCAGAAAACATTAGATATATGCATTACTCTATAACACCTTTAAACTAACAATTTGTTTAGTAGAAGTCAGTAGAACATTCTGCGAAGTCATTTCTTTTCAGCCACCTCTAACATTTTAGAACAGGGAAAAAAAATAAACATGAAAACTGACCAACGTTCACCAACTACATATAGTCCATGACAGAATCACGGAAGGCGAACTATTCTTATCAAATTTGGTCACGAGTAGACAAATCATCATCATCATCATCATCATCATCATCATCATCATCATCATCATCATCATCATCATCATCATCATCATCATCATCATCATCATCATCATGCAGGTACTCACACTTCTATCAAAGACAACTTAGTGACAGATATCAAACACTTACCACAGACACATTATTCAGCGTGTGATTCAGTTTTATTGCGATTCTCATTAATTCAATTTTTTCGTCAATCTGCAACAGACATAAATATGTTTACACGATGGAGTCATGAACTATTTTATATGTTTGTGGGGATTTGAAAAGTAAGAAGCTTCAAATGAAGCTTCTTTGAAGTTAAACATGAGAGACATGCCAGGTGTGAGGCGAGAGCTGACCAGTCTCCATCTTTGTGACAGGAGAAGGTCAGCGAGTTGATGGACAGGCTTGGTGAGGTCAACAAGAGTTCTCTCAGCACAGGTGGCGCTGTGGACTTTGTCCTCCTCAGTCGACATCTACAGACGTTTCTAGACGGCGCCGTGTTTGACATGTAATGTACACGATTCGATATTCGGTCATCAGGCTAAAGAAATAGATAAGGTGCGGAAGAAAGGTAAATGAGATTTGTATTTTAACTTAGTAATGTGTCTTGAATAATGTTGAGGAGTATATGAATGTTTATTAAAAGACCGGGCGAGTATAATTCGCAATTTCCCCAAGTTGCTCAGACACCGTATGTCCGTGTATGTGTCCGTATGTGTGTCCGTGTGTGTGTCCGTATGTGTGTCCGTATGTGTGTCCGTGTGTGTAGGGAGAGTGAGACGGTCAGTGAGGCCAGCAGGTACCAGCTTTTCTATTTCTTGAAGTATTAGGTATTTGTATTCTTTATGGTTGACGATAAATGTCAGACAATGAAGTGATGTCTGTTTGACCCTGTTGACCACTCTAGGTATCAGGCTGTTAACCCCGTCAACTTCCTGGAAGGGATGACCTCTGACCCAGCAAGTCTCCAAGTTTACCTGCCATTCTCCACTCTTGGCGACTTCCACAACTACATCCAGAGGCTGAGCCTTTTGCCCAAGCAGGTGAGGCGCCTAAGATGGTGCATGATAATAAAAGAGTGAGTAAGTAGAGAGTATTTTGCATATGATGAGGATAAGAGCAAAATGTTCAAAGAAAGAGAGACTAGAAGAGTAAAAGTGAAGCACTGACATCAGCATTTGAAGCTTCTTACTTTTCAAATCCCCACAAACATATAAAATAGTTCATGACTCCATCGTGTAAACATATTTATGTCTGTTGCAGATTGACGAAAAAATTGAATTAATGAGAATCGCAATAAAACTGAATCACACGCTGAATAATGTGTCTGTGGTAAGTGTTTGATATCTGTCACTAAGTTGTCTTTGATAGAAGTGTGAGTACCTGCATGATGATGATGATGATGATGATGATGATGATGATGATGATGATGATGATGATGATGATGATCATGATCATGATCATGATTGTTCTAGGCGGCTGTCTTGCCACAGATCGACAAACTTGTTTCGGTCAGTGACACGGAGTCGCCGTTGTATGTTCCGGCCTTCACCACCAAACTGAACGAGTCAGTTGTCTCAGAAGACATCAAGTAAGTTTATTTTCCTGCTCTTCATCTTTCTTACAAAATCGTGGCTGACACAAGAGAAGAAAGTTTTTGTCAACGGTAGTAGATGGGGGGATGATTTGTGGAAGATGGTTGTTTGGGGTTGGCATTGGAGTCACCAACAGTTTCTTTGCCGATGAGGTTTGTAAAGCAGGTGTCAAACAACAAGAGATGTAAGAACTGAAGTACTTTGTTAATAAGTGAAAAATAAAGTGTCAGCATCAAATTAAGTAGACACCCATAGATAAAAAATATTGAAAAATGTTCAACAAGTAAAAGCTGGAATAGTTGTTCAATGGGTAACCTTATTACCACTGTCAGCAACAGCAAGTGTCCAGTGGTGATGACGTGCAGTGTTGCTGTTGTAACAGGGAGTCAGTGAGGAGGACAGCAGTCACAGCTGTTGGCGATGTCAAGGAGGCTCTGCGACGACTGAAGACGTTTCTGGAAGAAGAGTACATGCCCAACACGCGCACCACGTGGGGTGTACATGGGCTGCCCAACGGCACCGCGCTGTACGAGCAGTGCCTGCGCTACCACACCAGCACCACCATCACCCCGCAACAACTTCACGACCTCGGCCTCAGGGAAATGGCGCGCATTGAGACCAACATGCAGGCAGTGAGTCCACCTCTCCTACCGCCAATCTCCACCTCTTGCTTCCTACTCACCCTCAATAAAGCGTGCACGTGAGCAAGTGCACAAGTCGAGACGGCTGTCAACAAACAGTTGTCATGAAATATTCCTCAAGTTTCTGGAAACAAAACTGTGTGCATCGTATTTATTGTGTCAAAAATTATTTATTTATTACAAATTATTGTGTGAACCATTTGTTGTTCCAAAGAAGACCCAATGACCATTGTCACGCAAAAGCCTGCGTTCATACACTGGACACGTGTGTAAACTGTTTTTCCTTCCAGCAAACATTATCATTGGATAAATCAGATTGTGTGCTCGGGTAAATATTTATTACTTTTGTTGTAGGCTCTCAAGAGACTTGGTGTCAATGGTACCTTCCAGGAGTTTTACAAAAGTGTCCGCCAAGATCCTCGCTTTTACAAGAACACTTCGGCAAGTAGTAGCCTTATGTTTCTACACAATGTGTGCTGGATGGTGTGGCGATGCTTGTTACACAACATAAACATATATAATACTTATAGACAAAGTTTGAAATCGTTTTCATGTGTAATCTACTTATTTATGTGTACATGTGCTTACTCACTGGCTTCGTATTTTATTACTTGTCTTAGGTGCACTATTCGTATTTTGATAATTTTGTATCCTATGATTATATAGCTTTTATATTGTGTAGGAAGAGCTTTTAAAAATATTCGAAGACTACATCGATCAAGTCGCCCCTAAACTGTCTACACTCTTCAAGAACATTCCAGACTATCCGATGAGGTCAGAATTCAAAATCCTCTCTTACATGTCTGACAAAATAACGACAGATGACAAATCAGGATAACCAGTTGGCTTTTCTTTTTATTTGTTTTATTAACTTACTTACAAACTACACAATGAGTCCTATGCCACTATGTTACATGTCCTGTTGGCAAAAGGCATCAGTTGATTGAGGTGTTGTCCTCACTGCCCGTTATTATGAGCAGAATTAATTTGTTGACATCATTCAAGATGGAGCGATCGCTGACAGGATGTGAAGTGTGAGTGGGTATAGCAAATCTGTGGCTTACTCTCTGTTCCACTTTCCTCATTGTTTTATCATTTATTATAAACGGTTATTTGGTTATTTGGTTATCATAAGACTTTTCTGGCCTCCATGTTTCAGAGTTGTACCTCTGCCTACCGATGGACCAAGCCGCTATCACAGTGGGTCTCAAGATGGCAAAATTCCTGGTATCTTTTATGCAAATGTGATAAATCCTGCCAGCAGGTGAGCTTTTTTCACTCTTTTACACACCTTCTACAATTTCTGGATCAGACATGACATGTGGCGAGTGTACTGAACCATTTTATTATCAACAGGAGTGACAATGTCTGCTAAAGAGTCAATTCTTTCTGTGTTCAACTGCTTCTTATTATGAGAAATATTTTATCTACTGATCCATCTCTTGATGTTTTGTGTCTAACCATTGATACTATTTGTTATTCTCAATCAGTCCCACCATCGGTATGCTGTCCCTCACTCTCCATGAAGCCTCACCAGGACACCACTTACAGGTGTGAACACCATCTGTCCGACCACAACAGCTACCTGTTGAAACACTGACATGCACAACGCGTACGCACTCACACACACACACACACACACACACACACACACACACACACACACACAGAGATATATATATAAATATATAAAAATGTGGACGAACGCGTGGATATTTTCAATAACAGAATGCCTGAAAAAGACTTGGTGATCAGTGTGATGGTGGAGATAACCCTGTACACAGTATGCTGTGTGTCTCCTCTCTCAGAATATCTACTCGTTAGCAGCAAGACTCCCCCCTTACCGAGCTTTCATTGAGGACAACAACAACAACTACAGGATGCCGGCCACCTTCCCCATCAACACGGCGTACGTTGAGGTCAGTCGTTACCCGGGTAACCACTTTACCTGAGTTACAGACTTTAGTCAATGTGTAGGGGAACATGGAATGTTCCTCCCAGGTTTCCGGATAACTTTAGTGACTATGGGGCTAAACTTATTCTTAATTTTACGGACAACTTCAACTTCTTGTTTTTTTAATCGTTTTCATTACCCTGACCTCTTGTTCGTTTGGTTTCTATTTGGTTTACTAAGACTACAGGAGCGTTTACTGTGATTAGAATGATTTTTTCATTATGTCTTCTCATTTCTGTGTTATCCCGTCTTATTGTGATGAGTAGGATGTGTACTTCATCCATTGCAGGGCTGGGGGCTTTACGCGGAGTTTCTTGGGGAGGAGATGGGGGTGTACACTGATGACTACATGCTGTAGGTCTAACTTTCCTCTTCATATTAGTACAACATATTTTTTTTTTTACATCAGATAGTTTTCAGACTGGGATGATCCTTTCATTGAATGAGTAACGTTTATTTTTTATTACACAAATGTTATATTTAAATAGTTTTCTTTAAATAAGATTATAGGGATTTCCTTTGAATACTTTGTGTTGTTTTTAAGTTTTAAAGTGTTTTTTTTCAATCGATTAGATGGTCACTGTGCACGATGTCCACGCTCACCAGTTTCCTTTTATCTGTAGTCACATAACCGTCTCTCCCAGAATGTCTCAGTACATCACCAGACCATGTCTATACTGTCGCCTCATTACTCAAGCAACCTGTTGCAGGCAATACAAAGAGAGATTGTGTCCTCTTTGATAAAGTCCAGTAAGACAGAAGACTTGTGTTCATGCTGCTTGTGTTTCAGGATGGGTCGCTATTCGAGTGAAATATTCCGCGCCGTGCGCCTTGTTGTGGACACAGGGCTTCATTATTTTGGGTAGGTCTTCCTTGTTATGGTAGCTTCACAAGTACAGAGATGTTCATGCTTTACAAGTATACACCAGTACATGGTTCATGCTTTGTTAGTTTATGCATCGACAAAAGTCTTGAGCGTGGACACATCTTGTTACTTCACGGAATGTCGGCGAGCGTCAAATCTCTCTTTTGATTGTGTTCAGATAATTCAGTTAATTTGTATTGTCTAAAGTATTTTGAAAACCGGGTGCAATTCCTTACTGAGGTCTCTTTCACCGCTCATTTATTTCGGCTTGCTTAACTCATTAAAGGAAAATTTGGCGCTAATTCGATTTGCTCATCATCATAATTTTTATCATCGTCGTCTTCGTCATCATGATTTTTCTCGATTGTGACAAGCTGGGAGAGAGAGCGGGCGATTGAGTTTATGGTCAACAACACAGTATTGTCTCGCCAAACGGCTGAGGTGGAGGTAGACAGGTACCTGACATGGCCAGGCCAGGCCACCGCCTACAAGATTGGTGAGATCAAGCTGAGAGACCTCAGGAATAAAGCCACTTCCACCCTAGGTACTCATTTAAATTGTATACATGGGTTCTGTTACACTCACATACTGACTCACTCACTTTGAGCTGTCACTGTTCAAGCTCACCGGTTAGAGCTCGTTAATCAGCCTATGGAATTGCAACTTCTCTATTTTCAGCCGTAGCAGGAGTCCTAGTGATGAAAATACCAAGATAGTCATTGTATAGTGCAGATATCTAGTTAGGGAAAACCTGAGAATTTGGAAGAAATCTAAGAAAAAAATTATCCTTAAGACATGCAAAGTATAACATCAAACTCGAGTATTCTATCCTCCCTCCCACAAAGACAGTCTCATACGGACAATGGACATCCTCCCTCTCACAAAGACAGTCTCTTACGGACAATGGACATCCTCCCTCCCACAAAGACAGTCTCATACGGACAATGGACATCCTCCCTCTGTGCTGCTAAACAGTGGAACTCTTCCACATCACATTCACCACTCGGACTACACGGCTACATTTAAACTCTCTCTGAAAACATTTCTTCTCATAAAGTACTATCCCTGAATTACTATCCATAACTCCCTGTCAATATTGTCAGTCATACTAACCATCATGTAATGACTCCATCTCACACTGTGTACAGTACCTACATCCCTTCATACCTTCATCCATTGCTTTACCTTCTACTCTTGTACTTCATCTTTATGTTGTTCAGTGTGTCTATACGTATCTCACCGTCCACTGTTTGCCATCTTTATGTTGTTCATTATGTTGTTATTATTATTATTATTATTATTATTATTATTATTATTATTATTATTATTATAACTTAACTGAAAGTTATCAAGTGACGAACATGCATGAACTCACCGGTTGATAAACGCAACTAGAAATAACATTGTATGCGATGTTGGTGAGACAAGCCTTATCGTACTTACCTCAAGCATGATATGTACGTTTGTTTTTCCAGGTAAGATAAGGATTTTTAATTCTCCTAATATGCAGATGATACAGGATTGTGTCTGGATGGAAATGAAAAACCGTTTACAGTGTTAAAATTCTCGGTGTCTGCAAAGAGTATGAGTAAATTATGAGAAACCCCAAGCTGTATGGATATGTAGTAAGAAGAACTGCCAGACAAGGCTTTTGCATTTTTCTGGTGTCCATGAATATTTAAATAATTATAGGTATCATTTTCTCTGTTAATGTGGATTGTATTGTAAATTTAAACCACGATAATAAGTTAATCAAATTACCAGATTATTTCATTCGTGGAGTAAAATAATTTTAAATCTGTTGTTGTTATTTCTCAGGTGAACGATTTGACATTCGCGATTTTCATTCGCTGATTTTGGAGAATGGGGGGATGCCCCTGGATCTTCTAGAACAGCTTGTCAATGAATGGATCGCCTCTCACACAACCTCAACTACAACCTCCGGTGGAACATGGCTGTTCAACGTGTCGTGGAAGAAGCCCCTGTTGTGGTCGATTTTAGTTTGTTGGAGTACAACAAAACTCTGTGGATAATACTTTCTATGAAATTCACTAAACATTTTGCTAATTTTTATTGCTTTCTGTTTTGATTTATTGAGTTTTTTTTGCGGGGGGGGGGATAATAACTATAAGCCGATCACCTTTATCGTAAATTCTTCTAGGCAGTGAACTTTGTTAGGACAAGTGCCCTACGAAAAGAAATGCTGGTTCGTCTATTACCCTGTGTACAGAACATGACACATTATGCATAATTATTTCCAGAAGCAAGAAATCAAGTATTGCTCATTATGTAGGACTTGTGGCTGTGTTTCGTATGTACAGTCATAACCGTTACACTTGCACGTGTCTATATGTGTATGAGAGAGAAAGAAACATAGCATGCGTCTGTGTGAGGGTAACAAATAATAATAATAATAATAAATGAAGATTTTTATATCGCATATTGACACTCATAGAGAACATGCTCTTAGCGCTTAAAACAAGGAAGAGACATGGACTACATGGATAGAACACGAGGGACGGAAGAATAAACGACAGTACTGACGACAAACAGAAAACAAAGATAGAAAACACAAAAAGGCATCAAGTAACAGGAACATAGAAAATATAGGGATTCTGCAGAGAAAGATGGGGAGACAAGTAACAAGAGCAGAAGGGGGGAGGATAAGAAGGACGAGCATTGTGTGGACTGTGTTAGGAGTAATACTGATATAATACAGTAATACAGATATAGAGTGTGTGTGTGTGTGTGTGTGTGTGTGTGTGTGTGTGTGTGTGTGTGTGTGTTATATATATATAGTGAGACAAGAGTAAACAACAGAAAACAAAAATCAGAATGCAATATTAAAGATACAATAATCCGAGAGGGACCTGTGATCTGTGTGTTCATGTTATTTCGAGATGGCGAGACATGTAATATTATTGTTGTCTACTATTAGCTTGAGGAGCACCATTTAGCCAGAGTAAAGAAACTGACTTTCTGTATCTTCTTGCTTACGCCTTTTTCATGCATCTTAGTCATGAGGGACTGACATGGCGTTTGTTGCTGACCTCATGTAGGACCTCTATTGTTCTTGTTATTATTTTACACAGTGACTACTGTTGTAGGTAACAAGTGCTGCATTCAAGGCGCGATAAACTCTCTATAGAAGTAAATAGCCTGAAGTGTATTTCTCATATGACTGGACTATTGGCATCTGGCTTGGGTCTTTGTATGATTCATGAGTAATTATACCATTCTTCGTGAGTATATGCCATGTAGTTATGCTAGTAGGCTACTCAACTTTATTCTCCGTCCCACTGACACGGATATTAAAGGTCCAGTCACTCGCTGAGCAAAACTCTCTGGAAACAGAGCACAAAGTATCACAAAAACATGTTCCGGTGGTATTTTATGACAAAGAGGCATGAAAGATTTTATATTAATATTTTTTCATTAAGCACACCTGGATTTGTCGAGAAAACAGGAAGTGACGAAACGAACGTATTTCTAAAAATAGCTTCGTTTGCACAAGCTGAAGTTGAAGAGAAAAGATGGAATCCTCGGTAAAAGAAAACTGACCAGGGCACATTGAGCTGTTGCTGAATGTTCTCTTCCAGCACTCAGATGAGTTAGTTTGTACTCATGAAGGAAATCCTAAAGACAATGGCAGCAAACGCCAGTGGATTCACTTTGTTCAAACATGGCATACGAACTTGGTCCCCACACAGTACTCATGAATTTGCTCAAAACATTTCAAAATGGATTGTTATCCAGTCACTTATACAGTACAAGCAAGTCTTGGACTTTCAGTAAAACAAAGAAATGTTATTCCTACAGCAGTGCTTACTATACAACAGCACGAGATGTTACAACAACTACGACTGCTGGTAGATCGAGCACCAGATATACAACATCGACAGTTTCTACACCGTCTCACCGTCTGGTCTACAAGTAACATGGTGTGACAGTCACAAACACATCATCAGTTGTATCTTTATCACCGTAATGCTAACAACAACTGACAGTGTGAGGGCAACATTGATGTGTGTGATCGAAACAGCTACAAACAAAAGGAAAAAAAGAATTGATGGTGATAAACATATTATAAGGAGTTTAAACGGGAACACATGCAAGTATCAGTAAGTAAATAGAAAATTTTGCATGCAGCTAAATGTGGAAGAAATAAGTTTTTACATCGATAAACATGTTTCAAACTATCATTATATTTTTAATTGTAAAAAATCCTTATCAGCAGTCAGTTGTAACTATTGTTGCCCATTAAATTTTGATCTGATTGACTTACCAGTCTGTTGAATTAATTCAGTCTGGACCATTTAATTATTTTTTAACTTCATTCGAAGCTTCTAAATAAAGTTCCAGTCTGTAGGGCTGTAGTCCAAATTCAGCTGTTTCATTTTTGGGCAAAAAAATCGCTTCTTTAACACGACAACCTGAGCGATGTTTCTTCATTTGACTTGAAGACATCCACACTCGCTGTTACAAATACTTCGATTACGTGAGAGAACTCTTCAGTACAGGAGAGTATTTTTTCCGCCTTCCTAGTTGCAGGTGAGAATGCCGATGTTTGAAGGCTTACATCTTTAAAATTAAGGATCATTATATACTCATATTTTCGGAATATTATTTTAAAACGAACTTAACCCGATTATAAAGAAATAATGTTGCGAGCGACTTGACCTTTAACATATTTTCGAGCAGTCTTTGAGAAGTATGAAGAAGGTTATCTATACAATGTCCTCTTTTAAAGCTTGAATGATTTTACAATAAAATGAACATAAGACAGTATCATACAACAAAAAGCAGAACATAATAATGATAGTACTGATCAGGATTGCAGTAATATTACTATTACTATCAACGAAGCATAAAAACTGCTGAAAACAAAGACAGACGGTATTTTATCAAAATTACTACAAAAAGTTTTGTGAACGGGAAAAGTTTTGTCAAAGCATGCTTTTTGGTGAAGCAGTAGAGGTTGAATTTAACCACATAAGTGTATTTAAAATAAAATTCTGGTGTTATTTTTCCTTTAAACTTTAAGATATTTTTATAAATTCCTTGTGCCTATATGTTACCTTACCTTGGCTTGCATGTCCAAAAACTTCAAAAGATCGGTTGTAAACAAGTTTTTTTTTAAGGTTTCAGTACTGTTCTCGCTGTAAACGGATTGTTTTTTTCCAACCGTTTTAACACAAAGACCTCATGCTCTTGCATGGCTGGGCGTGAGCAGGATTAAGACATGTCTGTGCTTGTTAACTGCTTCACACCCAACAAACCATCTTTGGAGACGAGCTAAGTGATGTTCTATCACGACAAGCATTATGCGAATTATACCATTTATCCGGCACCCACCTGACTATGAATATTGCAATATTTTATATTTGTTTGCTGCCTGTCGACTACAGAAATACAGCACACCTGATCCTGTCGACTACAGGAGTACAGCACACCTGGTTGCTTAGCTCTTTCTCCAGAGAATGAAGTGGCGGACCCTGACTGCTGTTAGTTTGCTGGTCATCACTGCAGGTGATCCACATTGGCGATTAGATACAATACTTTCTATAAAACTATGCCTGTACCTTGTATATGTATTGTACCATATTCGTTTTAATCATCATCATCATCATCATCATCATCATCATCATCATCATCATCATCATCATCATCATCATCATCATCATCATCATCATGGTCATCCCAAGTTATTATTTTCTATGACCTACCTTTCTCTGCTGTTGTCCCACTATTCAGATTATACTGCGCTACAGGGACAAAGTGCAGATGAAAATTTCAAGAACATCGAAGACGACATCTGGCGATGGCGCTTACAGGACGCCCCGGAGTTCGCCAGTCAAGTGGGCGACCACAGCTACGACGATATCCTCGAGTCATTCAACATTTCTGTTTACCAGACTCGCAAGGTACTGTGTCGTTTACTAGACTCGCAAGGTACTGTGTTGTTTACAAGGTACTGTGTTGTTTACTAGACTCACAAGGTATTGTGTTGTTTACCAGACTCACAAGGTACTGTGTTGTTTACCAGACTCGCAAGGTACTGTGTTGTTTACCAGACACGCAAGGTACTGTGTTGTTTACCAGACTCACAAGGTACTGTGTTGTTTACCAGACTCACAAGAAACTGTGTTGTTTACAAGGTACTGTGTTGTTTACTAGACTCACACGGTACTGTGTTATTTACCAGACTCACAAGGTACTGTGTTGTTTACCAGACTCACAATAAACTGTGTTGTTTACAAGGTACTGTGTTGTTTACCAGACTCACAAGGTACTGTGTTGTTTACAAGGTACTGTGCTGTTTACTAGACTCGCAAGGTACTGTGTTGTTTACTAGACTCGCAAGGTACTGTGTTGTTTACCAGAGTCTGCTGATGTTGTTTTGTTTACCAGACTCTCCTAGTATCGTGTTGTTTACCAGAGGTACAAGATATTGTGTTTTTTATCAGACTTGCCAGGTATCGTGTCGTTACACGCTTCCTTGGTTAATGTAAAACATCAATGTTGGGATATTATCGTGATCATGACAAACACTTCCTAGCACAAGCCTGACGACTAAGCGCAGTCATAAACAACAGTCATAAACAACAGTGTTTTATTAAGTTAGTGCACACAAGTTCTGCAGCAAATGTAACAATGTGTGCATCAACCATTTTTAAAGTAGGTTTGTTTAAACCAATCTGGCCAAAGTATCAGTCATCTGATTTTGAAAATGTGACGGATCGATCCATGACAGTAAGGAATGTAATGAATTGGAGTTAGTTCCCTTTATGTACTAAGACGCAGGGCTAGTCCCCCTTTAACAAAAGTACGAGAAATACAGGAATGTGAGTACGGTTCAGGAGAGAGTGTGCGCCTGAGTAAAGTAGTAACAGAAAATAATTGCTTACTTCTCTAACATATTCTTGATTCCTTTTGTAAAAATACCAGTTGGTGTTATTTATGTTTATGACATGTCTCCTACTGTATGACAATGAAGCTGCTATGACAGTGACTGACAATGACCAGGTCTCTTAACTCACACAATAAACTGGATGTTGGATGAAGAGGCAAAGCTGACAGAACTCAATCTTTGTGACAGACCAAAGTCAGCGAGTTCCTGGCCAGGCTTGGGGCAGTGGACAAGAGTTCTCTGACCACAGATCGCGCTCTGGACTTGGACCTCCTCACAGGACAACTGCAAACATTTCTAGATGGATCCAGATTTGACATGTAATGTGCACGAGTTGATCTGTTTGGCGATTAGTAGAAAAGCTTTGAAAATAAATAAGCAGACAGCATACCACGTAGAAATGGTAAATGTGCTTTAATCTCATTTATCTTGCTTGCCAGATGGTGAGGTGTCCCTGAGTTCTCATCAAGTGACGAGGCAAATATGATGTACAGAAATGTGTGTGTGCGCGCGCGCGTGTGTGTGTGTGTGTGTGTGTGTGAGAGAGAGAGAGAGAGATAAAATGAAGGCAGAGAGATTATCCTATTTTTAAACTATACCTTATTTGCATTTTTTACACCTTAAGATGAATTTTTTTTTTTAAAAACCTGAAAGGAAATTAAGAGCCAACCGCAGCATGTCTGTCTCATTATCACGCTGACCTTTTGACCTGTAGGTATCAGACTGTTAACCCTGTCAACTTCCTTGAGGGGATCACCGCAGATCCAAACAGCTTTCACCTGTATTTGCCCTTTTCGACGGTTGGCGATTTCGAAAACTATCTCCACAGGCTGACTCTTTTGCCCAAGCAGGTGAGGAATATGCATCAAAAAGAGAGATGCTAGGTGAAGATGAGAAAATATAAAGATCATAAATAAACAGAACAAGTAAAAATAAATCAACAAGAGGACAATTTACTTAGGAGAGAAAATTACAGCTAGAAAATAGTTACAGATAATAAAGTCACTACGCTTGAGGACAGTGCTCTCAACTTTTTGTTTAGTTGTATACAAGGCTAGACATTTGTCGTGTACTAATACAGACTTCTCTTGCAGATTGATGAAAAAATTGAACTCATGAAAATTGCAATAAAACTGAACCATACACTGCATAACGTATCTGTGGTAAGTGTATGTAATCTGCGATATAATAATAATAATAATAATAATAATAATAATAATAATAATAATAATAATAATAATAATAATAATAATAATAAAAGTTAGTTTGTATAGCGCCCTATAGATCCTCCCTTTAGGACAAACTCAAGGCGCTTCACAAATGACAAACGGTGTGACGTGAAAATAATGTGACGTCAGAATAAAATGACGTAGCTCCAGGTCATAGGGCAGCGTCTACACACGGCACCAACACAATCCGCAGGCCAAATATCAAAGGTACCACAAGTCGTAATACACTCCCTAGTCAATGTAGTTCCTAATAACACATCCTACACACAGCACACATCACACTAGTCGTAATACACTCCCTAGTCAATGTAGTTCCTAATAACACATCCTACACACAACACACATCACACTAGTCGTAATACACTCCCTAGTCAATGTAGTTCCTAATAACACATCCTACACACAGCACACATCACACTAGTCGTAATACACTCCCTAGTCAATGTAGTTCCTAATAACACATCCTACACACAGCACACATCACACTAGTCGTAATACACTCCCTAGTCAATGTAGTTCCTAATAACACATCCTACACACATCACACTAGTCGTAATACACTCCCTAGTCAATGTAGTTCCTAATAACATATCCTACACACAGCACACATCACACTAGTCGTAATACACTCCCTAGTCAATGTAGTTCCTAATAACACATCCTACACACAGCACACATCACACTAGTCGTAATACACTCGCTAGTCAATGTAGTTCCTAATAACACATCCTACACACAGCACACATCACACTAGTCGTAATACACTCCCTAGTCAATGTAGTTCCTAATAACACATCCTACACACAGCACACATCACACTAGTCGTAATACACTCCCTAGTCAATGTAGTTCCTAATAACACATCCTACACACAGCACACATCACACATCACACTAGTCGTAATACACTCCCTAGTCAATGTAGTTCCTAATAACACATCCTACACACATCACACTAGTCGTAATACACTCCCTAGTCAATGTAGTTCCTAATAACATATCCTACACACAGCACACATCACACTAGTCGTAATACACTCCCTAGTCAATGTAGTTCCTAATAACACATCCTACACACAGCACACATCACACAAGTCGTAATACACTCCATAGTCAATGTAGTTCCTAATAACACATCCTACACACAGCACACATCACACTAGTCGTAATACACTCCCTAGTCAATGTAGTTCCTAATAACACATCCTACACACAGCACACATCACACTAGTCGTAATACACACCCTAGTCAATGTAGTTCCTAATAACACATCCTACACACAGCACACATCACACTAGTCGTAATACACTCGCTAGTCAATGTAGTTCCTAATAACATATCCTACACACAGCACACCTCACACTAGTCGTAATACACTCGCTAGTCAATGTAGTTCCTAATAACACATCCTACACACAGCACACATCACACTAGTCGTAATACACTCCCTAGTCAATGTAGTTCCTAATAACACATCCTACACACAGCACACATCACACTAGTCGTAATACACTCCCTAGTTAATGTAGTTCCTAATAACACATCCTACACACAGCACACATCACACAAGTCGTAATACACTCCTAGTCAATGTAGTTCCTAATAACACATCCTACACACAGCACACATCACACTAGTCGTAATACACTCCCTAGTCAATGTAGTTCCTAATAACACATCCTACACACAGCACACATCACACTAGTCGTAATACACTCCCTAGTCAATGTAGTTCCTAATAACACATCCTACACACAGCACACATCACACTAGTCGTAATACACTCCCTAGTCAATGTAGTTCCTAATAACACATCCTACACACATCACACATCACACTAGTCGTAATGCACTCGCTAGTCAATGTAGTTCCTAATAACACATCCTACACACAGCACACATCACACTAGTCGTAATACACTCCCTAGTTAATGTAGTTCCTAATAACACATCCTACACACAGCACACATCACACTAGTCGTAATACACTCCCTAGTCAATGTAGTTCCTAATAACACATCCTACACACAGCACACATCACACTAGTCGTAATACACTCCCTAGTCAATGTAGTTCCTAATAACACATCCTACACACAGCACACATCACACTAGTCGTAATACACTCCCTAGTCAATGTAGTTTCTAATAACACATCCTACACACAGCACACATCACACTAGTCGTAATACACTCCCTAGTCAATGTAGTTTCTAATAACACATCCTACACACAGCACACATCACACAAGTCGTAATACACTCCCTAGTCAATGTAGTTCCTAATAACACATCCTACACACAGCACACATCACACAAGTCGTAATACACTCGCTAGTCAATGTAGTTCCTAATAACACATCCTACACACAGCACACGTCACACTAGTCGTAATACACTCCCTAGTCAATGTAGTTCCTAATAACACATCCTACACACAGCACACATCACACTAGTCGTAATACACTCCCTAGTCAATGTAGTTCCTAATAACACATCCTACACACAGCACACATCACACAAGTCGTAATACACTCCCTAGTCAATGTAGTTCCTAATAACACATCCTACACACAGCACACATCACACTAGTCGTAATACACTCGCTAGTCAATGTAGTTCCTAATAACACATCCTACACACAGCACACATCACACTAGTCGTAACACACTCGCTAGTCAATGTAGTTCCTAATAACACATCCTACACACAGCACACATCACACTAGTCGTAATACACTCCCTAGTCAATGTAGTTCCTAATAACACATCCTACACACAGCACACATCACACTAGTCGTAATACACTCGCTAGTCAATGTAGTTCCTAATAACACATCCTACACACAGCACACATCACACTAGTCGTAACACACTCCCTAGTCAATGTAGTTCCTAATAACACATCCTACACACAGCACACATCACACTAGTCGTAATACACTCCCTAGTCAATGTAGTTCCTAATAACACATCCTACACACAGCACACATCACACTAGGGTAACCAATGAGCCCCACCACACCTAAAAGTTCACTGGTCAACAAAAGTGAAGGAGACACGATGTCCGCAGAACTGCGCCGATTGTCAAGTCTGCTTCTTAAAAGAAATGGAAGCCACGGAAACCAAAGAGGCAGCGTATTCCACACACATGATGGCAGGCCCATCAAACAGATACACAACCACAAGTCCAACACGAGGAAGACGTCAGTTAAGACACAAATATGACAGAGTTCTGCCCCCTCCAGCCAGTTAGGCCAAGGGACATCACTCTTATATAGGTGCGGAGTCTATAGTTTCCGGTGTAAGTACACAGTCTCTGTATATCTGTATATCTGTATTTCTGTCTATCTCTATACTGTATTTTCTAGATGCATAAAATGAGATTTGTAAAACTGTAGATAGAATCTCAATGCTCTGCACAAGAAAGGTACTAACAGTCAATCATGCAATAATCATAAGGGTCAGCAAACAGATAACACGACGACGACGACGACGACGACGATGATGATGATGATGATGATGATGATGATGATGATGATGATGATGATGATGATGATGATGATGATGATGATGATGATGATGATGATTTAGGTGGGCGTCCTACCACAGATCGATAAACTTCTTTCGGTCAGTGACACGGAGTCGCCGTTGTATGCTCCACCATTCACGACCAGACTGAACGAGTCGTCCGTCTCGGAAGACAGAAAGTAAGAATCTCTTCTCCTCACATTGTCTAACCTATTGTGGCAAAGAAGCGGGGCAGATGCACTAGGAGACCATAAAGGTTAAGTCAGTATTTACCATTACTAGTTTATTCCCGGTGCCTTAAAGGATGAGGCTGGCAAAACACAAATAAAAGTTTCCTCATCTCGCAATGATTTCCCCAGACAACAGGCCCTGGAGCGAAAACTGCCATTATCGAGACTGGTATCGCCATACCTGATGTGACAACAGACAAAGCAGCAGTTGTGTGTTTAAAATCTAGTAACAGTGGCGATGGCTTGGGTCAGAGCCGTGTCACGTGACTGTTGTAACAGGGAGTCAGTGAGGCGGACAGCAGTCACAGCTGTTGGCGATGTCAAGGAGGCTCTGCGACGACTGAAGACGTTTCTGGAAGAAGAGTACATGCCCAACACGCGCACCACGTGGGGTGTACATGGGCTGCCCAACGGCACCGCGCTGTACGAGCAGTGCCTGCGCTACCACACCAGCACCACCATCACCCCGCAACAACTTCACGACCTCGGCCTCAGGGACATGGCGCGCATTGAGACCAACATGCAGGCAGTGAGTCCACCTCTCCTACCTCATTTGTTAGTCACCGTCTGCATGGGGTTCGCAGGTCATAGAGTTTTGCTTACATCAGCGTTTAAAGAGTAGAAAACACACTTGGAATCGAACACCACGTTTGTGTTCTGTCAGAAGAGATAAATTATTATTATTATTTTTTAGCAGCTTTCATATATATAAGTTATTTCCCCTTTGACAACCAACGTGACATATGCTGCAAGTATGATAATTATTAGCAACGTTGTGAGCACGTAGGTGTATTCTGATAAACAACGTTGAGTGTAGTACACAGGTGGACATGTAGTCCTTGTCTCTGTCTCAGGCTCATTGTGAGCACGTAGGTGTATTCTGATAAACAACGTTGAGTGTAGTACACAGGTGGACATGTAGTCCTTGTCTCTGTCTCAGGCTCATTGTGAGCACGTAGGTGTATTCTGATAAACAACGTTGAGTGTAGTACACAGGTGGACATGTAGTCCTTGTCTCTGTCTCAGGCTCTCAAGAGACTCGGATTCAAGGGCACATTTCAGGAGTTCTACATGCGCACACACCATGATCCTCAGTTTCACAAGAACACTTCGGTATGTTCATATTATTATTTCCCTCTCTCTCTCTCCACACACACACACACACACACACACACACACACACACACACACACACAGAATTCAATCAATTTCACGTACACACTGCTCCATATTTATTGTATCTCTCTACCACCTGGATTTTAATTAACTAATTTTACTTTGAAATACTTTGTAATTTATTTTAACCCCGTCTGTTCACTTCTTCCCTCCCTTGCTACTTTTTTTTTTACTTATTTTCTTTTTTTTTTTTCATTGAACAGGAAGAGCTGTTGGAAATCTATAGGTGTTACATCGATAAACATATCACACCTAAACTGTTTACACTCTTCAAGAAAATTCCAGACTATCCCCTCAGGTAGGATTCGAAATGCTCTCTCAAAAGAAATATTTAGCATTGAGATTGCGACTGACCTCATGATTAACTAGTTTTTATTGGTTTTATGTTACATAATATTCTTTTCAGATCCGCACTTTCCAACACAAATATTATTTATCACGACGAGCCCACTACCCTCTACATCGTTTTAGCAAAAGTGGTAAAACACTTTGTCCTCTGATTTTTATTGTATCTACAAAATATAGTATACACATACTGTGTCCCTATAATGGATACTGTACACCTCTCACCACAAAATCGCAACAAAACACAAAATGATGTAAATAAAAGAAAAATATTTGCAGATATTTATTTTGTTTATTTGCATCGATCTTGATGCTGAATTTGATTTTAGTATTCAAAAGAAATGGTTTATTCAATAGTCCTTTTGAAAGTGAACCATTCTGAAAGAAAGATCCAGCAAAATGAGGCTACTTACATCTAAAGACAGTCCAACATCATATTTATTTTTCAATAAATAACTTTCCTATTAACGGTCTACATAGGAGTCCATTTATTTCTATGACATCTTCAGAATCATGTTGGTCCACAATGTCATTTTTTGTCCTTTCCAGCGTTCTTTCCAACTCTAGCCACCTCTCCTCGTCAGTAAATACTTAAAAAAATAAGGTATAACTATGTGGTGTTGCCTTTCAATTTAGTCAATCTTTGGTGTTACGATGTTAATTTATTCCGTTGAGCTCAAGATGGCGCGGCTCTGATTACTTAAAGGCACTCGTCTAGGCTTCAAAGAAAGCTATCATGCAATAATATATATATATATACATGTATACCTATTATGGTTCCAGAGTTCTTCCTTTGCCTAACGATGGACCAAGCCGCTACCGAAGTGGATCTGTCGATGGCAAAGTTCCGGGGCGATTTTATGCAAACGTGATGAATCCTGCCGACAGGTGAGTTCAGGTGAGTTCCACTCACTCTTTTGCCCCATGAAGTCGATAGAATTTCTGAGTGATAAATGTAATTTGATGGCCGCTAATTAAGTAGTTATAATAGTTTGTTAATGAAGAGGGGTGTTGCGGACCTATTTATTTTTATCTACAGGAGTAGATAGCTCCTCGTCAACGTTTCGCTTGTTGTTTAACTGTTTGTCAACACGATAAATATCCATTTACTGACCCGCCTAACCACTTTTTTTCCAATCCAGTCCTACCTTCACTATGATGTCCCTTGCTCTTCATGAAAGCCTGCCAGGACACCACTTACAGGTGTGAAATGAACTGTCTAAATGTAACAGATACACAAACACAGGCGCGCAGATAAAAAACACAAGCGTACACAAAATATACACACAAGCACAAACACAGACAAACAAACACGCTGACGGCTTATATTACATTTATGTGGAAATGTTTTGACACATGCACTGTATATCATAGTTTTAGTTATTATGAAATACATGTATAGAGTGCATAAACTGAGTGCATACCTTTTTCTGTTACTCTCTTTTCAGGGAATCTACTCGTTAACAGCAAAGCTCCCCCCGTACCGAGCGTTCACCGACACACGCAACCGCCACAAAGTACCGGCTGCCTTTCCCTCCCACACGGCGTATTTAGAGGTCAGTTTTGTGGGGGGGGGGACCCGGACATCCCCTCCCTGTATCTTTGATAAATGCCGAAATGAAAGCGCGAGCTACTGGGGAACATAGTTTCTGATAACTGAATGTTCTCGTACCCTTTACATTTTCTCCCTGTAGTCTCTCTGTCAATCATGAGGACCGTGGTTTTTGCTGTTTGTTTTTTGTTACTGTGATGAGCAGGATGTGTACTTCATCCATTGCAGGGCTGGGGGCTGTACGCGGAGTTTCTTGGAGAGGAGATGGGGGTGTACACTGATGACTACATGCTGTAAGTCAACTGCTTCTACTTTTAAAATCTTTACAGTGGGAGCTCGGAAATTATTTGTTGTTTTCCGCACACTCATCAGTTAGGGAGGATAGATTCTTCTCTCTCTCTCTCTTTGTAGGTGCATATTCATAAACATATGGTATGCTTTAATATGCATCTACAAAACAAAAGAACGTGGGTGTCTTATACCTTTTATTGTAATAATATTGTTTTCGATATGTGTGGTGAAAATCAGGGGGTGGGAGATGTTAACCTGTTTTTGTTTGTGTTTTAGGATGGGTCGCTATTCATATGAAATATTCCGTGCAGTTCGCCTTGTTGTGGACACAGGACTTCATTATTTTGGGTAAGTCGTTCATTAATGTCAGATGGTTGTTCTACTAATTTAAAACTGTTCACGAACACAATATACTTCAAATATGGCCGTGTCTAGCATTAAAGATAATTGAACTATCTTTAGCCACAAAAGGATAAAAAGAAAGAAGAGGTACATAACTGTCCCTTTGTTTGTTCTACCTTCCCTCAGTACCTCGATAAGAAGCAGTCTGTAGCCACAGTTGTAGACTGTATGAGAGATGAAGACTTTTAAATTAACACAAACCCTCCATGGTCGGCGCCTGTTTCTAATTACAGAATGTTTCCAGTGTGTGGCTAACCCTGGGATAAGGTTACCTCTCCTTCCTAACTACAGCCTCTTAGGGTGCAGCACGATCTATCACTAACCTTCGTGACCCTCCTCGCCAGCTTAGAGAATTTACCCCTGCCCCTCCCCCCACTCACACACATTAATGTACGAACATCCATCATGTTCACACTACCAACACGTGTCGTGCATGTGCGTTTGTTTGTGAGTGGCAAATGGAGACCATCCCACTCATCGTGCTTCTCTCTTTCTCTTTATGATCATCGTATCGGGTTTTATTTATCCGATATCAAGTCCAGCAGCGGTTAGAGAAAGATTACCTCAAATTATCCCTCTGTCATTCTGCGCACACTCTCACAACAGACATCCTGTGACTGCCAGCACACACAGGTTTTCACACAAACAGGTGTTTATCATGTTATGTTATCTTATGTTATTGCCTGTAAACATGACATCAACGCCTTTACTTTTCCCATAAAGCCACGCGCCGGGACCACGTGTCTGTCGCTCGTGCAGGCAGGACGTCCTCGTACATGTACTGATACTGTAGTACTGTTGTAGTGGTAGTGGTAGCAGTAGTATCATGATAGCTTTGGTTTTACCTTGACCTGCTAGCTTAATGAGATGATTAATTATCCATCTTCAGCTGGGAACGAGAACGGGCGATTCAGTTTATCTTCAACAACACAGCAAACTCCCGCCATGCTTCTGAGGTGGAGACAGACCGGTACCTGACATGGCCGGGCCAGGCCACCGCCTACAAGATCGGCGAGATCAAGCTGAGGGAACTCAGGAAAAAAGCCACAACCATCCTAGGTACTCATTCATTTCTACTCAAGGGGGGGGGGGTCGGCTCTCGTCTGTTGCCCACAAGTGTTTCCTGGAACACTTCAGATGTGTGAACTTTCACCTCAGCCTCTGGTTGGCCATCGCTGCTCTATTTCTCGAGTAGTAGTCGTAGTAGAAGTAGAGTAGGAGCGTAGTAGGAGTAGAATAGTGAGACTAACATTGGAGGACTAACTTAGTGCAGGATCCTACATCAGGTAAAGTTGTTTAGACTGGGAAAAACACAACTTCCGGCAGTAGACACAAAAGAGACTCGAAATAACCAACATTCTTTCAGACAAATAAACAACTGGAAAACATTAGTAATGTTATCAAGCCACCTGAATAACTTGAAAACGCAGTCATCTTTATCGTCACCATCCTTGTCATCACGAACGATTGTCTTGGATATTGAATTTAGCATCTGCTGCTATTTCTGTAGGTGACCGTTTTGACATTCGCGACTTCCATTCACTGATTCTGGAGAATGGCAGGATGCCTCTGGAACTCCTGGAGCAGGTCATCGACAGATGGATCGCCTCTCATCAGTCCTCGCCTTCAGTTTCCAGTGGAGCGGTGCATCGTGTTTCCGGTGTCATACAGCTTTTTGAAGTCTGGTGGAAGAAACCTTTGTTTTTGTCCATTTTATTTTGTTGGAGTGTAAAAGGATTATGACTGTTCTTAAAATTCTAGATGACTGTTCACTTTTTTTTCTTTATCCTCTATTGATATCTTAAGTGATTTTTTTTTATTTTCAACAACTAAATGGACAACTGTTATCCAAGAGTCGTCTTTGAGACATGGCTGAGATCTTTCTGAAGACATGTGTCCAGTGCTTAGAAGTGTTGGACAAAATAAATTTTCTCATATTTCTGTATACAGGACGCGACACAGTTGGATATGTTCATCTCAATTAGCAAAAGCTGATAAAATACTGCATAAAATGTAGGACTTTGCACGTGCTTTTGCTTCGTGTGGACAGTAATAAGTGTAGACGTTGGCAAAGGTGAAATGCGTGTGCCTGTGTGTGCTGAGAGTACAAATACAAAAGAGATAAAAGAACACGAATTACAAATTGTAGTCTAAATGATATAATAACATGAGGAAAATTGTAACATTTGAAAATTGCGTGCGTTCATCTTAGCGGTCTGTGTGTGTGTGTGTGTGTGTGTGTGTGTGTGTGTGTGTGTGTGTGTGTGAGAGAGAGAGAGAGAATGTTTTCTCTTACTGTTACAACATTTTCTGGAGGTTACTTTTGTTGAAAGTTGGAGCAAAGAAACCCCTGTGTTCTATCCTTAGCTTTGAAGATACCCGCATACATGCACATGACTATGTACAGGTCAAGGTAAACAACATACAACTCTACAACTAGATAACTCTACAACTATACAACTAGACAACTCTACAACTAGACAATTATACAACTATACAACTAGACAACTCTACAACTATACATATAGACAACTCTACATCTAGACAACTCTACAACTCTACAACTATACAACTAGACAACTCTACAACTCAACAACTATACAACTAGACAACTCTACAACTAGACAATTATACAACTATACAACTAGACAACTCTACAACTCGACAACTATACAACTAGACAACTCTACAACTAGAAAATTATACAACTATACAACTAGACAACTCTACAACTATACATATAGACAACTCTACATCTAGACAACTCTACAACTCTACAACTATACAACTAGACAACTCTACAACTCAACAACTATACAACTAGACAACTCTACAACTAGACAATTATACAACTATACAACTAGACAACTCTACAACTCGACAACTATACAACTAGACAACTCTACAACTAGACAATTATACAACTATACAACTAGACAACTCTACAACTATTCAACTATACAACTAGACAATTATACAACTCTACAACTCTACAACTAGACAACTATACAACTAGACAACTCTACAACTCTACTACTCTACAACTAGACAACTATACAACCCTACAACTAGACAACTATACAACTCTACAACTAGACAACTAGACAACTAGACAACTCTACAACTCGACAACTATACAACTAGACAACTCTACAACTAGACTCTACAACTAGACAACTATACAACTAGACAACACTACAACGCTACAACTATACAACTCTACAACTATACAACTAGGCAAATATACAACTATACAACAAGACAACTATACAACTCTACAACTCTACAACTATACAACTAGACAACTAGACAACTCTACAACTAGACAACACTACAACGCTACAACTATACAACTCTACAACTATACAACTAGGCAAATATACAACTATACAACTAGACAACTATACAACTCTACAACTATACAACTAGACAACTAGACAACTCTACAACTAGACAACACTACAACGCTACAACTATACAACTCTACAACTATACAACTAGGCAAATATACAACTATACAACTAGACAACTATACAACTCTACAACTATACAACTAGACAACTATACGTTGACGTTGTCAAGACTACAGAGGACAGAGCTGGGATCATTATTATGTTACTCACATATCGTTGGTTATGGCCGTACGGGTTTGACTTGATTGTGAGCCTGGGGATGTTTGTAGACAGGTCTGTTGTAACACAGATGTTAGGAAACTGTCTTGCAGGGAGTTGTCACGAAGGTATTTCAACGTTCTTGCTTTCTCGAGACAAATCAGTCAAGAGCATAGGAGAGTACACAATATTTATAGTTTATTTTGGTCACACGTCTATATATATATATATACACACACACTCAGAATACCCTATACACATCAGGTGGCGTAGTTACAGTTTCTTCTTTCAGGGTAGAGGTCACGCACCGTGTTGACCCCTTGCTTCCTCCTCAGTCTTTTGTTGTGTCCAGCGCCCTCGCTCAATGCTGACCACACGTTAGCCGCTACAAAATCAAAACATCGGTTCGAAATAATTCTTCTGCCTAAACTCCCTCTACTAAGATTATTTAAGACTATCACGGCTAGTTTTGTCTATTATGATACTACCTACTCCTTAACCAATAACACTATATATATATATATACTAAAACATTATTTAAAAGAAGGACTTACCCTAGACCAACTAGGTAATTTAAAAGCGCTATAGCGCCCGTTGCCTCCCGCAGACTGAGCGCTGGGCTGAGTCTTCTCAGTGTCCGGACTAAAGGCCTATTCTCACGCTGCAATATACCGCACTTAGCAGGGTTAGCAGGCCCTGGTAGGACCTTTCCGAGCTTTGCACACGGCTGGGTGGGGGCTTTACATCGAGGTCTTCACGGATAGGACGCGATTCTATTTTCTTGCACAGCCTGACCTACATTACATGGGTGTAGCCAATCGGAATGCTTGAACACAGTCGCCTCCCTTTTACCTCCAAATTAAGAAATGGCGGTGTGGTCAGAGGAAAGGTGTACGAGTATGATTTGTATGTGGGAAAACTCCCTGTGACTGTTCGACACTGCCAGTCCAGAGTATCTCAACCGGGATAAGGCCAAGAATTGAAATTGCTCGTGCTCGGGGCAGCCTCGATCAGATATAAAAGTTCTTCGAACGTTGCAGACGACTTTCGCAAAAAGCGTCTGCTTTCTCTCGAGTCTTCCGAAGATATTTCTTTTAGAGGACATGAAAATAAGGCATCTAAGCGACTCCTTCGCCCTACCCACCCCTCACCCACATCTTTGTTTTCTTCTTCTCTCTCTCTCCCTACTTCATCAGAAAATGTTAGTAACGTAGCAGCAGTAGCTTTCGAAAGTATCTGATTGTCTGCCATTTTGTCGACTACCCACAATGCTCTGCGCGGATGACGTCACCTAGCAGGACACTAGCGAGTGAACTTGCTACGTGGGAAGCAGATGGCCGAGTGGTTAGAGCGCTGGCGTCCGAACCGAGTGCGCGCTGGTTCAATTCCCGATAAGCGCAGCAAACTTGCCCCCAGTCGACCCAGCTGACGGGAATGGGTACCTGACTCCATAGAGGGTTGGGGAAGGTAAGGCAGCGAGGGAGAGGAGATTGGCACCACCCTCATGTAAATGCTGGCCCCGAGAAAAGTGGGGTCTCTAACACCTCACTCCCCAACGACCTGAACAGGTTGTGGGATGACCTTTACCTTGCTACGTGAGAGTAGAACGGTGCCTAGCAGACAAAATCTTGCACGTGCAAACCCTGAAAACATTGCAGCGTAAGAATACTTTCTTATTTTAGAGTCTGATGTCAATCTGTGACAGGAGTCCATCTTAGTCTTTTAAAAAATAACCATTAGAACTGTTTCCATATCATGGCCCCCAAGAGCAGATGCTGCAACATCCTGTGGACAACAGTCACCTGTAGCTGGAATGTTTATTTTAATCTCCTTAGTGTTGAGAGTGAGATTTCTCACCTCATTAAATGGTCAGAGGCTGCTACTGTCACAGAGTGACATCGGACTCTCAAATAAGAAAGTAGACCTAGCGCTAAAAGTACGGGGAGGGAGCATATAAGGCTAGGTATTTTTAAAGCTAGTTCCTTGTTTGGGTAGACGACCAGCGGACAGAATAGCGTGGGGTAGGGAGGTCAGTGTCGGGTATA